>WAAE01021748.1:12500-166363 GCA_013400495.1 Nicator chloris
ATATATCCTGATTTTCTTTCCTGCTGCTGCGTGTGAATGTTCCAACACAGAAGACAGCTAAATAGGAATTGTGTCAATATGATTATAAGATCTTTTTTATTTCTTTGTTTTTGAGAAGCCTGGGTTAGAATAGTGGTGAAGGAAAACAACCGTCTTAAATTAATTACTGTCATAATTTGAAAAATGCCCTTCCTTTTCCCAGTAATTAATTTCAGTTCAAGAATTCAAAAATCAGCTGCAGTGAAGTTTAATTCATGTCTATAAGTGCACAAGAATGGAAAAACATAGTGCTTTTCATAGGCTTCTAGCAATTCACAGAACCGTGTGTGTAAATTTCCAAAAAGCAAATTATAAAGGCTCACTTAAAAGAGAAGCAAAAAATCCCCCCTTGAATTAAGACTCTCCATTTGTTACTGGTGCAGGGGTGGTATAGTATATATAGAATCAGATATCACTCACTTTCACCTGCTCCATTATAATAGCATATAGAAATGGGAAATACTAGGTACCTAGTGAAAATGTTATGTGGTGCAACTCAACAGCAATTTTGTGATGGGAGCCTCTTTACAATGGATAACATTTTTTCTGCATTTATATTTTTCAAATTTTCTAATGATACAAAATCTTGCTACAGTAGATTAAACAGAAAAACAACAGTTTATGAAATATGACCTCCAAAAGACTAATTGCAGAAAATATATTCATTCCCAGTCCAATAAATCCTTAATTTTAAATGTCAGCTGCAAAACATAAATCCCTTTAATAGATTTTAAACTGTGATGATGAAGTTATAATTGTAGGGTCCAGCCCACTCAAAATCAGTCCAATGCACTTTGCATTAGCCAGTCTTCTGGGTTTTGGTTTTTTTGTTGTTGTATTTTAATATCATCTCCAATCTTTTAGGAATTTTCCATTGCATTCCTGAGCCTGGTTCTGGATTACTTTTGGCTCAGATTGAATTGAATCTTGCTGCTATTCCTCAATAGATGTCTGGAGTGCAAAGTCTATACTTTGACCATAACTTTCTGTGTCATTTACTGCAGGGTAGCATGCACATAAAGACCCTCAAGTCATGTGAAATAAGAGACTTGACCTCAAGGCACAAAAAATTGGTTAGTTTAGTTGTAGCTCAAAAGGTCACTTTTTCTGGGACTGCCTGTAAGGGCTGTTTTAAACTAATTATTTCCTTTGATTTTAACTTATCGTTTGTTAACAAAAGAAAGAAAGGAAAAAAATACAAACCCCAGTTATTATAATTTCAGCAGTTTGACTGGCATGTATTTAACATTATGGACGGATGAAAAGACAAGGTCCCTACCTGAGGAGGAGCTTACAGTGTAAATTAGACAGAGAGCACTGTGAATAATAAAAGCAGGCAGAGAAGAGATTTGTCTAAGAGTGTGGGAATAGTGAGGAGGTCCATGAGAGAAATATGCAGGGTTGAGAAGTATTCTATGAGTTGACACTAATCATGATATTTTTCTTCCTTGTTCTGTTTTCATGTAAGTATGGTGATAGTTTTGTTTTTTCTCTATTTGCTTGCTTGTCACTGAGCTTCTCTACTGCAGCAGCTCTCCTTCTGTTTTCTTTTTTCTGTTCGAGATTCTAGTACAAAAGGTAATACAGGTATAACTTTATTCTTCTGCTCAGCCATGGAAAATAACACCAAAATCCCCCAAAATGTTATATATACTTCCCTCAGCAGTTTTTCCACAGCAGTCTACTAAAAAGTATGATTCACTCTTAATAGAAAGCATAAATAAACTTGAAATTCTGGGCTTTTGACACTATCATCTCCAAAAAACCTCTGACACGTCTTTAGAGTTTTGTTTGTTTGTTTTTGTAATAAGATGTTTCTAAACAAAAATGATGTTTGCTGTCAATTTATTTTCCTTCTGCCTAATTGCATTAGACAAAGAAAAATATAAAAAAAACCCCAAAAAACAAACAAAAAAAAGCAAAAAGAAAAAAAAACAACAACAACAAAAAAACAAAAACAAAAACAAAACAAACAAACAAACAAAAAACCCAACAAGCCAAACATCTTCTTTGCACTGTTCTTTAAGAAAGAGAATGCGGTGCTACACAGGCTTTATTCTTTTTAAGTGTTGAAAGTAAGATGATATCAGAAATAGGAATATCAGAAAAGGTGATGGATCAACCTGAGAAATTAAACTGCAATCAGGAGGACCAGATGGTGTTCATCCAAGAGCTCTGAAGGAACTGGAGATCAATGCAAGTGAACTGCTAACAAAAATATGTAATTTGTCTTTAAAAACAGCTACAGTACCAGAGGACAGGAGAGTGGCTGAGGATGTACCTTTCTCTTAAAAAGGTGCTAATGATGATCCTGGGAATTATAAACCAGTAAGTCTTACTTTAGTATGAGGAAACTATTCAGAGAATCAGTAATATGCTTGGGCACACAGGTAAGAAGTAAAATCTGCAATGCTTCTGCCTACATTTGCTCAACCCTCCTAGAACTACAGGAAAGAGACAATTGGTAGTCGATAAAGTAGACCAGAAGATACAATTAATTTAGTGTTTCCAACATCTTATGGTAAGGTTTCTGGAAAGAAAAAACACAGCAGATCCAGAATTAAAATCCATCTAGGTTGTAAGTACTGAATAAAAGTGGGAAACCAAACCCCAAAATTTTAGAACTATTAGAATTAGAGTTTCGTCCTCTGAAAGCATTTTATAAACACTGTCAGATTACTACAACTTCCTAATGACCTGATTATATTAGAGGTGAAGTAATTTACCTATAATTGTAAAAGCAAGCTGTGTCAGAACCAGACCTCAGTTCATGAGCACCCAAGTTCCAGAGCTGCATTTAGGTGACTAGACAGCATCCCTTTCTCTAGGTGCTGCAGAAGAATCAGTGGTAAGTTGAAGCAGAGAAAGAGGTTAACTCTGAATTGCCCCTAGGATCAATAGTGGCAATAAAGATGGTTTAGTTCAACTTATTCATTAGAAAGCTTGGAAAAAAAAAGCTTCTGAAATAAAGAATGTAAAACTTGTTTTCACTGCAACAGTCACAGCCTGCTTTCTGGTGTTTAAACCCAGTGCCCATTGCTCTAACAGGAAAATTCATGGGGATATTTGGCTGTTTATTGAGTTAACTGAACTTAGACAAATCTTGAAGAAATTCCAGAGCAAGACAGTGAACTAAGATAAAATGGTGACATGATGGCATGCAAAATTAAACAGACATGCCAAGGAGTGTATGCTGGAAAATATTTCCAAGAACTGATGGCTATTAATTAGCGCAGGGAAATCTAAGCATCATTTACTGAAAATGCTATCCAGGATATTGCAGGAGCTTAGAAAACATACACAAGCAGAGAAGATATTCAGCATGAACAAAAAGATGGTTAAACATGAAATATTACTGTGCAGTTTCATGAGTAAAAACTGCATTTCCAGATATTGTTGTATTTTAGTCAGTGGGTTATAAGCAAGACATGGCAAACCAAGGAAACATACAGCGAAATGCAGTAAACATGAGTAATGAAAGCATCAAGAAGGCGGATTTAAAGGAAGAGAACACTTAATTTAGAAATAGAAAGAGGTAGAAAACTTTTCAAGAGTCTTAGGACCACATAAAATTCCAGTTGATGCAGAAGAGTACAGGTGTTTCTGTCTGGTTTCTTGCTTTTTACAAAAAAAAAAAAAAATGGGAAGTGTATTTAATTGAATATATAGAGATGCTTTTATTTCATCAGAATATGTAGTTAAATTGTGGAATTTTATTGCTTCTTCACAGGATTGAGGAAAAGAGCTTTGGGGCAATGAGAGAGTAAAAATTAGAAAATGAAAACAAAAGGAAGTGAAAAGAGGAGAACTGACTTTGTCATGTCCTCCAGTTTCCTGAGACTGTTCAGCTGCCCCTCCACACTAAGAGCACACTGCCAGTGATGTGCAGGTTTGGTTGAAAGGGCATCTCAGGTTACAGAGGAAGACCTGCGAAACAGCCATCCCATGCAACATGGATTTCTCTCTAAAACCACTGCTTTTTCAGTCAGAAATCCAAAGAGCTGCTGCTGCAGGTCTGCCTAACTCCCACGGCTCAGTCTGAACAGCCCTTTTGGTCTGGGGTAAGGGACAGAATGAGGCAGGAGGAAAGAGAGGCCAAACTTGGAGCCTGCCTCCCCTATGAAGCCTAGGACTGTTCTGCTTGACGTCCTTTCCAGCCCTGCCAGCCTCTCCACAAGCATGCAAACTGTACTCCCCTGAGACTACAGAAAGCAGTGGGAACTCGATGTGATTCTCCTTGTGGAATTTCTCAGCACTTTTTTCTTCCTTGGGATTTTTCCCGAGAGATTGGAGTATTTAGCCCTTACTTAGCTTTATCAAAGTATTAGGCATTTATTTCATTAAGTATAGCATCTGCAGCCACACTGGCTAGAATAAAAATTATAAGGGCTATCAATCCTCATACTTCAGGGCATAAGCTGATCACCAGCTGGGGTCGAAAAGAAATTTCCCTCTGTGGTATAGTATTGCAATTAGGTGCATTAGGAGGGGGTTATGCCTTCCTCAGCAGCCTCAGGCGTTGGCCAGTGTGAGAGGCAGAGAGATACCAGGCTAGATGGACCACTGGTCTGCTCCAATATGGCAATTCCTTTGTTCTTAGGGCTGAATGTTTCTGCTGCCGAGCTGCCCTACTTTGTCATAATGTCAAAATCCAGCATTAATTATAATTCTGAAAATGAAGGAATATTCATGAATTATTATGTTGGCAATAACCGCGTGTAATGCAATAAAGACAAAAACGGTGTCTGCTGCAGAGTAAAAGGAAGTTGACAGCTTCAAGCACAAGGTGGTTTCTGTTTCCAGTTACCCTCCAGAACTCCTTGCACCCCAGAGTCAACACCTTTGAGAATAATGCAGTAATTACAATTTTATTTTACCATATTCTGACAACAGATTTGATTCAGCAGTGTCTGCACAGTTCAGACAAAGCAAAACACTCCAATAGTTTGACTATAAAATGCTGATAGTTTTTATGGGCTCAAATTTAATCCCCCGAATGGCATGATGGCCTTCTTGATGAACTAATTTTAAATGAAATTTTCTTCTGCATTGCTCTGGTTCTATCAGTGTTTTGAAAGAAATTAAAAAAAAAAAAAAAAAAGAAAGAAAAAATCTGATAGCTGCTTTATTCTTGTCATGTTCTTTTTCTAAAGCAACTCTCAGAGATGATTGCAAGAGTACATTAAAGGCATGCATTTTCGAAGTTCGTCAGTTGTCAAAGTGATCCTGAAGGTTGACAATCACATTTAAGACAAATATAGAAATCTAAAAGAAATGCTTACAAGCAATTCTGTATTCTGAGCAATGATTTGGTTTGAAAATGCATCCAGTTCAAGGGTTAAATGAAAGCAAAAGCAATCACTTCAACCATGTTTTTGAAGAAAATAAACCAGCTTGATGTAAGCTAAATGAAGGGGGTCTGTGACTTAAAAGGAATGGACAGATAGAGAAAAAGGTCAGAAGATTAAATTTTCCCTAAGGGAAAAGTCATTCTTTGGAATCATTAACCTCCTTCTAGGTCACTACTGAAAAAAACAGCAGGAAATCCTACTGCTCCTGGAAAGATGGGTGCATCGTATACCACCCACTGACCTAGCAACTCTGTGGCAAACATAATTGTGCTTACAAATTCTCCTCCAGGCATGCTTGGTTTTACTATGCCCATTTTAAAGCAATATGATCTTTTAGCTGAACTCTGAAGTGTATCCATAAAGACAATATTCCAGGGGCTTGGGATGTTAACAAGAAGGATCACTTGCTTGACTGTCTTTTTTTTTTTTTTTTTTTTGTTAACTGAGAGAAATCTAGACGCAGAGATTTTGAATCTGGAAGTTGGTTCAGTGACGTTTCGTCCATTAACCATTTCTCTTTAGGACTGAAATTAATCATGGTCATTGTTGCAGTACATTTTAGTGACTTTCTACACCCTAAAGCACATTGCTGGGATCCACTGTATGTTTCAAAGTCTCGTTTTGTCTCAAAGAACCTCCATCAGAGCATGTTTTCAAGGTTTCCTTGTCAGTTAATTCTGCTGCCTCCTAGAGAAGTCAGAGTGTAAACAGTACACCAAAGAGGAGAATTGAGGTCTCATGTAAGTCTTCCAGAAGGCATTTGGAGGATGTTCTGTACCATTTATCAGACAATACGCAGATGAACAGCCTGACCAGTATCAATGGAAACAAGTCTTTTGGCATGACCAAGCCTCAAAATAAGCAAGGAAAACTACCTCCAGTCAATTCCTACCACAATACCATGTGGAAACATCTTCATTGAAAAGTGGAGTCTTTTTCTTCCCTTCTTGCAACAGAAATAGAAACCTCAATCAACATAAACTCAAATTCATATTTGCTTTTAAAGGAAGCTCCAAATCCATCAAGAATTGGCAAGGCAGGGAGATGCCTGTAACTCTGCAGAGCCCCTTGTCTACTTGGAGACTGTAGGCAAAGCCTGTACAGTACTTCAGAATCAAGGACTTAATCTTAATAACTTGTATTACTGGAAAATACTCTGCAACTATTTTAAATTTTTTTGTCAGCCAATTTTTTTTTCCTAACAGAAAGAAAAAATTCAGATCAGAATTTTAATACAGAGAAAAGACTTCAGCAACTTAGAAGGATGTTACACAGTAAAAACTGAAAATTTTGGATTGTCTATGAAGATATCTCAAATCTCTCAAATCTCAGGCCTGCTGGATGAACACTGAGCAATACTTTTTCTTAATTTGATGTTGTCTCTTTCCATTCCTTGTGCATATATAAAGTGAAAAAAGAAAAATGCACAGAAACAATCAC
This sequence comes from Nicator chloris, assembly GCA_013400495.1. NCBI lineage: Eukaryota > Metazoa > Chordata > Aves > Passeriformes > Pycnonotidae > Nicator > Nicator chloris. The sequence goes on from WAAE01021748.1 coordinate 19,331, forward strand.
AACCAATTGACTGCCCTGGAAGCAGAAGGTGTCTTGATTAGCTTAAACTTATGAAATTGTGCATTTCATAAAATGCCACTATTCACATGTAAGCGAGATCTTTGAAGATTTCAGAAGACAATGACATGACCCCTGGAGAATAAAGGCATTGAAAGAAGTAGCTAAGAGAAAGACAAATAAAGCATAGTTTGTGGAAATTAGCAAAGCCTCAAATAGGACAGAATCACACAGAGTTCACATTCTTCATGAAAACCATGATCTTTACTCATGTTCGCACGACTGAATAGCCAATGAGCAAAAATCTCTTCCTGAATGTTAGCAGCTCAATCACCTAATGTGAAGGAGGTACAGGGGTAAGAATTTCCTGATATGTGCATGGCAAGAAAAAGAATCGTATGGCTCACTTGTTTTCTAGCCAAAATTCATTTCAGAGGCAGGAAATCAAAAACACATCGCAAACCTTGTGAGGAGACTACACACGTTCACTCTGCCGATATTAGTGGCTGTCAGGAGGCTGTCAGGCTCAGGGAGTCACAGCTCCCTAAAGCAGTGCTTCCCCAGTGTCTCCTCCCAAAAAGTGTGGGTTTGGATCATACTTTGCTAGGAAATATCACAGTGTTACAGCTGCTTAGACAACTCCCCAAATTCGATACAAACGGCGCTCTGAAACAAAGCCACCAAGGAATGTTGCAGCAGAGCCCTAAGCTGAGCAGCAAGATGCAAGATTTATTATGACACAGTGCAGGGGATATCTGAAATGGAAGTCAAAGCATTAATGCGTCTTTGCCTCCTCTCCCCCTCCCTGTCTCCTTTTTTCATTGTAATACACACATATATATAAATACATATATAATTGCTTATTTTCTCAAGTGACATGGCATCTAAAATGATTGAAAATTTTAGGAGGTGAGGATTTCCTAAGATCTTTTCCACTTGTTTTTCCTGTGTTCCGGTGTTCTTTACCCACAGGCGTGCGAAATGCTGAAATTTCAGCAGTTCATATGTTCGCCTGCCCACCTCTTTAATAAAAGGGTTGTGTTTCTTTTCTGTCAACACCTATTCTTTAGCACACATCTCTGTTATCATCCAGGAAAATGTTGGCATAGCCTTTTGGGGGGGTTGTTGGTTTTTTTCTTCTTTTAAATTCATTTCTATGGCTGGACTTTTCCTTTTAAGTCCTCTTAATTTCTGTCATCAGTTTCAACCCCAAAGTTCTCACTTTCGCAAGACAATAAGCTATTTTCACACATGTAAAAAGCTCTGTAAAGTGGAATCGCAGATGTCACATTTACATGTTTATGTTTTCTATTTCTTTTTTTTCTCCGTTTGTCGCTCAGTTCAGCTCTCCGAGTCCAAGATATTTCAGAGACTCTCTCAGTTCTCCTGCCCAGAGATCTAGCTTTACATAATAAGCAGGTATCTCAAGCTACGTGGCAGCTTCGGTTCCAAGGATAAAAGCAACCGCTGTAAAATCCAACAATGACCCCGTGCACAAACACTCACAGGCTCTCACACATGTGACCCGTAAACCAGTGCAGTTAATTTTCCATACAGTCCTGCCCCCTTCGTTGTGGAAAAGAAAAAAAAAAAAGAAGAAAGAAAGAAGAAAATAAAAGGCTGTGAAAGGTGAGTTTTTGAAGAAGGAATCCCTCTGAGGCTCCTCTTGCTGAGATTCCCCGCTAGGATTGCAGGGGGCAAGAGAAGACCTGCTTTTGGCTCAGTGCAGTAGAGGCCGTGGGATCTGCCCCCAAATCTGGCAGCTCAGTGGGATGCCGTGACCTCTCACCCTGGCGCCTTGGCAGCTCAGCCCCATTGTTCCCGGGGGCAGGGGGCTGGCGAAGCCAGGAGGGGGGTGAGCATCACCACAACTTTTTTGGCTCTGGGAAAGGAGATGACCTCTATGTTGAGACCTGGAAGCTGTGAGCTGGCCCATATTTACTGGTAGCATTCAAGGTTTCCGGGGTGCTCAGGTAATATAAAAAAGAACCACGAAAGCAAAAAAGATGGACTCATTGGAAGTGGCACGTATAAATTTAATTTGCCTCCTCTAAGTATTCTTGCCTACATGTGCGTGAGCCCTTGGTATTCTCCCTTCAGCTCAGGGAAACAGGGAGGCCATGAGTGAATCATTCCACCCTGAGCTCCAGTTACTTGCTCCACTCTAACTTGCAGCTACCTGTTTCTCAGATTTTTCAAAGGCTTCTAAGTTGGCCAGATCGGGGCCTTTTTTCGCAAGAACAAAAAAAAGCTCATTGCTGTCACCAAAAGTGACACCCTCCTCATACATCTCCCTCCCCCTCCTGCACATCCAATTATCAAGTCTCTTTTCCAATGTATGAGATCTCTAGAGCTTCTCAATGAAGGGTTTGTAATAATTCTTTTAACATGGCAAAACACCACATTATTCCCTAAACATTAATGTTGCATGAATGCAAGACTTCTTTTCCCCATGAAATTTCCTTTTTGATTTTACAAAACAGAAAGTGCAATTTAAAACAATGCTAATGGAGCTCATATCTTCCATGATCTAAAATTATTTTGTGTGGTGCCAATAACTAGCTTGCTAAAAATGTTAGTCTGAGGAACCAACCTGACCTTGAACAAGGGCACTCAAGCTCTTTCTTTCATGACAGTGCCCTTTTGAGCACCCAGTAAAACATCACACAGTGTTTGACCATTTGTAGACTGAAACACCAGACTTCCACATTTCAGATCTACCTAACACCCTATGCCACTCAAACAGTTGTCGCTAGCTAAATTCCCACCTATTGATATGTTTACATCCTCTCCATGGTGTCTTTCAGTTGCTGTTCAGGACATGGACCATTTTTTCCCTCTGTGGTGCTTCATTCAAGTATAAATGTCAGAACTTTTGAACAACCTGAGGTATGGAAGCATTTACTTGAAGGAGAAGGCCATGGCACATTCAGGAAGCAGATAAAGAAATGGCAGAGGGGCCGTAGAAGTTTTCATTATTTTGCACCCTCTTGGAGATCAAGGGGTGTCTGGCCAACAAATCAGATAACCTAGAGAGGATTTACTGAGGAAAGACAATATGGATATACACAATTAACTCCAATAAAATTACATCATCTGAGGAACTATTTACTTTCTCATTGAAACCAGAATCTTGCAGTCTCTGTCATGGAGTTAATATTTAAAGACTAAAGCTGTAATGCACTTCAAGACACTTTCTTGATTTCATGGGGTCACTTTACTAAATTTTCTTGTTTATGTAAGTTGTACATGATGTATCTGATACATCCACCCTGAAAACTGCATTTTTAACCAGTTCGTGTCATTATTAAATCTTAGCACTACATTCTGTGTTGACATCTCATAAAAACACCTCCATGCCCAGTTTTCTGCTTGGGTGTCATCACTCAGAGACCATGAGAGCATGAAACCAGATGCTGTTCCAGGTCGGTATAACTACGGTTTGGCTAAACAAAAAATAAAATGGCTTTTCATGCTTATTGATCTTGATTTTTTTGGCCATTTTTACACTTCATTGCCTATAAGCTCAGTAAGGATGTGCTTTGTAAAAGGAACTGAAGTTTCTTTTCTCAGTGGATTAGACATTTCACATTTTAGTGACTCCCACTAACATTTCCATTCCCCCCTCCCAGAAGCAGCCCTTTCCATTGACTTTAAAAAAAAAAAAAAAACAGGATTGATCTTTAAGTAATACATATGATATTAGTTTTTCCATTTTAAAATAATCACATTATTGCAGACATTTTAATAGCTGTAGAGGTTGCTATGTATTAACATGATTCATGGTCCTTGACAGCAGTGTCTCTGAAAATCCCACAGGAATGCAAAATACAAAACTCCACACACGTTCAAATTTTACTGCCTGCAGCTAAAAGAGGGGAAAAAAACTTAAAACTGTTGAAACCCTTCAACTTTAAAAGCATTAATAGACGGTCCCAGGGGATTAAATCTAAATCTTAATGTGTAAAAATCAAGTTAATAACCACAGAGATTAATATGGTTGCATTTGATTATTGTGATAATGCAAACAATTAGTACTGCTAAAGTGAGATATATTAGCCTCCTACTTGCCCCACACACATCTGCAAAGCATTGGAAATAAATGGAAATAAAACATTTTGCTCTGAAAGCTTTTTCTTTTTTCTTTTTGCCTTTGTCTTATTTTCTCTGTAGCTGACTCATTTTTAAACTATAATTGTTAACATTTTATTTTTAAGCCTCTCTTTTTATAAGACTCTCATAAAATTGGTTGCCATAATCATTCATTCCATATTGTCAGCAAATTATGCATTCCTTGCCAATACAAGTAAATAAATAAATCTTCTAGATAAATGACATGACACTTTTTTTCCTTCCTTCTTTTAAGGACAAAAAACTGCCATGCAAATGTACTCGCCTGAGGAAAAGAAGAACTTCTTCCTAGTCCACTGTTGGTTTAATCCAGAACGCCCTAGGACTGGAACCAGGCATCTAATCCAAACTATATTATAGGTGGAGTTGGAAGTGCCACCTATACTTAGTGCTTGACACTTCCCATTATAAAACCCTTTTTTCAGTTGCAAATAACTGTGCCAGACTTTTCAGTGTTCGACTAAAATTCCCCTTGCTGGATGAATGCCTCACTTTGATTTATTTGTTGTTCTAAAATTTTAGTGAAAAACAGCTCAGCAATTTCCAAGAACAAGATTATAGAAATTATATTATTTTGCCCCCAAAAAATGTCCTTGCAACCATTCAACTGATTAACTCTAATATACCCATCCCTTAGAGCATGGACAATATATTTGGCATAGAAGAGGACCTGCCTGGTGTCAAGAATGCGAAAACAGACTGACTTTGGCTACATGCTTAGCCTTTGCTCAAGTTCAGTAGACATTCTCAGGAATTTGGCAGCAATGTCCTCCACAGTCTCTGTGTGTATGAAGCACACTCCAGCTCCCAAGCTGCAGGCTCTGAGCAAAGCATGCCCTCTTATCGCTGCTCCTAGATTCTGTGGTTGCATGCGTTTAGCCAAGGGATGCAGGACTGCAGGGAAGTGGAGGCAGAAACCTGGGATTAGATGTCAATGATTTGGGAGTGTGGAAGGAAGGCTGTCATCCTGGCTTGGCAAGAAGCATGTGTGCAGAAGGATAGGGAGCCCAAGAAAGGGGTCCAGGGGAGAAGCTTGGTGACTTACTGCCTTATGGAGTGGTAGAAGATTGAAAGCAGGATGAGGAGCAAGTGGATGAGAAACTGGGACTGGATCTGAGGTGGCTAAAAGTGAGCTGCAAGTGAGAAATCCAGTGAGAAAAGCCTGGTGGTGAAGAGAGGAGGTACTGGAATGGAACTGGAGGATTGGAAAGTGAACAGAGTGGGCCACTGGCTGCTTGTATCCAGGAGCTGGGATGGACCCCAGTAATCTGGGGTTATCCCTTATGCACCCAGGAAATCACCCCCAAAGGGAATGAATGGCTCATTCCTCTTAAGAATTGCTGTGCAGGCAGGATAGCATCAGGCACCTTCTGCTACCTTGAGTGGCTGAGGTCAGCCCTGTAAGTCTGGAGACTTCAGTCCTGCAGCTAAGCCACCCTGATGGCACTTCTGAGGGCTTCCCTAACTGGCTTTTTAGAGAAAGCTATAGGATAGTACATGAGAAACCTTTAAAAGCCAAGTATCACACAATAAATCTTTCAAAGTGTAGGAACAATTAAAATTATATATGCAGCCCTAACTTGTTCTCCCCTTTTTTGTTTTTCTGGAGTATGACATGGATGGACTTATCTGACAATCAGTTAGGAAAAGCAGCAGAGAAAGATGAACATATGATGTATTGCAAGGCTGGAGAATTAGGAATAAGCATGCAGGAAGAGGAGGAAGGGCTTCCTAGATGATATATTTGTGTTCTCCTGCACAGAGGGGTCTGTCCTTGCCTTTTTCTCATCTGCAATGCTGTGGAAACACCAAGACCTGTTTATGGCTACTTTCTATGTTTGGAGAGCATTTGACTTGGCACTCCAGCAGTCTCCCTTCCCAAGTGCCACTTGTGACTCCATCTGAGCTGTGCACCAATGATACACATGGCTTCACAACGCTGAGCTCTCTGAAAACCCACTCTGTGGTAACTTAACTTGGCCCTCTAGAATTAGTTAAGAATTAGTGTCAAAGACCACTTTTTTTAAAGTCTTGTTGCCTCAGTTCCCCTTTTGAAAAATGGGAGTAACACCAACCTACCTCTTGCATGAGTGTTGTGAAAATGAATGAATTACTATTTATGAAGTACTGTAATGATGAGTGCCCATGAGGAACAGTCCATGAGGAAATTAATTATTCTATCTTTGGAACAGGGTTTGAATAGTGAGCAGTAAATAGGGTATAGGGCCATTACAGTGAATAATGAGAATGAAGTAGATGAATAGCATCCACTCTGTTCAGTGAATGAGGCAAGGACTTGATGAAGAAAACATGTGGTGGTATGGTAGAAGACCATCCCAAGGTGTATGGTAGAAGGTAACTTTGCCATATAGCAGCTCTGGAGTGCTTGGGCCCACATCACCATCACCCCAAAGTCTTCCCAGCTCTGACGATGGACATGTAACACCACACAGCCTAATGTGCCCTGTGAGCTCACCTTCCCTCTCTGATGGTTCCTAATGCAGTTTCTGAGTCCAGCCAGCCCCAGTTTCCTCCCATCTGACTCACAGCTCCAGTTTCCTTGCTTGGCCAGACCTTGACTCAAAAACTGTTGCAGCTTCCCTCCCTTCATCCACAGCCATTAACCCCAGTTCCTATAATAACAGGAAAAAGCGCATTCCTAACACAGAGACACCTTCCTCTGTGAAAATCCTAACTTAACTCAAAACCAAGCGATAGCAGAACTTCAAAAAAGATAAGGAATAATCAGAAAATACACACAAATATACACAAATATGCAAATCTATGTACATTTTCTAGCCTCAGTAGCAGATATAGGTTTACAATGACATCAGAAACTTTCCAAAATTGATTCAATATGATTTCAGCCCAGTATTTATTTGGAGTGATAAAAACTAGAAATTAAAACTGAAAATAGGATTTCCCCCTAAAATACCTCAGCAATCACAATCACAATATCTGGCAGTTCTTATCCTTCTTGCATAATATTATTAATACTGGCAGGCTTAAGAAAGAGAATTCAAATGCCTGTTTCCTGGCCTTGTAGCTGGAGGGCAAATATATCTATATGGTACACTATTTTTTTCATAAAATTACCTCAGCAGTAAGAACCAGTCAAAACCAAATCCAAATGTAGCTCATCCTAATTTCAGGTATGCCAAACTTTAAAGAAACCAATGAAAAAGGATCTATGAGTACCTTTTAACTTGAAAGCTCAGGTTTGGAAACATATTTTCAGAGCAGTTCCACATTTTTTTCATTACCTTTCAAGCCAAATGACTCTCAAGATAATCTAAGGCAAGGGATAATCCAAGATTTCTCATTTTAGGTGCTGAATTTGTAGCTCATCTCTGAGTGAGTTTCTTTAAAGCAAAATTTTATAAACTTTAAAATTGTCTGCAAAGGATTAATGACTGTTTTGAATGCTCGGGATTAATGGTTCTGCTGTGCTCAGTGAGGGAAAGAAACTTAAAAAAGAAAAGAGAAACATTTAGGAAGGAATGTCTCAATGCTATGCAAGCCCTTCTGTGAAAGAAGGGGCAAACCCCCAGCTTTTGGCTAATGCTGGTGGGCGGGAGAGCCACCAGACCAGCAGCTGAATCCCCCCCGACTGTTCAGAGGAATATGTGTAGTTGATGCTAGTGCCACCTTTTATGCAAGATTCTTGAGAAGCAAGACATGAAAGAAGAAAAAGGAAAGGGAAAGAGACCCAGCTTCATCACCCCAAACCATTCCTTCTGCCTTGGCAAAGAAATAACCAGAAGGAAGGAAAACAGCAAACCAAGCTGGGGCTCTTTTGTTCGTCCACCTTGACAAGGATGGAGCCAGGAAGAATAAATACCAACCAGCAGAAAGTGTTGCAGTTCACATGGAGCACTGGAGTAGCTGTGCAGTCAGGATCAAAGATCAGAGGGTCTTTAATACTGTGGCACTCTGCTTTCTGGTTGTGCACTGCAAAACCAGTGTTAAGTGGCACACATGGAGCTCCATGTAACCAGTGTCACACAGGCAGTGCTCACACCTTCAGCATGTGATTGGGGTGTTAGCATTATAGGCTGAACTGCAAATCCATGAAACCTTTTGATCTGTTCTTCCACAGACAGCCCAGACACATAGTTACCACTATCCCACTTTTACATGACAGCCAATATCTAGTACAACTAAGATGGCAAGGTCTGCTGCAAGCAGTACATTTAATCCCTACCTTTGTGAATAAATAACACTAATGATCTCTCAGACCCATCTGCATTTCAAGCACTTCACTCCTGTAACACCATCCCAGCAGGCAGCATGAGCTCCATGTTTTGTCTTGGAGTCTGTTAGGCTGGTCAGAGTCTCATCACTGGGATGAGGGACCAGGTAGTCCCAAACACACCAGGCAGCAAGGAACATATGTGTTGAAGGGTTTTCTGCCTTACTGCTAGTGATGGGGCAAGTCTGTTCTGAGAAATTGATCTCAAGTATTGTCACAGCTTCTTGTGGACTGATCTACTCAGGAGCCACTATTATTGGGAGAGACTGTAGAAACAGACTTCATGGGTGATCTCCAGGCTTGATGACCTTTGGTGTGACATATCCTGTCATAACACACTACAGAAAAAAAGACCACTTTGTGACATTAATTTCACTGACTCAGCACCAGAAATGAGTGAGCAAGGGCATGAAGGAAGCTAGTCCATCATCAGAGAATCCTGACAGGGTGAAAATCCAGAACACCTTTGCATCCAGGGTGCATGACCTTGGCATCATCTAATCCAGCCAATTCACTGGTCTATCAATCTACACATATTATTTACTTGTTCCAGTGCAGCAGTTTCTTGCTTGATATAACTGCTGCTAGTCCCTATTTCATCTCAGCTAAACTCCCATTCTGCTTTCTATGCTGCATTGAGGGTTGGAGGAGAAAGATAGGCTTCTTGAAAAGGCAAACATCCTGAATCAGCCATAAAAGTGTGCCCAGGCAGCTAACCATAAAATGTCTTGGGTTGGAAAGAACCTTAAAAATCCTCTAGTTCCAGCCGCACTGCTATAGGCAGGGACACTTTCCACTGGACTCAGTTACTCAAAGCCTCATCCAACCTGGCCTTGAATAGTCCAGGCATGAGGAATCTACATCTTCTCTGGTCAAACTGTTCCAGTGCCTCACCCTCTCACAATAAAGAATTTCCTCCTCATATGTCATCTAACCTACTTTTTTCAGTGTAAAGCCATTACCTCTTGTTCTGTCACAACATACCCTTGTAAAAAGTTAGGCAGATTTTCCCTTAGCCGCTAGGAACGGAATACAACTGTATCACTGCCATTGGTTTTGGTGTGTTTTCTTCTCTCTCCCCTTCATTGTTCAAAGATTTAAGGAGAGAGGCCATCATTCCTTTTACACTAAGCTGCCAGGTTGCTAATGTTCCCATGGATGGCTTCCTATATCCTCCAGATGTTTCTAGGAGCAAAGCGAGCTTGGCAGGGTGACACCAGAGGTAAGTGGGAAATAAATCAGCCAGTGGAACGGGTGGCTGAGGTGGCGCCTGGAGCAGCAGCGACTGCTCCGAGTTGCTGCGGGTAAGCACTAGAGCAGGAGAGCCACAAATTCACCAGAATCTCTGCTGAGCAGGGTCCTGGGTCCTCAGCAGACAAAGGGAGGTGGAGTAGAGTGAAGGCAGGAGGTACAAGGGAATGGAAATGAAGCCTGGGAGGTAACACCAGAGGAGAAGGTGAGGGACTGGGAATGTGGAGTCGGTGACGGACAGCGATGAGCAGCAGCGGAGCGAAGGGGCAGCAGCAGCAGCAGCAGCAGGGGTGCCCTCTCGCCTTGCTACAGCTCCGTGGTGGCTGCGAGCGGTGACAGGCGGCAAAGCAGCACCGCACCGTCCCGCAGCAGCCGGCAAGGTCACCAGCAGCAGTGCCCTCCTGCCCCCCTGCTGCACCAGCAGTGCCCCCGCTCCTTGGAGCTGCGGGGGAGGCCGCAGCAGGGCCTGCAGGGGCTCCCGGTGCCCTGAGGGTGACACCGCCTTGGTGACCTGACCCACGGCAGCACAGGCAGCCAGGGAACCCGGCACTGCTCTCTCACGGGCATCTGTGAAGAGAGACGCCTGGGAAACCTGGAAGGTGCTGCCTTTGTCGGAGAGCGGGGACAGAGCAGGAGTGGCTTTTGCCCCGTGTGACAAAGAGGAGGAAAAGCAGCTGGGTTCCCAGTCAGGGCTCCGAGCAGGTTTGCTGCCAGAAACCAGGCATCAGGGATTGTGCACTGGGGAATTTTGTCAGTGTCTGTGTACTTAGTCAGATTTTCCCGTAATAAAACTACACTTTAGGCACTCTGATTTTGATAACACGGGAACTGGCACCTAATTTATGTTTCCAGGGCTTTTTTTCCTGATCCTGAGGGAACTGCTTCCCCAATATCTCTCATGAACAAACCTTCATTTTGTCTTTCAGCACTTTTTTTTTTTTTCTCCCATAATTTTTAACCATTGTTTCAAGTGCCCTTCTCCCTGGACTATGCCCAGCCGCAGTGGCCTGGGTTTGTAATTATGGCAAAAACTTGTCTCATGACTAGGCGATGACTAGAGATAATTCCCCAGAAGAAACACCTACAGGAGAATGCCATTTCTGCACTTTTCCTCTCCTTTTGCTTGGATTCATCAGGCTGCTGCTCATCCATTGCTTGCTATTTTTAACCCTTCAGCTGTATCTTTTCTTTTGAAATGAAATAATTCTAACTATTAGAGTGCATTTACAATATGAAACCTGATGTATTTACTATAATACTCCCTTAAGTCCTAAAGTGACTATAATTCACAAATTAATATCAGCCTACTTGCTTATCTCTGAGTTTGTCAGTAAAAACAGTATGTGAGTCTCACTCATTCTGTATCAACAATGAAAATATCTGAACCTCTTCCAGAAAAATGGCAGGAGGTGTTGTGCTACTGTGTGATTTTAGATTAAGATGCACCTCCACTGGAGAGTAAATGCAAAGTCCTGCACTCAGCAGGAAAAATTGCTGGAACTCTGTCTTTTCTTTTAGGTCAGTTTGCTTCCTGGCTTAGTGTCTCAATGGCAAATGTGGATGATGGCTTTTTTTATGATCAATATTTAAGATCTAGGGATTTAATTCCCAAATATTCATGACATAATCTGTATATAATTAAAATAAGACTAACATTTTCACATAAGTGCAACATGCATTTTAACGTTTTTCTTCATTTTCTTTTTTTTTAAGATGTCTGCATTAGAGGAGAAAAGAACTAAATGAAAATAACTTATATACAGTGAAAACTGGACTACAGTATTTTCTGGCATGAGTCATGCATCTCCTCAGGGTGAAAAGCTTTTCACATCACAAGACACATGTTTGACTGTGACTTATCATTTCCAGGTTAGGGACATACTTGAGTTCCTTGACATGCTGCAGACCATTCATCATTTCAACCTGTGCTACTCTTGTTTTTAAGCTAACTTTTTAGTGCTAGTGAATTTGATTTAGAGACATCAGCAAAGGAGTGACACGCCTTCCTCTAGCATGGTAAGTGCTGTATTTCAATATGCTGTACACACCGAAATTCACTGTGCCATCACCCCAAAGTGTGAACACACAGGTTCCTACAATGTGACAATTTTTGTGTGTGTGTGTGTTTGTGTGCATGTGCACATGTCAGGCAACCTGGGCCACAGTATCACGCCTGAGTCTGTGGGTCAGCTGATGCATGAGCTGAAGGTGAAAAAAATGCTATTGTTCCAGTTAGGAAGCAGCAACCATAAGTCACCCTTAGGCATCCTCGTCTGGGGAGAAGGGAGAATGACACCGTAGCTGTGGAACGACCAATTCTCCTTGAGCTGTAAGAGCAGAACAGCTACGGTGTCCTCTGGGGAATCCTCAACAAATTCAATGGGTACTTTCAGCTGGCTTTCGAGTGACTCTGCGTAGCTGCTTAGCTGTAGCTCCTCTGTGGGACTGAGACCAAACTGTGCACATGTGTGTGTGTGAGGGGGAGTGTAGTTTCTATTCACAGCAAAATTAGCAGTTCCAGAAGATAAACAAGGATTAACTTTTCACCTTTTTTTTTTTTTTGGTAGCTTGGGAAAAAGACAGGCTTACCTTTTTTTGGCGGGGAGGGAGGGTGGAAAGGCAACAGTAGCACAAGGATCCTATCTCTGCCAGCTTCATGTCTACACAGTGCCCACACATGATTTCAAGTGCAGTGTAAGCATTGATGTTGTGGGTATACTGCTAAGAGACGTAACTGATATTCTGAAGCAGTCCTTAACACTTTGGACTCTGAGTCAATCTAAGATCCACAAAGGAGAAATGGGATTCACCAATATTTTGGTCAACTTAAGGGGATTTAATGTAAAAGGATATTTTAAATACTGGTATACACCTAACTAGTGCCAGATATTAACTGTAGTATTGCATCAGTGACCTTAATCCTAGTAGTAGCTAACAAAACGTCTCCTTCCCCTCAATGGTGTTGAACCCCAACACCCAGGTGTGCTGCACCTTACAGGGGTGCCTGGAACAGCTCAACGGTGTTGAGCCATGAGCAAGTGAGCAAGGGCATCACCTGGTAAGGGGGAGCCTATTTATGCTGTTGAGTTGTAACAATACGGCTGGAACTTGTAGTTCTCTCTTCTTCTCCTTCCAGTCAGCAATGTTTCTTGTGCACCAGCTGCCACCTGTGGTGTAAAGGGGAGCCACTGGGCTCTCCAATGCTTATACTGATGTTTAGTCTCAGACTGAGTCCAGGATCAGGCCAAGGCTGCTTCAGGGACCCAGGAAGCATAATTTCTGGCTCCCACACAGCCTTCACCTGCAAAGCTCTGAGCAGAGTCCAAAATATATTTTGCATACAAATTAATGAGATACATTTATAGCACCCCTTAGACAGCTTTATTCTGTTAGTGCTTACCTTTATTACTGTGTAACATACTCAGCTCTCATTGTCATAAATTGTGCTCTACTTTTGAAGGGGGAGAATAATTCCATATAAAAGATAAATAAATATGAGGAGCAAAATGTTGTCAATTCCTATGTGGCTACCAAAACAATGGCAAAGTCATCCCATACATAAGTAAAACCTCAGTTCCTGACACCTAGTAATTAGAATCTTCCATCCAACTTCAACATGCCCAAAGTCAGCATACTTGGGAACATCCCTGTGCCTTGCATGTGCAAGAGGTAGTAGGACAGGGCATGAACCACTGCACCTTAGGGGCTTCCAGACTTCAGAGCCTCTGGGAAAAGTGCTGTTGTGGCCTTGAAATCATCTGTACAAGCTAAGCAAAGTTTTGTCTTCAGCAATATCCAGATGAGTCCATAAATAGGTAGCACAGTTAAAAATGAAAGGGTGAAAAAATGGCTTTCCTCTGCACTTGGCCTACTTAACCTGTGGGTTTCTGCTTGTGATATGAAAGTGTCCACATTGTAGTCAGGATATTTGCAGTGTTTGCTTTTGTGCATTTTCATAGGCAGGTATTTAATAGCCAAGGGCCACTGGTTTTCACTATGCCCAGGCCAGTGAGATATCGCTCTGCCTGTCTTGACTTCAATTTGTGCTGGACCAAGTGATGGCAGAAGCTCTGCTCTGCCGCCTCGCCAGCCCTTACCTGTCTCCACTAAAATCACAAGTCGCATCCCAGCAGATTAAGGTAAATTCCATTCAACAGCACTTTAAGTGAGTAAATTGGACAATGAACCACATCATCTGAGGGAGGGTGAACACAGGCATTTTGCTGCTTCTGAGGCTTCCTCCAGGCAGGGAGAGGGGCAGGGCACCTGGGGTAACCTTCTTCCTTACCCCAGCGTGATTCACCGGGGCTCGTGAGTCACAGCCATTAGACACCAGGGGAACACGTGCTCAATTATTCAGTGTGAGTGAAGGTTGCAAAATTGGAGTCTATTGTAGGAAAGCTTTTAAGTTATATTCACCTATGTCTGGGAGGCATTTGTAAAAATTTCACTTTCTCTAAAAAAATACTATTTGATCTAAGTTTTTGCAAATATACAGAAAATATGAACCATGTGGACTTTATAGGAGTTCTCCCAACACACTACTTTTAGCAAAAGCCCCCTCATTTCATGGAATTTTCCGTTTACTTTGCAGCAGTAGAAATTGCAGTGGTGGATATGGATGCTGGAGGTGACCCACACGCCATTGGGGACCCAGGCCTTTCTGGGAAGAGTCATGGGGACCCCTGCTCTCTGCAGGCAGAGCTGCTGGTGTTTGGCCATTCATAGTGGATTGCAGTGAATGCTTTGAAATGCCTCATCGAACTATTTAGTTTAGTCTTTTATTATAGTCTTGCCATGCTCAACACAGGTCTTCAGATAATACACCCTCCTTTCCAGTCCTACAAATGTTTAATGATACATGGACAAAGTATCACAGAAAATACCCCAGTGTAGGTAGCCCTGTCTTTTCAGAAAAAAAATGGCATTCTTGGGATATAGGATAGCATTAAAAAAAAATTAAATTCTGTATTTCCTTACAGACTCACTATTGTCTGCCATTCATAACTAATTGCATTTATAAGTAATGGAATAATTCCGTACATGTGAGGATAAATGTACGGTATTATGGCATAATCAGGTAGGATGTATTTCAGCAGAGCTTTGTGTAAGTGAAATACTGCAATTCTGAGGTTATCTGGAAGATCAAATCCCCAGTCAGAAAGATATATTGTTGCCTTCATTTTCCTTTCCCAACCCCATGAAGGCTTCATTGGCAGCTAGCTTACATTGTGATCATCTAACTTCTTAGAATTTTCCTTTTTGTTACAGTTGTTTTTTGCTTTTTTTTTTTTTTTAATGAGTATTTTCTCAAGGGAATTAATTATTACTTTGACTGTTATATTCATATATTTGTATCAGGAAGTTTTATAAGTTACCAAACTCTTGACACAATGTGCAACCATAAAAATCACAAAGAGTATCTGTAGTTCTTTCTAATACCATTAAATATACATATTTTTTTTATCTGAAGTTTATTCTCCTCTTTGTTAAATGACAACATTCAGTCGATTGTTGCTAATGTCTAATGTGCGTGTGCTGTGACACTGCTACAGGTTTACCAGAGCTGCCCTGTAAGAAGAAATACATGCCACAAAGGTAAATGAGCTCAGATAAATGAAGAGTTTCATCACTGCATGGGCATCATTTCTGCAGGGAGCATGCTTACTACAGACTTGATGTTTTTCTACTTTCTTTGCATTTTATGGAGAGCTTTTAGAAGCATGCTCACTGTGAGGCACTCTGTGGGAAAATGAAGTTTCAGTACCAGTTACCAGATAAGGAGGGGGCTATGTCCAAGGGCATCCACTCCATCTTTAGACAAGCAAACTTCACTTAGTTCAAGGACCAAGACAAGCCCAAAGGCTTTCACAGTTACTTATCTGCTGACTTTTAAGGAACAAAATATTCCATAGCTGTGTTCCTCCAGAGCCAAGGGTAAAACAAAAGCCACATGCCTGTTTGAGTCTATTCTTGATCCACAGGGAAGATGCTGTGTGTCCTTCCTAAGCTTAACAAAACCTCTCTTTTGCATCCTTTTTCTTTGAGTCCTTGCTGCCATTGCTTATAATTTGCACTCCCCTTTTGTTTTTCCCTGCATGGAAGCAACTGTCACAAAAGACTTTGGGTTTCAGGCACATGCATCATCATTTGGTGCCTTCCCACTCAAGGCTCTGAAACAGGAGTCTTCTCAGCCCAGTGTTTGGTTTGGTTTGGCTTGCAGTAAGCTCTCAATTGAGATGGTCTGTACAAGGAGAAGGATGGGGATGTGGGTCCTGCCAACAGCCTGGGCTCTCCCCGTCGATGTCCTTTCCAACTGGTGAACTTTCCACAGGGAGGCCTGAAAGTCTCCAGTGGGCATTAATGAGGAGGCACCTTGTTTCCTTCTACTATCTCTCCTTTCCAGCTGAACTGGCTTGCTAGAATTAAAGTTACCCTCGGTGTTCAAGTTACAGCTTTCCTAACAAATGAAAACAGCAATTAAGGCTGCCACTTCATTCCTAAGTCACACCATTTTGTCTAATTGCAATATATATAATACATAAGATCATGCTGTGCTGGGGGATATATATGCAATAACTGAACACAGTGGCATGATTTAGGACAGACTGGCTTTGAATTTCTTTGTGTGAGCAGGTGGTGTTTCCACACTGCCTCAAATATATTCATCGTGACACTATAAGGTCAAACTTACCCCTTCTGAGGGCTTGGCTTTATTACTAGCCCACAAACTTCAGATGAGGCTCTCTTTCTAGGCTTTCCAGAAGGTATTCCCTGGTTTGCTCTCAGCTTGTCTGTCCAGTGGGTATTTACACAGGTCTTATGTTTTAAGGGACCTCCCAGGGCTGCTTTAAGAAAATTGCAATAGGTGAACTAGTTCCTGCTAAGATGCTGCTGTCCATCAGCTGAGAGGGGGTAGTCATCAGTGTGCACCTTGCCCACACCATCTGTCAAATAAAGTATAAGTTTACACCCTCATATGCCTTATAATGGAAGAAAGGAAAATATAGTGCTCATAACACCCACTTCAAGAAAGGGGAGAAAGTGCTTGCAGTAACACATGCCCTATTTTAAAATAGTCTCAACAGTACGTAATCCTCGAGGAGGAAGGCGCTGAGGTAAATGAAAGACGGGACAGGCTGCAAGGTGAGTTTGCCAAAGGCTGATTGTGGCAGAGGAACTGGATAGCTTTCTTCTCTGAGGTAACAAATTTTCTTGACTAAAGAAATGCAGTAGGTCTCATCTCTATGGACTTGTGAAAAGTAGGTAATAAGATGCCACATGGGAAATTATTAGTCAAGCTGAAGAAGATGGGAATTAGTTCAAAAAGTATTATGTGGGTAAGAAACTAACTAAAGGGAGATGTCAACTGATTGTGTTGAAAAGGGAGATTCAGTCCTGGAATGAGGTTACCTGTTGCCAGGATGTGGGCTTACAAGGTTACTAGGACCTAGTCTTTATTTGTGAGCTTCATTTTGAAACTGTGGTGCAAAAACTAGGACTGCACCAAAAAAAAAAAAAATTAAAATTGTTGGTCACAAAAATCTGAGAGACATCATAAATGAAGAAAGAGCTAGAAGAATTGAATGACACCCAAAGTGCAAAATTGTGTATTTGGAGGTGAACATCCCACAAACCTTTGCTTTTCAGCTAGAAACGGCATTGGAAAGACTAAGAAGTTCTTGTTGGTCCTGCTATGGCTCTAGGTTGGCAGAGAGATGGAGCTGGTAGCCATAATCCCTACATGGATGATAGTTCCCACAGAGGCACAGCAGTGTCAGCAGCACTGTAAGGCTCCAGGCTCAGAGAGCAGCTCTGGGTGTCCAGGACCTGACTCCTGAGAGAGTGGCACAGAAAGGCTACAGGGCAGGAAGGGAAACAAGAACCCGTCTGGCTCAGGGGCCACAAGAGAACGTGACCTGTGCAATCAAGTAAAACACGGGCTGAAAGGGGAGCTAATTGCTCCCAGTAAAAACATCAGGGAGATAAACATTACGAAAGAAAAAATAGGCATTACACCTAAAGGACGACTTTGTTGTAAATATGAATACACACACACAGACATATGTATATACATATGCTTAATAAATCTAAGCTGAATATTAAAAGCAGATTCTTACCATTAAAGACTTGTGTTTCTAAAATAGTTTTCTGTTCAAAGTTAGAAACGATATCTAATTTCTTTTAATAGGGAACCTGGTCAATTTCTGCAATGGAACTACATGACAATAATTGATTATAATTATCACAGGGGATAAAGGTTAGTGACTGAAGACATCTTTCCTAGTATCAGTTCATAGTGCTCCTATGAACTGATTTTTCTCGGATTAAGATTTTACTTTTCTAATACTGTTTGACAGACTCAATAGAGAAATTCTTTTAAAAATACAAAATACCAAAAATAAATTTTAAAAAAGTATTAAAAATATATCCTGTTTTACCTACATGCTTGTTGGTGATTATTTGCTCCTTCCCATCTCTATGCAAAGTTACTTCTGTTAAGGGGATTCTTAGTCTTTTACCTCTGCCTTCAATGCTGCATTAAAAACTGAGGGCCCAAGGGGAATAATGTCATTCTGCTATGAAAAATATACTAAATAAGGATGGAAATATTCATGGAGATAACTCTCCTAAATGCAGATACCATGGAAATATCTCCTTTTAACATTTGTGTCAAATGTTTCAAAGTTGGATCAGTGCGACTTCATGCCCATTTTTGTCATGTTGAATTATCATATTCGCTCTTTTGCTATATCTGTACTAATCTTTTCCTCCCCAGATTGTCTATGCCAGTTCAGATTTCGACCCCACACATTGCTGAAATGAGCCAATGTCAAGCCAGATCTTTCACAAGGAAACAAGGTGGGTAGAGACATGTTGAAATTTTAACTTTTCATTGCTGGTACTTCCTCTAGTGGGAAAATAAAGTGGGAAGAAAATCAGTGGGCAAAAAGTTCAAATATGTGATTTTAGCACAGGTGGATTGGTGGATATTTTTATACAAAGATGGCACATTTAGTCCAAAGGTTTTTCACTGTGTGCACTGTCTCCATGATCAGCTCTTGCACATTGGTGCGTGCTAATCAGTGATTGGGGAATAAGGTGAGCATGACTGGTAAAAGATAACTGAAGAAAGCTCTTAAAAAATTCAAGGCCCCTTCCCATGTGTGATTTTTCCTAAATGACTTTGGCTTGCTCCTTCCTGAGGTACATTGTAGGGAAAGGGTTTGAAGTTCCCTGAATTTGCATGTCTTTGCTGGTCAAAGTCAGAATTCTTTGTTTCCTGTACATTATGGGAGCACATAAAGAAAAAAAACCCTACCCACTCACACACACAAAGTGGGCCTAGGGCACTTAATATTTTATTCTCATGAACAAGCTATATATTGAAAAAAAAAAAAAAGAAAGTAAAAAAAAAAAAAAAGAAAAAAAAACCCCACCTTGTGATGTGAACCAGTCAGTCAGTTTGCCAGTTTGAGATGAGGAGCTGGAGTGACGGAGGCAAATTGGTTTCCAGCAGTTGCAGGAGAAACCTCAGGAGACAGCTGGCTCTGCACAAGCAAGCTAAGCTGTGCTTTACAGTTATGGCATTAAAGTCCAAACCTCACAGAAGTGAATGAGCATCTGAGGAAAGCTAATCAGAACTCCAAGTAAAGGACCTTAAATCTGCACTGCACAGACATTGACCCAGACTTTTCTCTAAAGATTTACTAAGTCTTGAATGTCCACAATGTATAGCAGAGTAAAATTCATTATACAGTGGTAAAGGTAATCAGTAGAGCATCTGGTTAAATTGTTCCAGGCAGAAGAGTGAAGGTAAAATATAAAGGAGCATATTAGGATTTTATTTCATATTGCTCTGTGTAGGCTGAACACAATCTAAACTGCTTTTCCTTCTTCGTTTTTAATCTTAACTCTTTCAAAGCAGTGTACAGTGACCACATCTCTTACAGAATGATACAAGGGTGAAATATGAATTCATCACTACTGACTGTACAAGACTACCATTCAATGAGTAAACCTATCACATTTATAAACTTTGTGCATAGAAAAATCATAATTTTAACATTTATTTTGATAGCAAGCATTTATTTGAAAGAGCACTGTTATTGGCAGCCTGCTTTCAATTAAGAATCTGTTTCTTTATGACTGTTTTTTAAAAACTTAACATCATGGCTGTTACATAAGTCTCATCACATTTTTGGCATAAGCATTCTTAGACCAGATGCAGTAAGGTTTCATTTGGGTAAATTGTCCTTCTAGTAAAAGACATAGTTAAAAAAAACTACAAAAAAACCCATGTTTGGGTTTCATCCCATCTTTCTCACTTTTAGAAAAGACAAAAAACCCGTGAATTTAATAATGAAAAGTAATGGTGATATTTATGAAGAAAATACTAATTTGTGCTGTGTGCTTTAGTGGTGGTGTGAGGTGAACATTTGTCTTTTATAACTGAAGCAGAACCATTAAACCTATTTCACACAGGCTGTCAGCCATCCGTCCAGTGGCATTGCCTTTTACTCACAATTAAGCAGGCTACTTTAAGCTTTGTCATTTGTTTCACTTAAATTTAAAAAAAAAAATCAAACTTTGCTTGCTAAAATGAATGTAAGTAGGAGAAATATTTCAGCTTGGGATAATACGTCAGCTTCCTACAGCTCAAGACAGAGTGAAAAAATTTGGAGAGGCAAGACCAGATAGTTTGGGGAGTAGCATGAAAACTCAGTTCAGAAACAATCCTTTTCCCTGATTGGTAGAAGGATCAGGAGCACAGGTGGTGATTTCCTTGATTCTTCCAGTAACGAGTATAACTGGTATGAATAGGCAGATCCATCAGCTCAATGCATGGCTCGAAGGTTGGTGTCAGTGGAAGAAATTTGTGTTTGTTTACCATGGAAGGATCTACTCAACACCTGATCGAGTGATACCTTACGGGACATACTCAGAGGGGAAAAAGAACTCTGGCACAGGAGCTAGTGGGGCTGGTTGACAGAAATTTAAATTAGCTTGGAAGGGGGAAAGGGATAAAAGCAGGCTTGCCAGTGATAAGTGGTGGGATCGTGACACAAAACTTGAGGAAACAAGCACTAACGGTATCCCTTAACCTGCTTCACAAGTTGCTGGCTACACTGTACCACACCTGAAATGTATTTCTACACTAACGACCCAACATGAGGAGCAAACAAGAGGAGCTGGAGGGTTTGGCCCTGTCCCAGAGAACTGGCATCACTGGCGTAAGTGAAACCTGGTGGGATGAGTCCCGTGATTGGAGGGTGTGGGGGGCATGGAGGGGTCATTGTATTTAATGGAAGGGATGGAATGTATGGAGCTCACAACTGAGAATGGCACAGTTTAGAGCCTCTGGGTAAGAATCAAGGGACAAACAAGTAATGTGGATGTCATTGTGGGAGTCTGCTATGGACCTCTGAGCCAGGGCCATGGCACTGACAAATTGTTCTTTGAGGAACTAAGGTACACTTTCACGTCAGCTTTCATGTCCTTGTGGAGGACTTCAGGTTGCCGGAAATTAACTGGGAGCATCACACAGCTGGTACAACCCAGGCCCAAAGGTTCCTGGAAAAACTTGGATGACAACTTATGGAACAGGTGCTAAGGGAGCGGACTTGGAAAGATGCCCTCCTCAATCCGCTTCATGTCACCAGTGTGGATCTCATGAGTGGAGATGGGCAGCTGTCTTGGCCACAGCGACCACAAAGCGATCAAGTTTAAAATCTCTGTTGGACCACAGGTAAAGCGCCAGCAAAACCTCAGCTCCACCAATAAGGAGAGCAGATGTCAGGCTGCTCAGGGAATTAGTAAGTAAGGTCTTATGGGAAAATGTTTTTGCAGCTGCTGGGGTCCATCACTGCTGGTAACTTTTTAAGCATCACCTTCTAAAAGCACAGGAGAAGGCAATTCTCAAATGTCAAGCAGGTGAGGCAAAAGGCCGGCTTGGCTGAACAAGATTCTTCTCCTGGAAATAAGGCTAAAAAATGAAAATATATGTCCAGTGGAATCAAGACCAAGTGATGTGCAAAGAAGATTCTGTTCACCACTGTAGGGAGAAAATTCACGTGGTCAGATCTCAACTGGAGTTGAAGCTGGCTAGAAATGTGAGGTACAATAGAAGTTTTTTCAATTATATTAATGGCAATAGGCAGTGTAAAAATAACGTCAGCCTGCTACAGGATGAGGTTGGTCACATCATAAACAGGAACATGGACAAGGTGGAGGTGTTTAACACATTCTTTGCCTCCGTCTTCAACACAGATGACAGACCAAGGAGGTCTCAGTGCCCTGAGGTGGAGGACCATGGTTGTGAGAATGATCAACTCCCAGTCAAACCTGAAATGGTATGGGATCTATCGCTCCAGGAGGGGAGACCCCATTGCAGTCTACAACATCCTTGTGAGGGGAAGAGGAGGGGCAGACACTGATCTCTTCTCTGTGGTGCCCACTGACAGGACCCAAGGGAAGGGCCTGGAGTTGTGTCAGGGGAGGTTTGGGTTGAATATTAGAGAAAGGTTTTTCACCCAGAGGGTGCTTGGACACTGGAACAGGCTCCCCAGAGAAGTGGCCACAGCACCAAGCCTGACAGAGTTCAAGAAGTGCTTGGACAATGCTCTCAGGCACGTGATGTGGGGATGATGCTGTGCAGGGCCAGGAGCTGGGCTCGATGATCCTCATGGGTGCCTTCTGACTTGGCACATTCTGTGACTTCTGACCCATACGTCAGCTCTGCCCTCTTCCCCACCTCCATACCATCATCATGAACACCCTCAGGAGGGACACAGTCACCAGAGGGATGAGAATGCAGAGCCAGACACACTGTTCTGTTCACAACCGAGTAACAAAGAAAAATTCCCATGCATCTGAGCAAGGCAGCTCCCCAGCTGCTCTGCTCTGTCTGGCTTGCATATACCCTCTACCTGGAGAGGCAGTGGGGGAAGGAGGAAGCAGAAGGAATGAAAGGAACTCAGACACCCAGGCTAATGCAGAGGTTATTATTATCATGACTTTGTTGACAATCTATTAGGTTTGGATAAAAAATTCAAAGATAATGCCAGTATCATGTTAACGGGAAATTCTGCAGTATGTATTATAGACATTGCGAGGATGCCAGAGCAAATCCTCTTTCAGTGGTGAATTGGGTAATCCGTTGCATTTTTAAAGGCCATTTGTCCTGAGAGATTATGAATTTATATTGCCTAAGGTTGTATTCCATCATTACAAAAGTGCTAGAATCCTCCTTAAAATTTGTTTTACCTGTAGTAGCACTGGGAATTTTGTCTCCTGCACTACATTTACTAACACTGGCATTTTGACATTTGAGAGTTATCTTTGGTTTTATATGCCGCAGGAAAAAATTAGAGACACAACTTCTTTTAATAATGCAACTAGTGGTTCTACTTATTGAGTAGCCTCAAGCCACTGACACCTTTCTTTCCTTCCTATACAATCATCTTCATGTACAATGGTCTACTGTTAAATGATTAAATCAGTGATCAAACCATGATCTCTTTAACTTAGATGAGATTTTTCTCAGCCAAAGGGAGATGTCACTTTACACCTTCTCCTACAAAAATTTGTATATGCTATATTCCATTAATAGAAGGAAATGTAAAGGGAAAGGATAAATGTAATTACTGTACAGCACTACTGTGCAGGAGCCTAATATTTCAACCCAAAAATGCCATGTATCCCCAGCGTATCCCTTTTCAGCATAGATTCCCTTTTATTTACAGTCATTCTGAACCCTGGCTTGGCAACTAACTCGCTATTGTTTTGTGAATTCAATTTTGGAAGAATTTAAGAGCTGATGTAACCTTACCGGCCCATTTTTCTCTTACGTTTCCCTGTGCTATTCCGAGGACTTCTTTGTTGCCAGAAAGTTTGTGGAAAAATAGTACCTTTTGAGCAAATGGAAGAAAATATTGTAAGGAGTGAAGCTTAAATCTGCTTCAGATTTGTCTGAGAAAGGGCAGAAAGGACATGCCCCCAGGAAGGAACAAGCCCCAGCCATGGTGACTCACCGGTAGAAGTGATTTGCCACCAGGACTGACATTCTTGCATGCTTATCACCAACCAACATTCTCTTCCTCAGCCTGGCTTCAGACAAAGGATCATTGAACATTTCTGTATTAACTCTAAACATTCTCATTATTTCTGGGTGTGCTGGACCTTGTAAGCCATCTTCTGTGGGATCTGAAGGTGTCTCCTGGAACAGAGACAGTACATAGCCATATTCATCTAGATATGAATGTCCTGGGCCCTAACTGTTTAACAAAATATTATTTTAAGTAGAGGAGGCACTCTGTGTGTTCTTGATTCTGCCAGCTCTGCTAAGTTTTATTTTGTGTTTACTTTCCCCCTGGACATCAGTTACTGGTTTATAGAAAATTATAGGCAATAAGTGTCAAATATTTTGTACAAGTACCTATCTTGAGAAGAAAAATTTAAGAAATCCCAATCTATTAAAATCTTAATGAAAAAATGTGTTTTCATGGTCTTTTCAGAGACAACATAACAGAGATTTCCTAGTAAATTCTGACCAACTGCCAAGGATGTCTAGCCATATGAAACAAACTTCTGTGAGATGAAACGCTGTATGGATGGGAAGGGCTCACATCTGGAGGAGTCCTTGATTTAAACATGAAAACTATGGTATGATCCTACAGAGGAAGGCTATGAATGTTCTGACCCCCAGGTGCTGCTTGTAACCCACATCTGACCTACCTGAGAATTAAAACTTGGTGCCTTCCACGCAGGCTGGAGAAACAGACGCTCAGTGC
Organism: Nicator chloris; assembly: GCA_013400495.1. Taxonomy (NCBI): domain Eukaryota; kingdom Metazoa; phylum Chordata; class Aves; order Passeriformes; family Pycnonotidae; genus Nicator; species Nicator chloris. The sequence continues at coordinate 43,754 of WAAE01021748.1, forward strand.
TACAGATTGATCTCCAGCATGTGTCCAGTGCATCTCCAAAACATTCTTTGATAAAACAGTGTTTTACAAGTAGGGCAGAAAAGAACCTGTGTTGGAATTAAAGCATCTGGCCAACACCTTTGCAACTGCCATCTCAGCTAAAGACTCCTGTAAGTGTCATCATTAGAGAATGTACTTCCTTGGGGCTTGCACAGGTAACATCTAGTTGTTATCAAGGCTTCAATGAAGTTTGGGCTTAAACTGGGGACTGTGAAGGTCTTTTAGCCATTACCTGGCACTACTGAAGGTGGAAGAAAAAATAATGCAGAAATACTTCAGATTATTTTGAATAGGATATGAAACAGAGATGTATCTAATACAGTAATAAAGAAAGACAAGGAGCTACTGTGGAGGGTCAAGCAGAGGCTGCAAAGAGGATCAGGGGCCTGGAGCATCTCTCTTATGGGAGGAAGCTGGGCCTGTTTAGTCTAGAGAAGAGAAGACTGAGATCTCATTAATGCTTATAAATATCTCAAAGGTGAGTGTTAAGACAATGGTGCCAGACTCCTTTCGGTGGTGCCCAGTGACAGGATGAGGAGCAGTGGCTATAAACTGAAATGCAAGAAGTTTCACCTCAAAAGGAGTTAGAATTTCTTCATGTTGAGGCTGGCAGAGCACTGGAATAGGCTGCCCAGAAAGGTCATGGACTCTCCCCCTCTCCAGACATTCAAAACCCACCTGGATACATTTCTGTTGAACCTGCTCTAAGTGACCCTGCCTTGGCAGAGGTTTGAACAAGATGATCTCCAGAGATCCTTTCCAACCCCAACAATTTGGTGATTTTGTGATTTTGTAAAGCAGGTGACAGAAAGACCAGTAGATAGAAATGAAAAAAATAGCGTTTAGACAACCTAAAATTACAATCTATCTGTGTCTCTGTTCAGCTCAGTCACTTGAGAAATAGAGCTTTTCTGAGAATTAAAACATCATTTATTATGTAACACTGCTTTGTTTTTTCATTTATAACATTCTAGGGTCTGCAGAATGTGTTGTGACAATGGATGTATGTGATTAGCAAAATGCTGAGCCTTGGTGAAAGAAATGGTGCCTTTACAAGGGAATATTTACCAGGACTTGCACAGGATCCCATAGCACTTGTGTTTGATAACATGTTAGAGGTGGGAAGACACATAAAACCCCAGATCTGGGAGATGTTGTAAGTCTTTCTGGCGGTCAGGGACTGTCAGTGACATGAGCCTGCTTCTCATCCTCTTAACACCAGATGGAAATGCCAGAAATAAACAAATATTTCAGTTCTGTGTAAAAGTCCTTGGGAAAGGGCAGGACAGATAAAATGTTGGGGAGGGGGAAGAAGCACAATGGAGAATAAACCAAACAATAAATGTGACCATGTGCACTGTGAACCACCTGACTAAACCAGATGCCTCTGGAGAGGAAATGGCCAAATACCTCTATATCCCCTGGAGCCATCAAAGGAAGCCTGCAATGCAGGGCATCAGCATTATCCTCTCAGGTTTAATATCTGATGTGTTTGCATCTGTGCTGGGGGAGCAAGGCAGCATTCCTGTTACAAAAGTACAACAGCTATAGCTCTCCTACAATCTATCACTGCACAGACCAGTATTGGGTCAAATGCTGGACTCAGATGTATCAGGAGAAGGCTTGTGATTTTTTCCCTGTAGTGTTGGAAAAAGCATTAAATGGAAGCAAACTAATACTCTGTATCTGCTGCACCTTGAGAGAAAAGTTTCAGCCTTGTTTGAGACCCATAGCTGTTCATAAACAATGCTGTTGGTTCAATTTCATTCCCTTTCTGGCTCATTGTTATTTTAATAACTCTTTTATTTGCAATATTATTTTAAGATGGTAGGACAGCCCATAAATAGCTTTACTGTATTCATTTAAGTTTTCTGGATGAAAAAAAAATCTAATAACTCTACCAATGGGTCAATTCATTCCCTACTCACAACAACTAGCAAAAAAGGACAGGAAACTCCCTCGAGGAATTTTCTACAGACAGTTCCATCAGGAAGGCATTAAGTGTATATTTATCTCTTGCCCGCCCCTGTTCCTCTTGGAACAAGCAAAGCAGTTGGGATCTGGGAACCAGGATATCTCAAGAGATCTGCCAGAGGTCAGGCATTTCTGCCAATAAACCCAGAGCCTGTGTGCTACCCATACTCCCTGCAGTTGTTTCTTAGTCCTGGCAGTGCAGATCCAGAATATAGCCAAGGCATGGAGAGGACTTCACACAATGTATATTTACTTTGGGGTAGATTCTTGATGATTTCTGGATGAGAATTTTGTGAAACATACCACACCTCCTGGCCTAAATATGGAACACACCCTTTTTCCACACAGTGGACAACTTCAGACTCAGGACCAGGCAGGGGGGAGCAGACCCTGCAACCTTCTGTCATGGTCAGTTTCACATGGTATGTGAGGGGTACATGACCTAAACATGCAATACCTCTACCAGCTGTCCATAATTGTAAAGAATAAAAAAGGGGTATAAATGACACTGTTCTCCTGAGTTGTCCTGATATGCTCAATAACATTGATTTGACTGGAAATTAGTCAGGACTTACTCATGCCATTTGTCATTTTCTCTTTGTCAGCATCATGGAATAAATTTGCAATTTGTTGACCCAGTTAAACATTGTATTTCTGTGCCTTATATCACTGGGAAGGAGGGTTTTTGAAAGAAGGAGGCTCTGGAGAAGTACAAATGCTCCACAGTGTTTTGTAAACCTGGGGCATATGGAGAAGTCAGTCAAAACAAAATAACAACAGTAAGGTAGCACAGGGGCTTAAAATGTCAAGAGAAGTAGAGAATTAACCTCTCATGTGAGTTGTGAGTGGTCACTTGAATAAGGAGCACATGATTTGTCCCTTGGTCATGGTAAGGGCTGGGATTCCTCAGGAACCAAGAACATGTGGATTAAAGGTTGTATCACCAGGGAGGAAAGGATATGGAAAAAGGCTGAGGTATTTTTGTTCTCTTCAAAGGCAGAGTTCTGTTTTCTGGAGGCCAGTCTGTCCCTCATTCAACTTCATTTTCTTTTCTCACAGTAAGGAGCTGTCACAGACGACAGGTATCTTATCATCCTATGAAATGCAACAGAGAATAGGGAAAAAAAAACTTTGGGGATAAATAATTGATTGCTTTAGGAAATAGTGACAAGGAGTATTTTTCTGTAAATACTGTACATGTTAGAAAGGAAAAAGGCACTGTTCTGTGAGGACAAGGACAAGAGAGAGATCCCAGCAGAGGGTGCTCTCACTTATCAGAATTTTGCCTGAGGGAGAAGTTTCTCCCCGTAGGTGTCCATAGGAAAAAGAGTATTTTTGTTATCTCTGTGATGATGCCTTGTCTAACAGTTCTGGGATTGTCAACCAGGAAATCACCACAGGGGGAGCATTCAGCCTTTTGGAGCAAGGAGGAGCTGGAGGAAATCCTCTTACCACCCACTCCCTTGCAGTTCAGAAGACAGATGCACCTGGCTGTCTCTGGGGTGAAGGATGAAAATTAATGAAATGAAGGAAGAGCCGAGGCCAGGCAGCAGCACAGCTTCATGGTGAGCACTCTGTGGGCAGAGTGCAAGCACTCTCTGGGTGCCTGGGACATGCTTGGCCATCGGCATCCTGGAACTCAGATTTCAAGCAGGACCCAAGAGAGGCACTTGCTGTGTCTGGTGCAGCACCAGCAATCAGAAATTGAAGTACTTCATTTTGTCTTGTATCCACAGATGAGCAACACCTGGCAGCTGGGACAGATTCTTAGCACTGAATTTATAGAAAGTAAAGCAAGGTTTCTTAGCTCTGGGGACATGGCAATCACTGTTTTTTACAATTCCTCTCTCCTAATCTGAATAATTTATCTGGATAAAACAAACAAACAAACAAACAAAAAACCCCCCCCCCAAACCTACAGCAGAAATTATAAATACAATAAAAATTTTGGAAACAGGCAAATTCAAAAGTCACAGCTTAGCTGGGTTTTTACTTCAAGAAAAAAAATGACAGAAATAAATTTACAGAGCATTTTTCAGACTAACTTAGTGATTAGCCCCAAGCTACAGATTAAGAGCATCTCCTTTAGTTTCATCCACTAGATTAAAAAAACCTGAAATATTGAGAGCTTTTTCTTGAAATAAAGCAAATTAAATTTGAAAGGGGATGAGGACACTCTGCTGCCAGAATTAAAAATGCCTATAACAGGGAACTATTCAAGATGAGACATTGCACTGTTGAGTCTGAATTAACTTGTCCCTTGGTATGAGAAGGTAAGATCCCTGTCAGGCAGGAGGAGAAGGAAAGATCATCATCTGACTTTTGTACCCATGTGAGCCTTCTGGGACCTGTCCAATGAGTAATACTTGTACAGCCACAGAGCAGGGGAGGAAATGTCTCAGTTCAGGTCCATAGGTGCTGCGTGGTGGGAGGTGGAAGTGCCCTGGCATGCCTGATGGGAAGGAGTGGAATGAGTCATTTTGCTAGCAGCAACCTGGGCACATTGTTTCTCTTTGTTTTTGCAAAGGTTTTTGTTTTGTTTGTTGTTTCCTGATTGTTTTCTGTAGTCAGTCATCAATCTGAAAGCAGCTGTTTTGATCTTGCTGGTTTGGACTTTTCATCAGGTGAAAGGAAACACATTTGGGCTCTTCACATGGTTAGGGATTACTTACCTGAGCTGAAGGAAAAGCCTGAATGTCTCAGGCTTGGATTCCCCAAGGAGAGGCTACTTATCAAAAATAATGATAATGATACCTTTCAGATTAAGGCTACAGTCAATGAACATTCTCTATTGTAGCAACTGTTTGCTATGTATGGGCTTTTTGGGGGCAAATACCTTTGACTCATGGCTGGTCTTCTTTAATCCTTTAATATTGGAAATAGGAGAGTAGGATTCCTCTTTGTTTTTCCAGCCTCTGAAGAATACAAAGCCAAGACCAGAAAATCCCAGTACTGAAACAATTTTTTTCCCCCATGACCCTGTTTGCAAAGGGTTTGCTGTCTTCTAATTGCATTTCTCCCTTCAAGTATTTGCATTATTGGCTGTAATAATGCTGTATCTGCTGAAAGTATTAAAAATCAATAAGGTACAGTTGACATATAGACCATAAAAAGGTAGAATTGTTCTGGAGTGCAAAAATTATAGGAAAGCAGCTGAAATTCTTGCCTTCCCTTTTAGATAAAATAATGGCCCAAAGATCTATTTATATTTTACACAATTATTGGCTTTTTCATTCTTAGATTAACATTCAAAATCTATTCACATAAGGGTGGGATGATGCTGCTAGCGAATGTAGTAAAATATCTCCCAGAGAAAAAAATTACACCTCTCTTTTCTTTGAAAGTCGTAGTTAAAGGTGCTGATAGCAAAAGGGTCTTTGGCAAAGTGGAAATCTCAGCTGCAGATGGGAGGTTTATTGCCTTCCTTTGCATTTTATAGCGTATTCTGTAAATCAGATGGGGAAACCAATGGACATTTGCCAAAGCAGAACCCCATTTGTCTAATCACCAAGTATACCCACAAGCTCCACAAGAGAATATATGCGTGAAGCTCTTTACATGACTGTCTGGAGTGTAAAACAGAAGAAATGAGGGAGCACTAGAGTTACTGTAAATGCCTGACTATTTCTGCAAGTGTACTTTTTAAGTTTTCCTCAAACTTGCATATGACACTGATACTATTAAGATCTCTTTTTTTTTCTCCAGACAAAAGAAACTTCAGAAGATACTGGTGAAATGGAAAAAAAAAAAAAGAAGATATTTTTAAGGATATCTGACACTACCCTCCCTTTCCCTTCTTTCCCTTGTACCCCCGAAAACCTCATTGAATTTAGTGCTGGATAGTTTTACTGGATCCGAAAACAAAACAGATTCTGCTCAGCAAAACACATGCAGTGACAGAAAGGCATCCTCCAAACACCCTGGACATCCTGAGCTGAAGAGACCTTCTCTAGGGGTGAAACAGTGCTTTGGTCTCGGTGCTAATTCAGCCCTTGTCCTCTCTGCTGTGACTGCCAACAACCGTATCAATTAGTCGTACCAATTGTGATGGTGATTTCTGTGATGTGAACACCTGTCCTCTAGGAACTGGGCAAAGGCCACCAAACAGTTGTCAGATGGTAAGTGTAATGCTAATTGATCCAATCCATAGATCTGTCTCTATATAATGCTTAGTGCCAGAAAGTTACACAGCCAGACATCTGGCAACTAGATGACCGTCTCACTCTCTATCAGTTTGACTTTGGCAGGCAACAAAGTTGGTCTAGTTGTGTATGCTGTGGGCAGCTTAAGAAAGTTAAAACATTGTTTTATGCCTGTTGAAAGCCTCTCTCGCTAGCTCTTTATTAAAATTATAATGCTGCAGTGCCCTCTGGTCAGTACCAAACTGTCTCAGATGTGAACTGATGACCTAAGAGTGAAAGGTTCCCTACCTAGTTAATCCAGTTGTGCTGTACCTGCCAAAGTACTGAAAAATCATTGAAGTAGTGAAAAAGCATAGGCTGTAAAAAAAACCTGTTTCATTTTTGCCTTGAATACATTTCACTACTTGTCATGATTGTACAGCAAATGGGGCAGTGATGAAACCTTCTGATTACAAAGGGAATACTGGAATAATATTCACGGTTAGTTTATTAGCAGTTACGCCTGCAACTCATGTGCATGAGTCCTATATTTGGGAGCAAAGCATTCCTTACATTAAATACAATTAGAGTAGTAGTGCTTGCCTATTACATTCAATGCTGCGTGTAGAAGGGGTGAGAGCATTGTTAGTAAAATGGAAAGATAAAGATCATCATTTTTGCCGCCTATTATTGCTTCCTAGCAGCTTCTGTGGAACAGTAGATGGTAAAAATAAAGGTAGCTTCTATCCCAAGGAAGTTTGAAAGGTCAGTAACAGCACATGAATTTGGAGCAGTCTACATGAAAGACTAATATAGCATTTCCTTTCATTCCTTCCTTTATGATGATGAAAGAGTGTGAATTGGTATCAGTGAGTTTTGTAAACCTTAGAAAAGAAAAACCAATACAAGGGTACAGGTTATAGTTTGCACATGGAACATGCATCCTCTGCATTGACCAGGAGCATGAGAAGCAGCATAGGAATGAAGAGACATTGTAGGGCTACAAAGTACACAGAGGGAGCAGAAAGGCATTAAAGAGTGAAGTCCTGCATGGAGGAAGGCAGGCATGAAGAACTGGAATTTGTTGTGCACACGGGTACTATGGATAAATGTAATAGTTTAAAAGAGGGCTAAACAAGGTAATATTGGTGACCAGGTCTTGAAGGAGGTGAATTAAATACAGGCTGCAGAGAGGAAACAAAGCAAGGGGTGGCAGATAGGAGAGATGCGGTTATTGAAAAGAACATATTACCGTGAAGAAAGTAACATAATTTCTGGGGAGAGTGACAAAAAGTGTTTTTGACAAGCTTGAAGTCTAGCAGAAGTAAAAGAGAGGTTTTGGAAATGGTCTTGTTATAGCATGAACAGTAGTAGGGGGCAGCAGAAGGAGGAAGACAGAGGCAGGAGGAAAATGTAGAATAACTTGCTTTTGTCAATATGTTTAATTTAATGACAATAATTTACCAGAAAGACAGGTACAAAGACCCACGGGGAAAACAGACAGGTACATTTGTGAGCTGTCAGCACAGAGATAAATCTTAAAGACAGGCCAGTCTGAAGGCACACAGATGTGTATGCACACACACAGAGTGCCCAGAGTAGGTGCTGGGCCTCCCTGAGACTTTCCCCAAATGACGGGCCCTGCATTGCCAGCCCTCCTTAGCATGCACTGTGACCATTTAAAGATCCAGAGCAAGGGCCAGTGCTGCCCAGGGAGGGAAGGCAGAGCTGACACCCTGCTCCTCTCATAGCACCCACCCTCATTTCTGCTCTATCCTGGCAAATGCCAGTTGACTGACACCTTGCCTTCCAGAGGCACTGAGCTTAGGCTCTACCAGCTTGAACCATACCCTCAAAACTCAGCCCCAACAGCTGGAAATCACTTTTGTTAGAGAGGAGATGATCCTCTTTGTTCTTTCTGCAAAACACAGATAATTTGAGGGGAGAAGTGAGTAATCTTTAATGTACTCAACCAAATCAAATATTTGTCTCTGTGGTTTTGGAGGCTATCTCTCCACACCATCTGCTGAATAAGAGCTCAGCAAAGCTCATACTGAAGGAGATGAGTAGTCCAGGGAAGGGGATTCCCTCTGGATTTGCAGCTTCACACTTCAGCGGTATTTTTGTTGTGTGAGTGGCACAGGGCTGTAGTGGGGTCAGCCTGTGCACCATCCCCAAACAGGAGGGGAAAACACAGTTTTGTTTGCAGGTTTGAAGGAGAAGAGATTTTTAAACAAGATCTCACAACACTGCTCTGATGCAGGAAGTGGCCGAGATGATTACCTGAGTGTATAACTCTGCAAGTAATCTGACTTCCAAAAGCTCTTACACTATAAGGAATCAATGACACCCTAATGATCCTACTCCATCACTGTTAAGTCCTGCACAGGCACAGTGTCATGAAAATAAGACATATTCAGACATGTTGGGGATAAGTTCTTGTATTTACCTCCAAAATACGAACAGGAAGCGAAAGGACCATATCTTTTGCTTACTTGGGCATCAGGGCTGATAGATGGAAACATTCTGCAATCAATCCCACTGAAACTCTTCAACTTTTGTGTCATCAGTTCAAATTATAAGTAAAGTACTGGGAATGGGCTTGGCCACCCTTTACCTGGGAAACAACTTAGACAGACCTAAACCACTACAAGATTCAGAAGGTAAACACTCCTCCTAATGCCTTGTGAACCATCCTGCCAAAGCATGCTTCTGATTTCTTGAGGTGCTTGTTACAACACTGTGGCACATTTGATGAAAGGAAGATGTTAACTCCAATTCTCTGACCCCATCTCCATCTTTCATCTACTCCAACCCAACCCTCCTACAGCCAAAATAAATTTTTAATGGTGTGGGATTTATTTATTTGTTTGTTTGTTTATTTGGTGTGGTTTGCTTTTTCGGAGTCCTACCCTGAGTGCAGTGTGTATATTTAAAATGGCAGCCACCATTCTACATCACAGACTGCAATTGTCACAGGCCACTGAAGACCTCTCAGCTGACAATAATTTTCAGTCATTTCATTAGCCATTCAGGCTTAACTTCAGCCAATGACTTAGACGTGACAGGTTTTGCAATATCACACTAAATTCTGGAACCATCTAGTCCCAGATATTTCAGAGGTGGGTTTTGTCAACACAGAAATTAAAAATGTTGGACTTTCCCCCTCTTTGTGATGCATAAAGCAGAGTTGGTACATTTTTCTTGAAATTTTGAAATTATGTTGCAATAGAATAAGTTATAATGTAGGAAGTGTTTGGTATCATCCAATCCTCTCCATTTTTTGCTTATAAAGGTGCAAAGCCTTTCTCTCTTCAGTGTGACTGAAGCTTAACTTTGTTCAATATTTACAAATTGCACTGTTGATCTATTCTCAGTTTAATTTTAACAAACTTGCTATGTTCCTTCTGTCTTCACAGAGGTCAAGTATTGTAGCCTTAGAAGTAGTCACATTGTAAGTCATATCATTAGTGAGATTAATTAGTCTGTAACAGAGTGATAATTGCCACCAGCATTTTTCAGAGAGCCCTGGGAAAGCCCTCCTCAGAAAGAGTGCTTCTGTTTAAGCCCTGGGGTCAGTGTCTGAAGCAGACTGGCCCCATTTTACCTCAGGGAGGGTGGAAGGCCGTGGTCCAGCAATCCTTGAAGGCCATGTGTTTTTGTATCACTACCGAGTGCACCATGGCACCAGCAACTCTTTTTTAGGTTCACTGGATAGCAGTGATAAACTCTGCATGTAAAGTGAACACAAAACCATTTCAGGAGTGAATGGGCAATCATTTATGGACTACACTGAGTTCTTTAAACATCTCAGGAATATTTAAGCACTTCATAGGTGGTCTCATCATCACAGTCATAGCAAGATCAGTGTTTGCTTCTTTTTCCAGGGACTAAATTTTCTTCCTCAGCCCAGAGCTGCTCCAGAGTCCTTTTGCCAGGTCTGGAGGCAGTCTGCAGGAGCAGGTTGACTCTCTTTCCCTTGGTCCCTTTGGTGCAGGAGTCTCACTGCACAGTGGCAAGGGGTGAAGAAAGGGCCATTGTCTCTCACAGCAGATGAGGGGATGTTTTAGGAAGGGGCATAACAACTGGACAAAGCTTCTTATCTGCACTACTTAACCAGAATCAACCTCATTCTCTCGTTTTATTTCACTGGCTCTTCAAAAGCTGCAGGAAACAGCTTGGTTTTCTTGACTCTCAGCTGTGCTCGGTGCAGCTCTGACTCAGGGCTTCCTAGGCAGGGCTCCTTCCTTTCTGCCGGGAAGATAGACCACCGCCTGTCACTGCACACAGCAGTGTCCCAGACTCCAAAAGGTCTATTCATCTTGTGACATTAAGTTTCAACTACCAAGGTCACGTCTACATAACGGCTTAATTTTTTTTTTTTTTTAATTTCCCAGTGTTCCACATTCTGGCTTAGCTCCACCAGCACTAGCAACATGAGGATCCCAGAGGTAAACCAGTTGCCAGCACAACTAATACCACATAATTTCATCCCACTCATAGCAGTTTAATCAATACAGTATTAAAAATTCTGGCAGCAGCCAGGATGCAGTAGGCCTCCCCATATTACTTATCTTGATGGAGACGAACTTACAGAGAGCAGGAAATCTTCAGAGGGTCCTCTAAAGATAAACAAGGCCTGAGGGATAGCACTGGTTTGGCTGAGGGAGCAAGAGCTGGTTTGTAGAGATCTTCTCAGATCGAGTGTGACATGTACCAACCCAGCTTTGGCAGGAAGGACAGGGAGATCACAGTCATAACCCTGCCACAGAGGGGGCAGAATTAGTAATGCGCTATGTTCGTGCTCCTTTAGCATTGTCTAGAATTTCTAAGCCAGAAAAAAAAGCACTTGTCCCCAAAATGCTGAAACTTGACCATCATAGAGCTACATCTATTAAGTGATAATAGACTATCTTAAGTTCTAATTGACACCAAGAGATTTTAGAAGAAAGAAAAACAAAACAAAACAAAAAAAAAGACAAAGGAAAACATTTTGAGTTGAAAAAAAGGACCCAAACAAACAAATGAAGCAACTTTAGAAAAAGTCCCTGTTGTTTTCTGTGTCTCAAACTTCACCAGCCCACAGAGCATGTGTGATGGGCAAGTGAAAGACAACCATCCCACGTGCCAGCTATTCACAATAAAACTCCAACAGCAGTTTTTGTCTGAGAGCATTTATGTCCATTTTATTAGTATGAATAAAGGGAGTTCTTTCACATTTAGCTATATCCAGAAGGGCAATAGTCCATAAATCAATACATGGCATGGCTTTGCTTTTCCAGTCCATCAGTATAATTCTTTTGGCTGCCAGTGCTACTCTCAGGAGTCATCTCTTTTCCCATTTATTCAAATTATGTAGCGAGTTGGTGAATTCCAATATCTGCACTGCTGCAGCTTTGTCTAAATTGATTTCCAGGACTAACTCCATTTATCTAAGAACTTTGTTCCAGAAACTGGCTGTTCTATAGCTGTTTCACATCTAAAATATAAGGGTACTTTTGTCAGCACTGAATCTACAACTTTGAACACAGATTGAAGTCAATGAGTTTGCACAGATCTTGTAAATGATTTTTCATGTTGGTCCCTACTGTTTCGGTCAGCAGAGTTCTTCTGAGAGGGGGATAACAAATCTATTCCAATCTGTTCATTTCCTCTCTGGCTTTTGGAAACTAGAGTTTGGTTGGAGTTTCTGATCCATACTAGGAGTCTGAATACAAGTGGCCAGGACAATGGGAGCTTGCTCAGTGTTCTTTATTGTAAAAGTACTGCTACACCTCTGTAGGGGAGTAACTAATTATGGTTGATCAGTTCTGGTGAGGACAATGAGAGTGCCAACTGAGTAGAGATAATTTATTGCAATAGTCTGTCTAATCCACTTGCTGGCATATTTTATTAATATAGACACTCACTGATCTGTAATTGTGGAGAACATACAACACAAGAATATATAAATGTAACAATAACATATTAGAGATGTGATTTTTTTTTAATGACTGTTTGAGATTACTGCAACTTTAATTATTTTCTTTCAGATTTTATTAGGATTCTGCGCTCTTCAAAAATAGCTGTGTGTGTAGCCATGTACCCGTTGTTGTTCCACTGTGGTAAGATTTCAGAAGCTAAATTCAGGAATACATCACATTATAGACTAGAGTTAACTAGCAAATATTTCAAAGAATTATTAAAAACTGGGATCATCATCTTTAATTTTGTTTGTAACTCTGAAACTAACGAAGCTGTGACAGCTCCATTACAGAGCATATGATTCTGTGCAGGCTCATGCTTGGTTTCTCTGGCTTCTTGTGCAGTAGGTGTTTGTCTAGTATTGTCATTGCAATTTTTATTGCACTGCATGATGTGTGCAGATGTGCTTCATCAACATCCCATGAGGAAAAGATGCTCTGCTCAGTATCTTTGCTCCCAGATGACATCCACCTCATAGAATAACTTTCTGGGCTACTTCCTCTGGGATCAGGTAACCATTTAAATTCTCTGGATTTTGGTGTTTTAACAAGGATTTAATTACAAAGGTAAGTGTATGCACCTGCTAAAGCAGTACTAATTATTTGATAATGGGGCAATCTTTCTCAATACAAGCAGGTTTTGTGCTGGTAAGCTACACTAATGAAGCACACTGAGAGAGCAAATCCTCTCTATGTTAAAAGGCTTATTTAAATTAAAGAAATCTGTAAAGATTGAGAAAGGTTTTTTTGTCATCACAGATATTGACAACTGTGGGGCTAATGTTCATGGAGTACATCCATTTCTGCTGGAGGATGCTTACTTTTGACTTGTGTGACTTCATTAAGTAATACATGCCATCATCTTTTAATGGTTTTTACTGACATTTTTGTCTCATCTGTTGCTTTTGAAAGCTGGTTTATATCTAGAGCTACTCAGTTGGAACCAATCAGTAACATTTCAACAGTGCTACTGTATTTCTTCCATCCAGTACATCTGCTGCAGGCCTGTGTAGTGTGCACAGGGTCAGCGGAGGGAGTGTTTTAGTTTTCAGAAACTCACACCTTATTGTGAGCCCTTTGCCAATTTACAATTGCAGAAGCCAGAAGCTAAACTACAGTGTTACAACTCTATAATCTCAAGCTAATAAAAAAAAGTGGGGGCTCCATAAGCCAGATGGGTTCCAATGCCCCTGTCAAAAGCTATGTTGATCATATAGCACTAGGTTTTTTGTTTCTTAATAACCAAAAACATGTTAGCATTAAAAAAGCAAATGCACTTGACAGCATCAATTCCATTATGGTTCCCAGTCATCTGCTTTATTGGGTTTGAAGGAATTTAGCCAGAGCGCTCTATTTTCACTAGAATGTCATTAAAAACTTTGCAGCTTAGGCAAATGGTAAGCAATTTTGAGGGAAAACATTTTTTAACTCTCATTTTGCAGAAGGGTTTAATTTTTTCATTTCTTTCTAAGATATATTTTGCTGGTTTCTTTTTGTTTGTTCTTCTTTCGCACAAAGAGACATAACTTTAAAAATCTTCAATGCTTTTCAGCAGTGAAATGAAAAATATTGACATATTACAGATGATGAAACATGGCCAAATTCTATTCTATTTGCTGCTGAATGGTAGCCGTGACTGTGGAACGGATAAAAACAATTCAAAGTTTTAACCCTGAGGCAGACCCCAGGTTATTGGAGGCCAAGCAGAAATTCCAGTATTTGGCCCATAAATATCAGAAGCTAAAAACATGAAATCAATTAATGACACTGCTTAGAAACTGTGTACAAAATCCACAGACTAACAATTCCCTCTCTATTCCTGACTCTTCTTAGACAATAAGGCCTATACAGTAAGTCCTTATTTCTTCATCTGACCTCTTTTTGCCCATCTTAAAATATGAAAGTGGTAAGAACCTCTCCCCCTCCAAATAATAATAATAATGAAGTAGACACACAGGGAAGAAAAGGAATTTGTCTTCCTCTGCAATCCAAGCAGCAAAGTGAATCTTTTCAGCCAATTCCTCAGTGTCCTAGAGATCGCTGTTATTAATGTAGCTGGGGGTGCATGCTGCTGATAATTACTGTTAGCTGGAATAATTAATAAGAATAATTGCTTGGTATGGTAAGAGAAGGGGAAGCTCTGGGAAGGGGAAGGAATAGACTGGAAGAGTGATAGACTCCCTGAGCGCATTTTTATAGACAGGAAGTTCAGCAGAAAGCATCCTGAGAATAGAAGAATTGTCTGGATGCCAAGGACAAAAGTTAAGACATATAAGGCTTAAATGAGATGGGGCAGTCTGGAATGCTACAGTAAGATCCTATAGTGGATGTGTTAGAGAAATGAATGGTTACAGGTTCTAAAGAGGTGTATTAGTGATTGTGAGGCAGCCTAAAATTAGTAATGTAGTCTTTATTTGTGGTACAGGACCACTTGAGACAGACAGAAGTCAGGCAGAATAGAGAGTAGTGTTGCCTCTGAGAGAGATTTTCTGTAGTTTTTCCCAGCTAGAGAGAGGACAAAACAGACATTAGAAACAAAATACAGGTGCCAGGGGTGTGGAGAATGACCACAATTTTGGTATAGTAAGTTAAATTTCCTGCACGTTTTGCACTTAGGGAATGGCAGACACAGCTCTCAGCACTGTCAACAGGAGCAGTACTGGCAACAGGGCTGGATGCAGCCCCCAGGGATGGGAAGGCTGCTTGGTGCTGCAGTTTTTGCCCCCCATGCCTCCTGCAAAACTCTTTACTCCAGGTGATTCTGCTGCTGGACCACCATCTCCTCCAGGGACGTATCCAAACACTTCAGCTCCAAAGAGCCATGCTGACTGCAGCACTGGCTGCCCCCAGCCCATGCCCAGCTGCCTGCTGATTTCTGCTCCAGCCCAGCCAGCTTAACTCCTCATGCAGACTCCTCAATCCAGTGTTGAAGGACGTGAGCTTCTTGTTATTCCACGGCAGCTTGTTACTGGGCCTGATGGCTGCATGCAGATGGGCTGGGGAAGGATCATGTTGAGCTGGAGGGTTAGGAGAAGAGTGGAGAGGAAGCCATCCCCAGAGAAATGGTGCCAAGGTGACAATCCTCTTCAGCCAGAAGAAAGAAACTGCCTTTGAATTCTATCCTGACAGCATCAGACACAGCCCAGAGTCTTCCATGGGTTGAGGAAGTATCTCCATTTCCCAAACTCAGGTGCTAAAAAGATAATCCTTTTCATTTTGGTTTTAGTCCTTGTAGATGTTTAAAAACAAGAATTTTTACATCTCTGCTGTGGTTTGCGTGAAGCTGTATTCTCCTTTCCTTAGCTTAAAAGAGCAACTGTGTTCTCCCTCTACTCCTCTGCTCTTTTCTGATCAGCTTGGTGCTGTCTGTATACATATCCTATGTATAACTACCTCCCTACTCACTATGCATTCAATAGGATGCACCTGGAGAAATCAAAGTAAATATGGATAGAGAAATGTGAGTGGATACGGGATGTCAGAGGCTATCTAGCAATCAGAGCAGTGATAATGTCATAAAAAACGAGCGTGCTCAGAGTGACTTCTAGTTTGGTGCTAGTCACAGAGATATTACTGTTTGCTAGAAAAAAAGTACAGCATTTAATTCTGTCACAGGATCTAGGAAAAGCTTGTATGGACAAGGTGTGACTGTGTATGATTTCACCTTCCCCATATAAATCTTTTAGGGAAGAGCAACTGAAACTAAAAAAGATAGATATAGTTAATTGCTTCTGTCTGGCACAGGGTAAAATCCCATTACAAAGGCTTCAGTCTGGATCTTGTCTTCCCCCATGACGCATACTACATAAATTAATTAGGGTCACACGACAAGAAGAGATGCCAGCCTAGCAATGCAGAAGAGTGACACGTTATCTTTCTCGGAATATTGCTGAAATTGCTGCCGTCGCCATGGGCTTCATCCTGTTCCCATTCCTGCTTTAGTGGCTACTTCAGTCTGAGGTCAGTAGAAATTATTTTAAAGTGGTATTACCCAAGTCTTTCCTCATTCCTAGCAGCCAACCTCCAAAAGAGGATAGAAATTGTCAACAGCTTTTCCTACAGTGATCGAAGGGATATGATTGTGCAGCACCTGTGTGACTGGGCCTTGGTCCTGGCTGCCACCCCAGTATGAATAAGGGATCTTATGACTGCTGCCAGCTGAGGGAATTCCTCCCTTAACTTAAAGGGACACATTTTGTATGTAGAGTCTCTGACAGACAGAGAAGTCTCAAGAGAGGTAGGAAACAGACTGACATGAAACAGCCTTTATATGAAGAAGTTTCAAACATGTATCTGTGAGAAACTCCAAAACCACTTGTCCCACGAAACACCAGATAATTTAAATCAAGTCTACCCCATTTATTTAGGGATGATGTTTTCTTCATCTGGCCAGGCTTCAGAGAAAGCCGTGTCCTAAGATTTAACTGGTTTGACAGAGCACACGAAATGGCCAGCCAGTTTATTCACATCCCCCAAGCCCACATGACTAGAGCCGCATAGTTTAGCTGATATAGGAGCCTACCATGTGCAATTTTACAAACCTTCATTTTAAGAGGTTCACATCTGTCCAGAGAAGCCTTTCCCAGGTGCTTGAATGCAGTCCCTTGTTCAAGTTAACTTCCGAGCACCCAAGCTGCTACTCACGACCTAACTTCCCTGGTCAGTACGTGTCCTTTGGTGCCACAAAGTGGCTGCAGAACAGTTCGGTTCTCAGGCAGGTGGAAGCAGCCAGGAGAAATTTGGGATGGGGTAGTGCTGCCATACCAGTGTCCTTGAGGCAAAGGGAACTCAGGTCCTGTTTTGTCCCCTTTGTCTCAAGCAGCTGGAAAAGTGACTTTTCACTCTTCATGTACTGGGCAGAACTGGGGCAGGCAGTAACTCACCCAGCACCTGGTGAGGGTGTGTTGTCTTTCCACCTCCGAGCAGCCATGCAAAGAATTTGGGCAGCTGAATGAGGGAGGCTAAATAAATAAATATGTAAGGAAGGCCAGGTTCTGACCCTGCAAGATGCTGAACAATACCAGGAAAGGACCGAGCACACACAGGTCTCTCTGAAATCAGCAAGGGAAGACAATGGAGAAGCTGCACATCCCTGTGCAATCAGACCCGTATGGCTGTCTTTGTATCACCTTTTTTGTTTCATCTGGTTTGGTTACCCTCTTCCTTGGCCCACGCCTGGATCACTTAAATCACAGACACCTCGAGGTCAAAAGGCACCACGTGCGAAGGCATGCACTATATTAGAATCAGTACCCGAAAAGATCCTCCCCTAAAAGCTTTGGGAGGGCCCAGAGCCGTGTGCTGCGGGGTGCTCCCCTCCCCGCTGCAGTGCCTGTCTCCAGAAGAGCCGCCCGCGGGTAGCTGTGCGCGGGCTGCTGGGGAAGGGGCTCCTGGGGGACGGTGCTCTGCAAGGCCAGCCAAACAAAGCACTTCATCATCTGCTTAACTTTAAGCACCTGACTAGCTCCATTGAGTTCAATACAACCGCTCGCATGTCTGAAGTTAAGCACATGCTTAAAAGATTTGTTGGATTAGGGCCCGAAAGATTAGAGCTCTATAAAAGTGGCTGTGATCTTTAAAATGACAAAATGGCTTTCTCGATGGTAAAGAGAAAAATATTAACAACCCTGGAACAATCTGGTAAAAAATAAAAGCCCTTTAAGTGTTTCACATGTATGTTATGTATCAAGAGGTAAGGAAAAGCTAATAAAAAATTTTAAAGAGGTTACAGCAAAGGAAAAAAAAGTATAACAAATACGAAGAGATTTTTCTTGTCATCTGCAAGACAGTGGAAATCAGTCAGGAAGAAAGTTAGAATACAATGGCACAGGAAATGAGAATGAAGAAGGTAGTGAAGGCTTTCCTTCACTCCCACCTCCCCCCACCCTCTTTAAATGAGGTATTGACTGACTTCTTCAAACTGAATCTTAAAAAGGGGGACTAAGTTAACTACAGGTCAACCTGTGTCAGGGTCACTAAGGCCAGTGGAGGAAATTACCTAAGGAAACCAAAATCTAGGACATATCCAGGACCTGGAGGAAATGATGCTAGATGTTAAAAGACATCTGGAAGGAAATCTTTGATTTATTGTCATAATTTAAGTGAGTTCTTAGAAAACAAGCAACCAGAGCATAAAATACAGGCAGGAGAAACTAAGCCCTCAAGCCATCATTCTGCAACCCTGTATAAGACACAGTACAAGATATACTCCAAGGTTTTCCCCATTAGCCACCAGGGCAGGCTGAAGGCAGGAAAACAGGGTAGTAAGAGCAGGAGAGGCTTCACCTTTAACCTCCTAAACTTGCAAGCAGGTTGTGGTGTGTGGTGAAGGGGCACGGCTACTTTGGTGCTCTGGACAGCCCATGATTAAGTGCCACATGACAGTCTGCTACTGAAGCTAAAAGCAGCAGGAGATCAGAACAGAAGAGAGGAGAAGATAAAAACACAGCTGAAAAACAATGTCACGCTGCAGAGAAGTGTTGAGTGGGGCCCCTGCAGGGACCACTGCGTGGACCTTTAAGGATTTCATGTTTGCATGATTAACTAAGATGAAGAGGCCAGCTGCAAACTTTAATTTCCTGATGACACAAAGGGCCATGAACAATATATATATAGGGTTTGAATTTGTAATGGCAGTGGGCTATTACATAGCAAAGCTTATTCAGCACAGACAAAAAAAAGAATGCTGTTCAAGTTTATTGGTGCTTCATAACCAAGCGTCTAGGTTGGTCCCCAGATAATTTTGCTCATGGACAATCCCAAGGAGACAAACAAAACAAAAAACCCAAAACAAACAAAAAAAGTCCAATTAAAAAACCCCAAAGCCACCAACAAACCAAAAAACCCCACAAAGCAAAAATGGAACTACTCATGCCCCACCGCAAACCCCAAACAAATGAAAAAAGAAACAATGAAAAATAATAATCCTAAAATCAGAGGACAGAATGCAATTACCAACAAATATTCTGTTATTATCAGTCCCAGGTAATGATTAAAAATTATAGGTACTTCTCAAAACTGATCAGGAACAGATGCTTGTAATTTAAGAGAAGTAAAGGCTGCTACAAGACAGTTTCCACATGTTGGTCCGTGGAAAGAAGAAGCAGGATGAATGATTGTATCTGGCAGCTTTACATTTAGCTCATGCTGAAACATATTGGGGCAGATTCTAGACCTGCTCTGGTGGTTCAGAGGTGCTGTAATGATGGGTTAGATGTGTCTCTGGAACTGCAGCCTCCAAAGAGCATGGCAGGTTCCAAGTCGCTTAACCCACTAAATTATAACTGGCATACAGGAATAGGAAACATATTTTTATTTTATGACAAAGCAGATTTCAGACTTACAGTCACCAGTTCTGGGCACAGTTTGCCTTCTGTATTCTCTCTCCATACAGCATTCAGTATAGATGCATACATATATTTTAAATGGCAAAGCTAGCATGCTTTACTATGACTTCTTATTCACAGTCAAAGGCTAGGGAGTGTGCTGAGAGAAGTGATATTGGTAAAGACTATCTCTGCCATATTTTCTGAATTTCACTATCTAAACTTCTTTAAAACCCCAAGGAAAAAGCAAACTCCATATTTTTGTACATAACCAGCTTCACAGAACTGAATATTATGTGGGAGGTGACAAGAAACAATTAACCTATTTTGAGAAAATACAGGAATTTCTAGGAGCAACATAACTCATGAAGCAATAATTTAAAACTGACCTTCTAATCCATTTCACCAACCCAGAGATAAACACTGTGGAATGTTTCAAATTATAAAAGAGTCTGCCTTGATCTAAGTGGGTTGAAGAGTCAGACTAAAAGCATCTCACATAAATTCAAACCATCAGTACAAATATTCCTACAGCAATACTGATACATGAGTAGGAAAGTTCTGGATGGAAATTTTTAGAAGGAAAAATGTCAGTTGATAAAAAACAAACACTTTTGCAGCAGTGTGTTGATTTCAGTGAAATGTTGTTTGGAAAGAATAACTGAAGCACTCCCTTAAAATTTTTTTGAATGGTGTGTTACTTTTTTATCTTTTTTTTTTTTTTGTCCAAGCATTTTTTCTTCTGTTATAAAATTTTTCTAACAAAATAGCTCAAATCAGAACAGTGCATGTCCATTAAGCCAATTTATCAATCATTGTTTTATATGAAACTTTAGCTCTTCTCATTTTTAATGTGCACTGGAGCAGAAGTAGCCAATTCCTCCCTGAAGATGGCAAGCCCTGCGTTCCTGAGGTGCCCTGACAGCAAGTGTGGGGTTTCTGCTTGCACTGGTGGCATTTTCTGACCCCCTGAGAGTTCCTGGAGACTGCAGGTGGCTTAACCACGTACCGGTGTGTTTTTTCCTACAAAGAAGGTCACTCGGAGACTAACGTCCCCAAACAAGCTGGAAATGCAGTGGTTACTAAACCAGTGGCAATCTGTGAAACAGGGCAGGTGCCTCTCAAATATTCCTTGAATGGTCCTTGAAACCATCCATCAGGCCCTTTCTGAAATTAGGCAATGGGTGGGTGTGCTAAATGAGGGACAGAAGCTCATTGTCTACCGAAGTCTATCATAACATTTTAATTGCCACTTAAATCACACTTAACCAAGTGCTGGGATTTGTGGCAGCAATCTTAGACTCTTAACCTATCCTCCTGACCAAATTATGGATGAAAAACAAGAACTCTCAGATATTTCCCTGGAAAGTGTTAAGAATAAATAAAAGATACCAAGAAGGAGAGAAAATGCTATCTTTCTATCACAGGTCAATAATTGGTTGAAGATGTTTGCCTGAGTTGTTGGTAATGATAGCCTCTGGCAGATCAATACAAGTGGAATACATGCTGTCTTGAAAGAAATAATGAAGGAAAACCTTTTTTAGCTCCCCTTGTCCCCCAAAAAAGAGTGATCTGATAGCAAGAGGCTGTTAAAGGTGAAGTGCCTTTCTTGAGTCTTTTATTTTCGAGTGGACCAGCCTGAGTACTCCAAGCTTGATATTCAAACCCACTCTGTTGGTGTTATTTGAATGTTGCAGGTGTCAAACACCCAGATGTTCAGGAGCAGAGGTGCAGGGTAGGAAGGGAACACACCCTTACACATTTCATTTTCCCTGGACCCCTTTCGGGGGCCTTGCCACGGTGTGTTTTCTTTGTTTGGAGCAGTATTCCCTGGCACAAGGCTTGCTGCCAAGGCACTTCTGTGTGAAGCTCAGAAGAAAATGGCCCATCAGGTCCTGAGTTCCTATCACTATCAATACTCTCCGTATAATGGAAGTGACGGCAAGACTCCTGGAGTAACAGATGCTCCATATGTATTCACAAAATTGCATCAAAGAAACCGCGCTGCTCTAGCCCTTCCTCACATCCATGGAGATTGAGCTAATTGACGGGAATGAAAATAGCTGAGCTGTGATGTGAGCCAAGGAAGTGTTGGGGGTCCAAGAAAAACTGCTCTTGGCTTGTGTCACTAAACAGCTTAAGTTTCAATTTTGAAAATTACTTCAGTTTTACTTAAATAATTCTGTCTGCCAAGCAGCCAATTTGGGGAACTGATGAATGACAATGTCGCCCCATCTGCACTGAGTGCAATATCCATTTTATATGACCTGTAGCAAAAAAGGGAGGAAAGCATTATATTCCCAGCTTCTCCCTGGCACTCTCTATAAGACTAAATGGGGATAGGGTAGAGAATTAATAAAAGACTAGTTTGCTCACATGGGAGAGGAACAAAGGAAACGATTGCCTCCTGCACTGGAGCTGTGCTGAGTGCATCACTGCACAGTTTCTTTTATCTGCATGCTTTGGGACTGGCACAGCCATGTGAAACAAGTCTGATGATTTTATTCTATATGGGTCTTATATAAAGCTGAAAAAACAGCAGATTAAATATGAGAAACCAGTTGAAACTTCTAACTGAATGTGAGCTTGCCCAAGTAGGCCAGACAATCCAGCAGCAAGTTATCACTACACCATCATGCCAAAACTCCAGGAGCTCAAATTAAAATTAAAATTTGTTTAAGCCAAATTTCTCGGGCTCTGAAGTTGCTTCTTTCCATGTACCAGGCTAAAGCATAAGCCAGATTTTTCCAGTCCCAGAGGTTGTAAGTAAAACATAGATATCCAGCAAGTGAAGTGAATAATTTTTCCTTAATTTATGGATTACCTGGGCTGGGGTAGTGCTGCTAACCTTCCAGTCAGCATTATGACCTAATTTTTTCTTTCTATTTTTGTTTTTTCCTCTTCCTGAAGGCATAAAAATTTCAACATCAGCCTACCACCTAGGAGTCCAGACAAAGGCTTATAACTCAATGCCTTTCATCCCAATCTCTATGTGTGGCCACAGTGTTGATGTGGAAAACACCAGAGCATTTTTTTTCTTCTAGTGTGTGCCATTTTCTCAGCCTTGGTTTTATTTTTGTCATCCTTCTTTCTTTTTCATTAGAAGAGTAAGGGTACCAACATCTTCTCACATGTTGGTGTGAGAGGTGTTATGAGATACCTTGAAAATATTTTGGGTTGTACCCCTGACATTACAATTTTAATAGAAAAAAAATTAAATCTTGTGCTGAGGTTTACAATGCAATAAATCTACCTACCCAATGTCAGGGAAGACAGGCAGCAGTTTTGGACCAGGGACTATTAAAATGTATTCTTATTATAACTTTATTTGAGTGCAATAAGCAATGAGTGGAGAACTAGCCACTATGAAAAAGCGAACCCCACGTGTAAATCAGATGACCGCATTAAAAAGATTAAAATGTCAGTGGCTGCTGAAGTCCGAAAAAGGAGTCTACTGAGACCTATAAAATTAAAACTAAGAGAGGGAGGTGGCCCTTAAACTTTTAACCAGATATTCTACTGTATGAATGACCACATTAGTTAATTTCAGTCATGACAATCTAATTTTTCTATTGATTATTTGCTTTTATTAGTTGAGTCTCCTAAGAGACTAATAAAGTCTGAAAAGGCCCTTTGCCCCAGCCTTGCAATGCTGGATTTGAGAACCAAAGGCGGGGCATTGACGACACAGGCGATGGTCCCGGTTTTCACAGTGCCGCGTGGGAATTATGTCCGTGAGGCAGCCTTGCTCTGCTACGTCTCAAGGTTCTCACTCAGGCAACTGGGAGTTTTATGAGGAAGGATGGAGAGAGGACTTCAGGAATTGGCCCCTGGTGAAGAATCTTATACGACATGAGCATTGTGCTGCATGCACAGCCAAGGGCCCGCAGAGAGCTGTCTGAAACAGCAATAGACACAAGGATTTACGACAAGAAGCAGCAATTGCAATATCTGGCGCTAAACATTTAATCTATGGTTACAGTTTTTACTTCAGATCAGAGCTGAAGTCAGCAGAATTAAATCTTCAAGTGTATTTCAGCAGCCCTAAATCCTTCTGATACTGTTAACAGTGGCAGACTTCCAAAATGCATTCTGTTAATAAGACAGTAAAGTATAAAACCGAGTTATCTTCTACAAGAAAAGGAAAAAAAAGAAGAAAAATAAGAAGAAAGATTGTTATAAAACTGCATTTGTGGTATCCCGGCCATTTTCTAGCTGAATTTCTTTCCAAATTATTTTTTTAACCCACTGCCCTTGGTGAATAAAAGAAATTCTACTAGGAGAGAAATTTTTCCCCCAAAGCTTCAAATTTTCCTCTTATTTTTACAGGTTAGAAGAGGTTAAGAAATCACCAATCAGCTAGTAACATGCAGTACCAATTCTCTGCAGGCCAGCAAAAGGGATTCAGCAGCTGTTACCTTCACTTTTGCACTTAACATAACTTTTTGTTCACCTGCAGCTAAAGAAGATTTATGCAGAGCACACTGGGAGGTTGCTCAGCTCCCCAAGGCAACTCCATTAGCTTTCCCAGGAGCTATATTAAATGTGTATTAAACCACAGACACACACACATACACACACACACACAATCCCTTCAGCTAATGCACTAGTTCCAGCTTTAAATGGGCAAAAGCGAGGATACTTATAGAAAAGGCCCACATGACATCCTTAAATCCCTGCTTTACGCCTCAAAAGCACAGAATATAGGGTAAAGTCTTTGCTTCTCTGAGTTTCACTCCAATTCTTCTTTGGTTCATCCAAAGTGGATTGCCAAGGACATGGCATTTGTAAGACCTAAACGCTCTGTGTATGTGTTTTTGTGTGGGAGGGCTTCTAAAAGGCAGATTAAAGAAAAAAAGGAAAGGATAACATCTCTCATTTGCACATAAGTGTTCACTTGAGCCATTAAATTCATGTTGTGCTGAATGAATGGAACTATGGTTTACCTTGAGAACACACACCTGAGACTCTGAAGGCTGTATTATGGTCGCATTAGCAAACACTCTGAAAGGGAAGCTGTGGGATTCAATGCCCCAATGACACTTGCTGGAGGCCTCCTGCCTGCAGAGGGCTCAGGTAGCAGAGCACAGCTGGAAGCACGTGTGGAGAAGGAGCAGCTGTAACCCTGGCCCCAGCCCACCAGGGCCACAGGCCTGATGGAGAAGTCCTTGAAAGAGTAAGGTGGGATTTAACAGCGAATGCTAATCTCACCTCTGCACTCTGCTAACTGGTAGAATCTTTTGCTGTGTTCCCGGGGATGATTGTAAAATTTCTGAGAATGCACATCCTATTCAGCTTACTGTATTCTGAGGAGCTTTGGAATAATTTTATGTGCATTTCAGTTTCTGAAGGACCCCACTCATTCGTTGAAAAAGCTGTTCTCAAATACAAGCCATCACTGAGGTTGCTGGCTGGTGTCATCGGCATGGTGTCATCACAATCCTTCAGGCTTCGAGCATATGAATAGTCCCAGCACGACCTCTGCTTTCCAACAAGGTAAACCCATGCAGTGGTGTTTTGGTAAAGGAGAAGAAATAGGAAATTCTCTGCATTTCAATTCTCCCACAGAACACCACCAAGGTCAGTGAAAGGATGCATGCTATGCCAAAAATTGTACTTCAAGTGTCTGATCAAACTTGTAAAAGGTGCAGTGAAAAATTAGGATATGGGAGTCCATCCAACCTTATTTCTACTACCACAGATGGGTGCCTGCATATGATACAGTTTTCAAATACCTGGCCAGGAAATATTTTTCCCCATCAGCTCTCTCCTTCCCTTGATATGACCCTTCTGGCAAAATTTAGGTCTTTTCCCAGGGTTTGGGAACCCTATATTCAAACTGTATATATGTGTATTTTGCTCAAGCGTATTTCAGAAAAGGCCTAATTTCTTCTACATTAAAGTTGCCCTTACTATTTCATTTGAAAAAGGTAGCTACCATGGATATTTTGGTCTACGATGTTAGAGCTTGACAGATTTACAAAGAATTCAATATGGAATTTTACAAAGTGAAGTGTTGGCCATTTACCAGCCTTCTAATTTTTTTTAACAGAAGCTTGTTTCCTGCAGAGAAATCATCAGAATTGTTGCAGTGCCTTATAGATTTTCATGCCAAACTTTTGACACAAAAGCCTTTTGCTATGACGGTGATGGTCAGGTCACACTGCAAAGTCCATTTGGATGCTAACAATGATATCACCCAGATTAGCCAAGGCCCTTGAAGAATTGCTCTGGGTCAGTCTTAATTTCTACTTGCAGCATTGCCTATCTACTAACGCAGCAGGAAATATGAGGCACAAGAAAGTGCTCCAGGGGAAAGGTAGCTTGGGCAGACGTAAATGTCCATTCAGAATTGTTCCTAGCAGCTCTAAGGTAGATTGAGGCAGTGTGGACCAGGGAGCCAGGGACAGTTTGATGATAATGCTTGTCTTTGCTGTGGACAACAAGGATCTAGAAAATCTGCTCACTTGTTTGTTTGTAAAGGCTTCCTGGTTAAGGACATATCTTCATTAGAGAAACTAATGTATTAGTTTCATAAAACTGACTAAGTTTCATAACCTTAGTAGAGGAACATATTCAAGCCTTTACTCAGTTTTCTGCAAGTCGTTAAATCTCAGTTTCTTGAGTAAAAATCAGAGACATTCTTGCAGTGAGTTTTGTGATTAAACTCTGACCTGGGTTGCTCATTTCTAAGTCATAGTTAATTTAAGTAGAAGCAATTTTTTTTTGTTTCCTGGTTTGGACAGTGGCTTTTATAAGTTTGAAAAAAAATTCTGCCAATATTTTGTCTATCTCTTGTTCCATTTCCAGTGAAAAGCTGCCAAAATTACAGATTTTCAATAGATTTCTCTGTTACAGGTGCAAAAGATTAATACGAGATGAGTGCAACATCTTGGTAGTTCTATGTGATCCTATTTCTGTTT
The DNA here is from genome assembly GCA_013400495.1 of Nicator chloris. Lineage (NCBI taxonomy): Eukaryota > Metazoa > Chordata > Aves > Passeriformes > Pycnonotidae > Nicator > Nicator chloris. Next base: position 70,099 of record WAAE01021748.1, read on the forward strand.
AAACAGCAAAAGATCTGTGCTGTAGGGCAACATGCATATGAAAAATAATTTCATATGTGCTTATGAAAAAGGGGAACACAAGCAAGGTAGCCTGGCCAAAAATCCAGAGATGTTTTTCAAAATTTTCTTAGAGCAAAGAGTTTAGATCTGTTATCACCGAGACACAAGGAGCAGATATCTACAAGAAGCTCTCGTTAACAATTTTCACTATTCGCTTCAGCCATTATCTTCAAAATGTTTTGTGTTTCAGCATTCCTGCCCTGAGCTTGGTTTTGGAATAACAGCCCTGAAGACCCTTAAATAGAGCTATGTTTGTAGGCATGGACATAATTCCTCCAGCTGTGCAAACAGTAAAACAAAGATAGCGTCTCTTCTGTTGCAGCCCTGCAGATCGCTGAATGATAACAAGACTGAGGATTTACAGTGGATTCAAGGTGCTTCTCTGCTCTGGAATTCCTTCTGACTCGTCAAAGAGATGACAAACAAGTCCCTCACTCCTGAGATGTCGCACACAACTTCAAGGAGCATAAATATCCAGTTGTATTTCCCCTATCAGCAGTTTACTGTGTGGTGTATCTCAGCCATGTATGTGGCATATTATTCACTGCACCTTTCTCAGACCTCTGGATAAGGTCCAGTTCTCTGGTAAGGAAAGTTCTGGGATGTTCGTCCATGCTCTGATGGACATCAGTTGAAAATAAGGCTTTTTAATGAACCAACTGAAACAAGTGAATAGAATCTAGTTCTGTGGTACATGCCATTATCCTTCTGATTTTTATTTCTGTATGGATTTCTTCAGGTCTGGCCCTTTTCTCTTTTTGAAAGTCATACAACACTCTTGAGTTAATAGTTAATAGTTACTCCTCAGTGCTGTCTCAACACTTTCAGTTTTCTATGTTACCAATTTTATACTAAAAGAACCTCAGAACATTGTTGGTGTTGGCAATGGAAAAGTTAAGGTTTTGGCAGTTTTGTAAGGTATCTGGGTCTTGGCCCACAGGAAAGTCTCATGATTTAGGAGTGTTGAACAAGCACATTATTCAGAGTTTTCTATTACAGTTGTAAGCACGTAGCTGATAAGGCTGACATGATGTTGATATGTAACAGCTGAAATCCAAGCCAGGAAAAGATACTGACTTAGAGAGGGTCATGAAATAACACCAGGCCACCTTCCATGGCTGGTACTTCACATTTGTCTCCACTGAAGACAGCAAGCAAAGTCTGTGTAAGCCACTGGGGAGAGGCCTGTTGTGCTAACACCGTGTTGGAAAGCACTGCTGCTGTGGTGATGCCGTGTTCCTGCCTGCAGTGTTTGTAGTGTTCAGCTTCAGAGGAATGATGAGTTTGGGTCTTAAGATACTGCTGGATACAGAGTGAAATGTGCGGGAATTGGCCAGTCCTCAGAGCCGTGGTGAACATGGGCGTGAGTCAAATGTTGACTCACCTTGAAGGCAATGTAGATCTCACCTAAAAATCTGCGGAAAAGTTGTCTCGTATTGTGCTGTAGAATTTATCTTACATTATGTTTTATCTTACACTATAGCTATGCTGTAGGTTTCTGATGAAGATTGAGCCACTAACTTACAATTAAATAAACTTCAGTTTCCAACTAAAACGTTTGATTTCTCTTTGCACAATCATAAATTGAAATTTGCCCTGTGCAAAACATCACTATTACCAAATAGCAGCTTTCTAAATTCATATCACCACGAAGATAGTTTGTAAATTAAGAGCAAAATATGGAACCTAAACGTTTCAAGAAACTCCAACCTATTGAAAGCATTCACTTCTATTAATCACACTATATAATGGGCTGAATCAAGATGCTGTATTTATTTCACTCCAGGGGAAAGATCACCATAACTCAACTGCATCTTTGCCACTCATGAATTACCAAGTCTTGCTTTGCTTGTGGGATAAATATATCTCAGTTATGTATGCTCTTCTTTCCTCTCAGTGTATCTATATATTCTTGGTGTCAATTTTTATTTATATGCATATACCTGCAACGCTCACGGTGGAGATTGTTACTTTGCAATAAGTCGAAGCAAATCAATTTGGTCTACAGACACAATTTATTCTCCTACTGCAGCATTCTCCAGTATCATTGCAGGAGATGCCTCCACAGCCTTCACTATAACTGTTAAAGTGGGCCACATGGCAAAGATGTGAGGGGGTCTAGCATTTGATCAAGTTGACAGGGAGTGTCAGGTTCCTGCTGTTAGCTGCAACGCCAGCATGATGACACATATTTGATGTCATTTCAATGCAGATTCTGACACAGGCCAATTTATGGTCCAATTTATGTCTTGACTCTCATACCAAGGCCAAACAAGCTATAAAATGTAATAAGAATTTCTTCAATCAATGTCCAGAGGAAAAACAAATCACTCGGTTACTGACACAATATTGCATCAGCACTCTGGTAAAGTTCTCACACGTGTGTGACATGCCCCTAAGCTACAGCGAACATGTGGAATAAAAGGCTGGGCATGACAACCTCACTTCTCTGAAATGGGACGTCCTCAACTTAAGAGCTGTTTCCATGTCAGTTCTTCATCTTTGTAGCTTTCTAGTTTATTAAGAATAAAATCCTTCCCTCTTTACTTCCCCTTCCCTTCCCACCTTCAGCCTTTCCTCCACACAATCACTTTTTTGGGTTTTTTCTGTTTTGCACACTGTATCCAGTTATCAAAAAATCTCAGCACAAGGCTCAGACAAAGTTATGGTGGTCAGATGATGATCTGTCAGCAAGCCTCTTAAAGGCTTGTATATTTTCACTTTCAGATAGAAACATCTACCTTCCTCTTCAGCTCTTTATAATCAATACAATCACCCCATCTCAGCCAGCTGTTAGAAGACATTGCCAATGGCAAATAGGCATGTACAGCACATATTTTTAATTGGATATGGGATACAGGATGACGGTTTTTTCAAAACTAGTGATACTGCCTCTATAATGTGGAACAAATGGGTTTGCCCTGTGGACAACATAAAGGCATGAGAAAATGTATGTGTGGTCTATGCTGTATAACTTCATTCCATTTTTCCTCTGGTTCTGTACATTTAGGACTGTAAGTATGAGTATTCTTGGTTTTCTGTAAACCAAAACAGCTGACAGGGGACTTATTTTATTTGGTTAGGTCTTTGCCCTGGTAATTGCAGTAAAGTTGCTGTGCAGATGCAGCTGGCTCTTTAGATGGCTACAAAAATGAAATCAAGGTGAAGGGAAAGTACTCTACACCCGAACATTTCTCTGCACACATCAAAAAAATTGTCCTCTGAAGCTTGCCCAAGTATACCACAGCTGCCCCTACCCTGCAGTTACGCTGCCAGCAAGATGTGTGTCCAGTGCGACAAATGGGCTCTGACCTGGCCAAGGGCAGGGTGTTGGGTGTCATGTGGGTTGTCCCATTGAATTTCAGAACCTCTGTGGGGCAGGGGCTGGGGTTCATCCTTAGCTGGTAGAGGAGCTGCAAAACCCCAAACAACTTCTGTGGCCACCGTGGTCCTGGCAGCCAGAAAGCAAAGTGGTTTGCAGAGCTCTTAGACATGGAAGTTCTGCCAAACCCTGTTCATAGCACAGTCCTGGAAAGCTGATTTTCTTCCACATGGCTTAAGAGTCTCGTACTACGACTGTTCACATCTCCTTAGGTTTGGTCATCTGGATATCTACAAAGGTTTTCTCTAATATTTCCCTGGTACTGCTACTAAAACCTCTTTGGCCATAATTCGAGGTATTTTGTCCTTCTGTCAGCATCTCTTTCATTTCAAATTTAGCACTTTCTGCTTGTTCTTACATTCTCCTCCTTTCCCTGCTACTTTCTTTATGAACTTTCTTGTTCTGACTTCACCGCCTTCGCTTGTCAATATAGCACCTCCCAGCAGTGCAGAAAACAGTGACCAATATCTGTCAAACATGAGTCAGTTTTTCTCCACTTCTCCAGAGGAACAGGACCATAAATGAGAAATTTTGTTTTAGTGGAGTGACACTGTGTTTGTGTTTGTGCTGGGTTGGGTTTTTGTTGTTGTTGATGTTGGTTTTTGTTGTTGTTGTTGTTTTTTCTGTTTGTTATTTTGGGGGTTTGTTTTAGAAAGATTCATATTGTTTAACCTTTTTGTAAAGGGCAAGTATGTGTGTTATACTGGAAGGAAAAAAAAGAAAGGACTGTGAAAAGAGCAGAAATTTCTTTTTCACAAGGATTATAAATTGTTGGTATTTGATTTTCCTGCATCTCAGAAGAGTTTTTGAGTTCCAAAATTCCTTTCAAATGAAGATGGTTTGCTTTCAAAAAGAAAAATTGAACGAAAAGTTATTCTAACGATTGCAGTTGGGTGATACATTTTTTTTTAATGAAAAATATCTTATTGAGAAAGATTGAACCAAACACTCATTTTGTTGGTAGAACTCTCAATTTTCTCCTGCTCCAACATAAGTCCAAATGCCATTGAAATTTTGAGTGTCTTAAGCTGTCTTTTGTTTGAAACAGGATTGCCAGACAAGATTACAGAAAACTTCTCATTGACTCTAGGATCCCTGAAAATGGAGATGGCTCCTCAGCCAGAGCCTAGACTGAATTCTCTCTCCTTGAATCCTGTGCAAGCAAGCCTTGCTGTTCTGGAAAGAGTGTTGCTGGCTCTGGGAGTAAAAAGTCTTTGATTCATCACCCATCTCCTCATTACTGCTATTGTGTTGTTACGTGCCACCTTACATTCGTTTGCGCATTTGTCAGAGAAGGGTTGGGCCATGTTCAGACTCTCTGCTGTGGCCCCAAAATCTGAAAAAGCAAAAGACAACTGGCATCAGTTTAGGCTCCCTAAACAGAGCTAGACAATGTTTGTTTGACCCAAAGTGGCTCCTTTGGACTTAAGCAATGTTGTAAGCACCTGAGACTGTCTTAGGCTTCATGTGTCTTTTGAATATGTCTCCTTGTGCTTTTATATGTTTGTGTAATTAGCCTGTCACTGTGTCAAGGTCTCCCACAGTACATTTCAGTCACTGTACAAATAATGAATGATGGCAAAAATAGGCATTTTTTACATAATACCCTCAATCTTACTGTACCCATGGCTAAAAAAGGCACCAGAGCACGTGCACCTCAGTTCAGTGTTACACCTGTCATTGCAAGCACTCAGGTGAGCAGGGGAGTACAGAAAACTCTTGCTACAAAGACCTTTTTTTCTTTTCATTGCATTTTCTAGTATTATTTTCCTCTCATAGTTCTAAAAATCACATCTAAAGTGTTGTACTGTGTCTATATTTTCAATGCTTGATATCAAAGTGATTCTCCACCCACAGTGGATATCACTGCAAGCACTCAGTGACTTTGTATTTGGCCCTTTTCTCTTCCCATCCTTCAGTGCCATCTTAGAAGGCTCACCTGCATACACTAATAACAGGGATGTGGCACACAGATACAATGAGCAGTATTTGATCCTGTGTGAATTCCAAGGAAGAACTGCCCTTGAAATTAAGTTCTGCTGTCTGTAGTATCCTTGCATGCTCAGTGAGTGGATGATTGTAGCCAGCCTCCCTTAAAAGCTGAAACTAGTCCAAAACAATCAAACATCCCCAATCTACCTAAGAAAATCTGACAAAACGAAATCTGAGATGTTGTTTTTTATAGCTCTGTTTATAGCCCCTTTGTTTATGCAGAGATAGGTCAGCTGAATTTAAATCTTTAAACCCTCAAGTACAATGTTAGTTTGCAAAAAAAAGTGTTGCAAAAAGCATGATCAAGACTTGTTATACTTTCCCTTCCAAGCACGAGGCTCAAATAATATTTTTTAAAGAACATATAATTGATATCCACTTCTATTAAAAATCTAAATTAATTTCCTCTCTCTCTCTCTAGTGCACTGCCACTCTGAATACTTCCATCAGAGAGTGGTAAACCAGCAGCTTGCTGTGTTTGCACAAAATAACTGCTGCAGTGTGCTGAAAAACATCCAACCTGCACTTCTGCTCCAAGTGTGTTGTTTCATGCTGTATGGTCAATAAGTGTATGGAAAATCAGGAAACTTGGCCCTCCCGTTACCCAGAGCTGTTTCTCCCTGAACCAAGAAGCCTCTGGATAAAAACACAATTTTATGCCAGTGAAAAACTCGCAGTGTGAACTGACATAATGGGAAGCACTTTCCCACCTGGGATTAGATGAGAATTTTTCATGATATAAGGGATGACACTATCAAGCAACATAAATATATAAGTATAAAACATACTAACAGTATACAGTGAAAATTCTGTGGCTTCTCATTTGCTTCATTGAAGGAGAAGTGCAGAGGGCTTCAAAGACAGTTATAGCTCCCTGTCAGGTCAGAGTAAAGTTTACGTGAAGACTGCCTTTTGTAAACACAAAAAGGAAAGGAAATAAATTGAACTAGTGGGGAAGTAAATTGCAAAATATGTGCTGTGCATTGTTATAGAGTCTCTCTGAAGGGTGGTGTGATAAACCAAAGATTTGCTGACACTTAGGGAGCAGCACTGACAAGATAATATTGGCCTTCCTACCCCAAAAGTAGCAACCTGACCAGCTGGATGTTAATTTATCAGGGCTGGCAGAAAAGCACTGGGGAAGACAGTAAGAAGGGAGAGGCATCTTAGCAGAGCAATCACTATAAAGAAAACCAGACTGATATTCTTTGCAGCCATTGGGGCAGTATGCTGGGAACAAAAACCAAAACAAAGACAGTTTTGTTTGGGGAACCTTACCTTTTCAGAAACATCTTTAAATTGTTGTCTGTATGATTATATTTGAATCTACTCACACTCTCCTTGGATGACTTCTTTTAGTGAGGCCAAAGACTTTCCTCATATAGTAACACCTTTTGAAAATTTGTCTTATATTAAACTTGTTCAGGTAGATGAATAGGATGGACACATTTTTCTTCTATTTCTTTTTAGTAATTCTGTAATCTTTGAACTCAGCCCTGGCTGGGGAGGAACTGAACTAGGGCAGAACTGAGAAAAATCAGCGTGTCTTCAAATCACTTTGAGATACAGGAACATAATGTCATGGCAACAGTAGCAAACATGTTTTGCATATACAGCCTCCTAAAAATTACCAGATCCATTTTTCTTCTCTGCTTAATAATAGTTTGGAAACCCTCCCAAACTGCTCTGAGTTGTTCCCCAACAGAGCCACTAACTTCCTTGATTTTTCCTGAGAAAACGTGGAATAATCTCAGTATTTTGCCATGCTAACTAGACATCACAGGGCTTTGCCAAAATGTATATGCCAACAGTGCCTGATTTCAGGGCGCCACCTTGACATGTAACTCTTGGGTTTTGATTCCTTTTGTTATGTGCTGCACTGGACTCTGTGCCCTCCCTTCGCTTGCTCATGCCATAGGTGAAACCACAGCAAAACCAAGTCGAGGTGTTCCGATCAGATCTGCTGGTTTGCTGTGTGCACCCACTCCAAAGCCAAAGGGGGCCTGGGCTGTGACCATGTGTGCTGATGATGTTTGTGTGCTTCCTTTCCATGTGGACACAAATACAATTGAATAAGATGCTGGTAGGAAACTTAGGAGTCTTCAGTGTTTGACTTGAAACGCTTTGAGGGAGCCCACATCCTCAGGACCACTGTGTCAGGCTCTGTTGACTCAGAAAGACAGTTCACATTTCAGGGTTGTCTGAAGTCCCTTTTACCTAGGGAAGAGATTTTGGAGTGAAAAGATAAGTTGAAAATAGATAGATTAATTGCACATGATTCCTAGGAGTTTATTGTGCAGCTGAATATATTAGTCTTGAACGAGGATCCCTGTGTTTCTCATTTTGTATAGGAAATCACTGATGATGCAAGAAGGATAATACACAACAAGATGCAATGATCCAGTGATTCGGAGTGCTCAGGATTGGAGCCTCCCTTGGGTTACAGTCACATCTATTGCATGGAAGCTCATGGAACCATGCCAGTGTAAAAGCAGTCTGGGATCATAATCAGGCAGGGAGACTTTAATCAAGTCACATTCCAAATCAGAACTGAAATCTGTAACAAGAAAATTCTTTTCTGTAGGATCATTTTTCCATGGTAAATGGAAAATGTAAACCTAAATCCCTTCCTATAGATTTCTTCTGAAATTCAGTTTGGCTTATGTACTCTGTGAATCATTGTGTACTGCAGCCATCCTACACAGTCTATATGGTCTCTGCTTCTCATGCTAAGGAGACAGAATGAGAACTGTTAATCCTTCTCTGAGCAGGTTGTGACTGGCAAACTATTGGTACACAAAGGATGTTTCCTCCAGTCCTTGGTGAACAGCAGTTTTCTTGCTCCTTCCTGGTGGAGATTTGTGTTTTGACTGGAAAATCTTCATGCAACAAATATGGATTAATTGTTAATATTTGATTTTAAACGGTATTGAACCTGGGGCTATGTTTGAATACTATTATTTATGAGGGGAAGGAGGATTCAGCTACACAATTTAAAGGGTGGGTAATTTCTCTGGTACAGTTCATAGATCTGTCCCACAACAATTCTGCCAGGATGTGTGAAAAATAGCACCATTTGGAGGAGAAGTAGGAAATGGTGGTTGGAGCAATGGGTGGGGGTTAAGGTAATATTGATGTCCAGCATTTTACACAGTGAAACCACAGCCTGAGACTCTTGAGGAGAGTCTGCAAAGACATGGGACCCTTGGGCAAAAATATGCCAACAAGATGAGTTTTCAAACTCCAAAACTATCTCAAGGAAAAATACAAGGTGTAAGATAGTGTTCTATGACTTAAAAGGTTACCAATTCAAAAGAAATGGGAAGAAATTGGTCTTAAATGTCATCTAGCCCAGGTTGGAAAGATACATAGAAGGATCAGGAAACAAACCATAGGTGTTACTTGTTTCATTAGAATTGAACACTTCTTGTATTAGTCAAATTAAATACGAACTGGTTTGTGAAACCTCTGGCAAGGTCTGTGCAGTTCTGCGATAAACTGAAGAAGTTAATTTGAAATTCAGAGTCCCCCCAAAACAAGGTCTGGAAAAGAAGGCATTTAGGCTATGAGAAATTCAAAGTGGCACTGACTTCCATGGCTGGAACATGAATGGTGAAGTCCTTATTTTTTTTGAGACGACATAGAAAGTTGTTCTGGGTATATGACGGGCAATAGATAAGTTTAAAAAGAATCAAGGCTATCCCTCCTCAAATCACCATTCATGGAGTAAGCAAGCAGGTGTCAGGGACACCCAGCATGGAGACAAAGGACAGGTTCCTTTACGTAATTTTCTGAAAGCTACAGATCAGAGCACCATTAATAACAGAAAAACTGACAGGTGGATGGTGAAGGACAAAATTCAGTAACCCAAAATGTTACCAGCAGCTCAAGCATTTGCAGTTGTGTGAAGATTACTTCATTCAATTTTCTTCATATAATACCCATTCCTTTACGTATCTCCCTGAATCAGTGGAAGAACTGTTTTTCATAGAAGAGCTTGAGAGAAACAAGCATCAGTTGTGGCCATTAATTTTATGAATGATTTGTTGGAAACTGCATTAAATGGCAACATCAGCCCACAAATGAGCTTTGAAATGTTCTTATTCTGAGCCTGTGCAGATGGGCAATTTGCTGTGTAATCGGTTTTCATAGCCACCCTTTCAATCAGGGTCACTTGTCTTAAAACCATGCTCTTGTTTTGCAGGTTTGTATTTCACACCATCTCAGAAATGCTGCTGGGTACAAATCCAGTGACCAAAAAATAGATAACTCAGAAAATACAGCAAGGTTATGTCCAAAAGCACTTTGAACAGGAGTCTCAGCAAATGTAGTACTCTGGGACTACCAGTAAAAGACAGAGACAAAGCTGAGGAGGAGCTATCTAGCAACCAGTAAGGGATAGAACCTGAGACTATTATTCCAGCTATTCTGTGAAACATATGCCTGTGTGTTGTAGCCCAAGTAAATTACAGCAGTGGTATTCTTGTGTGCAATTAAAAAGAAGTCTCATGTGAAAGTAGAAGAGTGATATGGCAGCTACGTAAATTTAGGATGATTCCACTCAAAATACTTTATGGCTCTCCTTTCACTTAGACCTGCACTGGAGAACATACAGAGATTAACCACCAAAGTGATACCAGGATCAGAGTATAAAACATATGGAAAAATATCAGAGGAACTGAATTTATACAGAGATCACTCACTGGGGACATTACCAATATGTAGAAGTGCCTTTAATGAAGGAAGGGAATTCTTCACATTAGTACAAGAAGGTAGAACAAGAAGCAGCAGCCTCAAACAAAGGAAGAAAAAGTTTAGGTTAGATACCATGATTTTTTTCCTTAAAACAGGCAAGCTGGGTATTGAAATAGTCTGCCTACAGAGAGGCTATCTCCTTAAGATATGCATGAGAGTGGATAAAGCTCCACACGAGGGGGAATGACACAGCCATGAAAGGTGGAGGTGTCAGTTTGAGCCCTGCCAACCATCCTAAGCCAAGAAGTCACCTCTGGAAGTAGTGGAGAGGGGTGGCACATATGCTGTGACCCTCGAGCACCCACAGTGTGAGGAAACTCTAGTAGTTGTTCTCAGGAGAGGGGCAACATTATCACACCAGTAGTTCCTACAGCCTCCATAGTGGTCAGGTGAGGCAGCCCCATGCATTTCAGAGGACTTGGATGATTCAGGAGTTTTCTTGCAGCCCTTTGTCCTTGGTTCCAAATCGACTATAAATCACATATTTTAATGTGTAAAGACTATTAATTCACTCAGTGCAATAAAGCAATGAAAGACAAGGAGGAATAGACAGAAAAATTCCAGTGAAATGAAGACTTTCATGTGGAACTTGTATTGGATTTTCCCATGCAGGAATTTCAAAGTACCTTAAAATAGCATAAGAAAGTCATGATAGACTAGGTTTGAGGGAATTTTCACTATGAGTTGAGAATGGCTGGATTTCTTCCAAGTAGTGAAAGTACATGTAAAAAATCTCAAGAAGAGATGCAGATTTTTTTCCTACTGCTCTGCACCACTTTTTGATTCCCTACACATAAAATCTGAGGGGGCTTTGTATATTTTGTGTGTTTGTATATTGGCATGTATTCCCTTAGCAAGGGCATCTCCCTTTTTTCCACAAGCCTAGTTAAACAGAACTCAAAAGACTGAAGAAATAAAACTTCTGCTGTTACAGAAATGTCTAGAAAGTACAAACCAGAATCGTATTAATATCTGATACCTCAGAGGTAAAAGCTTGACTGTGCCCCATTAGAAATATTCCATTTGCAGGGCACCCTTCTAGCTCTGTTAGCTTGTGAAATACTGGACCATAAATGGGTCATTCTATGCATGCTTTCTGTCCCAGGACATGAGTTGGGTGTATTTTTTCTGGAGGAGGTGATGAGGAAAAAGGTACTGTTACTCTGCTGGTTGCTTTTTTTCCATTTGTTTTTAAGGCAACTCTTTTGAAATCACCCCCAGAGGTTCAGCACACTAGAAAAGATCCAGGCAGAGAGGGAGGATAGTGCAGGTGGGGCACTGAAAGGCACAGGAAAATGCAATTTATCACGAGTTTAACCAGAGCTAGAGGGTGTCTCTCTGCCAAGCGTGATTTGATTCATGTGGACACATACACATGTACGTGTGCACACACAGATGTCAGCGTGCGCGCGTGTGTGTGACAGAAATTTCGTCTGTGCTTCGTACGGAGGGTATTCGCTGGAAATGATGTATGAAATGAAATCCCCATGCTCACGGCACGCAGGGAATATCAGACAGAACTCCACAATCACTGCAGAGATGGGCTTTGCTATTGGCAGATCAAATGCAGCCAGAAGGGCAAACCAACCTGAAAGACTCTGGGGAAAACAAATATTTTTTTTTAAGTTATAAAATAATGTTCCCACCCTTTTAATATAATTTCTCCCATTTTCTCTCCCTCTGGCATTCCCCTGGGCAGCCAGCTACATTAGCTGGAGCCTTAGAGAGATAAGAGCCCTCCCCACATGTATTTCCCCTTAAAAGCCCTTCACAATGTGTTAAAATTACATTTTGAATAACACTTTCTAGCTTTTTTTATTAATTTTTTAACGTGTTTTTACCATCTGAGGTTTCTTCTTAGCAATAGTAGTGGGCAATCATATGGGAGAGAGGGGGTTGTCCTCTTTTCTCTCCCACACTCACCAGTACCATGCATTTGATGTTGCCTCTTTGAAACCCAAAAGAAATAAAACCATGTCACTGCTCTGCCATGAGTTGTAAGGGGAACCTATGACAAAAGGTATGCCTTTTCCAGGCCTTCCCATTGACAATTCCTGGGCCATGGGGAAACCTTCACGGGAAGGAAGAGGTATGGACACACCCTCTTCTGGGGTTTTGGGGTTTCCCTCCACCCAAGGCCAGTGCTCAAGAACACCTTAGCATTTCCAGACTGCTCCGTACGTGGTGGGGTCGTTTCAGCTTGGCTATACATTGTTGAAGAAGGACATTTATTTATAATACGTGGTGCAGGAAATTAGGCCATTGTACTTCTGCACAGGGGAAAGATTCATAAAAAGTCACATAGAATTATTCTTATATAAGTGACAATGACATCGTTGTAAGGAGGAAGCAGAACTTTATTTGTCTTACTTAAAATGATATATAGAGCACTTGTCTGTTTATTCCACTGCAAACAGCTTCTGCAAAAACAGCGGTAATTCCCTAGGGGGTTCTGCTGATAGTTATAAGTTACTTGAGCAAAATCTCTCAAGTGAGCCACTGCCTTACAGGTAGCCATTATTCTAGATTCAAAGGGCTTTTTGTTGTGTGTGTTTGTTTGTTTGTTTGTTTTTAAAAATTATGTTCTGTGTAACTCTGCTTTTTAAAATATAAATTGTGTCATAACATTGCTACTTTTCAAGCAGGTAAGTATCTGTATCTAAATCAAAGGATGCACTGCCAAAGGAGAAACCAGTCAATAAATTGGCTTCACAATCAAATCTGGCTCAGGTTAAAGCAAAGTTAGTTTGATGGATTCAGCTGAAACCTAGTAAATAGCAGCCTACATAATTAAGCTGCTCTACCTTCATGCAGTCTCCCTGGAAGCTTATGGGCATCTCTAAGGCACAAGAGTGACAATCAGTAGCTAAGCCGAGGAAATGAACAGGCAGTATTGCCCACCCAGACATCATTCCTTACCCCCCAGTACCATTGTCTCACCTCTCAGAAGGATTAGCAAAATTTGTCTTCTATTCTTTGACAGGACTGCAACATCCTTCTCTAATTTAAGAATGGATTCTGGGTCTGAAAATCAAATAACTGATATTATTCAATGGGCAAAAAATCAACACTGAAACTTGGTCTTGCTCTCTCTTTCTCATTTATGCAAGCTTATGAGCCTATTGTCTAGGAACTCTCAGCCTTCAGCAGCACATTTAGAGGGTGTTTTTAAACAGATGACAGGAAGGAAAAAATAGAAAAGTGGGGTAAAATGAAGCCTTGTAGTCTTCACAAACACATTGCATTTTTTTCCATGGGGTAGGAAAGAGAGTAATGAATTCTTTGATGAGGCCAAAAGAAATGGGAATTGACACTGAAGCTGACATGGGTTTGCACCATATTCTTATTACTAATTAATTGCAATTATTATTATCACCAAACTATTTCTCAAACTAACTCAGCTTTCCGTAGCTCATTTTCATTCTTGACTGATATTTTTCTGGTTACTCAGCAAGAATGAAAAGTGGAAGATTTGAGTTTCTTTTTAGTGTTTTAGTCCTAAGAAAGAAGTTTTCAAAAGTTGAAAACGTATGAAGATTGGTTTAATTTCTTCATTAGGAAAAAAAAAGAAACAAAACTAAATTAATTTCCAGGAAATTAATGCAAAGTTTCTAATTTACTTTGAGAAGTCATCATCATTTCTTGATTATTTTTGGTTCTTTGGTGACCCAGGGAAATTCTCTTTTGCTATGACAAAGCTTCTTTTTCTGTAAAAAATGGTAATAATAATTACCTGCTTCACAGCAGTGTGGTAAGATTTACTTAATTAGTGTTTTCAAAGTGCTTTGAGATCCTAGGATGGAAGATGCAATAGAAATGCAAAGTATTATTATTATTCAGAGTTAACAACCAAATTTCAACCATTTGCACTTATCCATCTTAACAGCATGTACTCAAGGGAAGAAAACACATAACTTGTCAGCAGACAGTCCTCTTAATGTGGGTTATAAAACCACCTTCTTGATTACCATCTGGAGTAACATTCACAAGTGAGGGATAGCAGATGTGTGCGCATGGAGAGATGCATCCCCCTTCCCCAATCCATCGGACACATCACTGTTGCCATACTGTATCTGTCCAGCCCAGGATTATGCCTCTGACACCAGCCAGCTCTTCATGCAGAAGGGCAAACAAGGGCCACTCTTGCCTTTCCCTCAATCTCTTCAGCAGAAAAAGCAACAAACAACACAAACAAACTCTCCTTTCCTCCTTCCACTTCCCTCTTTCATAATAACAACGCAGCAGCCAACTGTGCAAAGCTCAACAGTGGATGAAAATGTCTTCCTGACCCCTGTGTGCAATTAGTTTCCTCCCAGGAGCATGAGATTTGATTATTTTTGCCGTTATCTTCGCTTGTACAGCCACAAGTGTTATTATCTCTTCTCCATTTTTCAGATAGGCTTTTTTTTTTTCCCTTGAAGATTAGCCTGAACCTTCCAGAGTCCTTGCAGCGAGGTGCCCCGCAGTGCCCCGTGGAGATGTGCTGCCTCCATAGCAGGAAGCAGCACCAGCCTGCAGTTGGCTTTTGCATCCCTTCTGGCCCCTCAGACCTCTCCAGAGGCCTGCAGGGCAGGAGTGGAGATCCCTACAAGGGTGTGGAGGCAGAGGAAATTTGTGAACAATGTTCAGAAGAGAAGTTTACTGGGATTTAACATTAAGAAGTGGGTGGCTTGACTTAATTTAATTCTGCTCAGATTCTGCTGCCATCCTGCCCCTTTTTAGAGGATGAGGTTATAGGCACACAAAATGAGCAGTTCTGCAACTCTCACCTGTGTAAAGCCAGCGCTGAGCATGTGTGGTTTAGTGGAATATAAAGTGCATGGTCCTGGTGCCATTTTATTTGCATGCCTTGGGTGGGAATAAATTGAAAGCAATCCTGCCCTCAGGACAGAAACATCAGCCCTCCCAAGCGCCACACAGCATGCTAAAGGATCCACCCAAAAAGGCAGCCTGGGTGGAGAGCAGGCACACATGGCTGCTAAGGATGGCATGGGCTGTGCCTTCAGAAAGGCTTGCACAATATTATCCAGCAGTTCAGGTCCAGCTCAGGAATTCCCAGAGGTGTTGTGTCCAAGATGCCATCCTTTCCATGGCTGGTCTCTGCCACTCAGTGTTTTATGGGCAGGTGAGGCCAGTAAAAGGCCTCCCACTTTTAGGGGGTGACATTCTGCTGACACCAGTGGGCTTCAGATCAGGCCCCTGCTCCAAGCCAGGTGCTGACATTTTCAAACTAAGGGGTGGGAGTGCTGGAATACTTAACCGAGCGCCAAAGAACTGCTGGAAGAAGAGCACTAACAAAATATTTATTAAATGAGCCACTTCCTTATTTTACTTTCAAACTGCGTTGAAGAGGAAAAGTTTATAGGTGACAGAAAACAATAATAAAGTCGGTCAAATGCACAGAAGCGCCTGGATCCCCAGGATGCCGCTCAGGGTAGTGACAGGCTGTTTTAAGTCAGTGAACCTGCTTTGTTGCAGCTATCTCAAAAAGCAGGAGAAAAGCCAGTTTTGGCTGAGCAAGTCTCTTTGTGCTGCCACGTGGCTTTTTCGGTGGTGAGCTAGGGTTCAAAGGAGCATGGTGTATCTATCACTGCCATAGTTAATCCTATCATTAGAAGATATAAGCAGTCTTCTCCCACATTAGCAATGTTTACCTCATATTGCTCTAGCATTCATTTTCACTAATATGGTACAAAAGTGTAATGATGTATAAGTGTTTTTTAATGTTAAGTAAGTGAATACGGGTGGGTAATTTACCACTGGCTTTATACAGATTGGAGCTGGCATTTCAGAAGGAAGACTCTGGACTTTTTCTTCTGTGTTTTTAATATATAATTCTTTTTATTTCTGCATTGTCAGCTGCTACTGTTCATAGTTTATGCCAATAAGTCAAAGCCATAAGTGCCAGTTATTTTGGAGCCAGCAGAATGAAATGTTTGTTTAGAAAGCTTTCAATTAGCCATGGGATAAGTAGGTTTGATATGGAAGTAGATATTCTTTACTTGTATCTGTGTTAAGAAGGAATATTTTTGTTTTTTTAAAAAATTACCTAGAAACTCGTGTGTGCTGCTGGGGCATTATCTCTCATGGAAGAATAGACCCTAAAAAGGACCAGTGGTTTCTGTGTTGTAAGATGGAGGATGCAGAGGTTTCACACTGAATTTGTTATGTCATTTTTACTTTCAAGGTAGAGTACGTTCTTGTTCATTTACTCCTATTAATATACTAATGCTCAGAAACTCAAATGAAAGACTCACTTTGTGGAAAAAAAAAAAAATTAAAAATTAAAACATGGACAGAGAGAGTTTGGATCAGCAATCCAGCCATCCACATGATGGTTCCCCACATAATGAATGGACGGGAGCTCAGGAAGCAGTGAAGCCAATGGGCTTTGTGGGGTCGCACAGGTCAGACCCCACAGGGAGACCCACGTCTGTGCAGCTTCTCACATGCAGGATCAGGCTTCATTTCCACTTCAAGGGAGTTCTGACTCCCAAGCTAGTGTTGCAAGATTATTTCTTTCTTCTATTTTTTTTTTTTTTTTGCCTCTGTTCCTTTTTTTAGAATGCCTTTCTTTGAAACGTTTTCCTCAGTAGTAATTGCTGCTAAAATTTCACAGAACATTTGCAAAAGTGACAGCCTAATTCTAGAAAATTTCAAACATTTAAAAGGCATTTGTACAGAATTTTGGTGCTGAAAAGCTTAGTTGGTGAAGTTTTGCTCACTGAAGTTAGCTAGGTAATTTTTGCAAATCAGAGGACTTAAAGTTGAGTATGCTCTGCTTCCACGCATTTTCTTGCTATATTTGGCATAACTGGAGGAAAAATCGTATATCAGAGATTCTGTTTTAAGGCACCAGATGGGGATTTCAAAGACCTTAGAAACAGCATTGAAAGTATTTATTTAAGATTAAGAAATTTCCAGTGAAAACCCTATTAAAAAAAAGTATCTGGTAGCTTAAAACATTTCTTCACATTTGCTTTTGCACTAAATCAGGGCGCTAATTAGCTCTTGGTGTGGGAAAAAAATGATGTCATTTTACAGAATCTCCCTGTTTTGTACTTGAAAAAGACCTAGATGTTTCCAGGTGGGCTTCTGCTCCATGGGGATCAGAGGAGTCCACCCTTGAGGTGCTTCATGCAGCCTTCTCCAGGGAAGCCTGTGTGCCCACGGCAACTGTGTGCCCATCTGCTCCGGAGAGCTCACCAGCTAAAAGGCCAACAAAACCTGCTGTGTGTGAACACAACCAGGGATATTCAGAGCATCTCTCCTTCTGGGATGGGGAAAAGGATGCACAGGTTCGTGAAGCTGGCAGGGGCTACAGGTCTTTGCTAGCTAGTGATCCTGTTCATGGAGCTATCCAAGGATGAGGACTGCCGTCCTTGCTCCCAGCCCAGCTAAAGCTCCATTCCATTCCCAGCCCTCTCCTTCCTTTCCTTCAGGCTGTAGCCTTGCTTTATTATTTTCCTCTGGGGCTGCAATATTTCCCGGCTAGCCACAGACAGTATATAAAACACATTTTACTAAAGTTCTTCCAACAAAAACTTCATTGAAACAACTTTTAAAGTTGTGAAAAAAATAACAGGAAATTCACACTTAGGCCCTTGAGGATGAAACATGACATATGTCTTCCAACACATAGGCACAATGGGGTGCACTATAAAAGTAAATAAGGATCACACCATGGTGCCTAGCTGTTGGAGGACTTGCCTTTTGCCATTAAGTTATCATTTCCTTACTTTTTTGTCCAAACTCCCATGTACTTTTAATTGTTGACTCCGGCGACTAAATTAATCTTCTTTCTTTTATTTTAATAAAGCAATGTGTGACCTGCCTTAAGGTTAGAGACTAAAAATTAGCACAAGCATTAACATTTAATATACTAACGAAAATGAAGATTTACATTGCAAACGGATAGGCAGTCTAAAATTAGGCTGCTCACAAAATGAGGCTATACACAAATGTATTTCATTAATTATATATGTCTAGGAGAACTTAAATACAGCCAACATTTATGCACACTGAGTACATGTGCCAAAAATGTTATAGTCTTGCAGTGGTGAGTGCAGTTTTAATTTGCATGTGCAGTGTGCTTTTTCAATAAAAGAGGGAAAATTCACTATAATCTGCCCATGCTTTCATTTTCCATTTAAAATATTGGCAAAAAAGATGTTGGTAGTAATGATCTTCACTATTAATATCTAGGATACATTTCATTCATTTGAAAGCCTCCCTTGTGAAATATTAGCACCCATTTGGAATCTTTTCATTCTCCAAAATGATCAGCTCTGGGGATTTCCCTCCTTTTGGGAGTTCTGGTGTATTTTTAAGGCCAGGTCATTCCTCAGAACATGGCAGAGACGTAGAAACACCATTAACTATCATCGCGTTGCTCTCCCACGTGGCAATATCACATTACCTATTACTGGAATGCACTTGTGAATTCTGTTTTAAGAGGCCCATTTACAGATGAAAGTGTGCACCTCAAGAGCTTCAGGCCTCTGCAGGAGAGCCTTGGTGTAACAAGAGACCTCCTCCTGGCTCTGCAGAGGTTCGCTGCATCTTGCCAGTCCTGCAAAACCCGAATCCTTAAATGTCCCTTGTTTTTACCCGGCAGTGGAACAGCAACTTACCCTTGAGCTAAACAGAGGATGACCATCGCTCTCAGTGGATGGTTCCTTCACATTCCCACCTGAAAATGCCGATTTCATGCTGGAAGGGGTTAGCTGCTGAACCAGCAATCTGATACTGGTTCTGGGGTACTCATCTTGAGTGCTGGGCTGGGGGTAGGTGTGCTGCATTTGTAACCCATCTGATTTCCATGCATGGGGCCGATCTGCAGAGGGACATACCCTTCCACTCAGCTGGGAATTCAGGCCTAGAAAGGAAGGTAACTGACAACCTCGGCTAAAAGGGAACATAAATATACCTGTGAATTGTGGAGTAAACAGCTGCTGAGTGATTAAAAACTAAGTAAAGCTGAACCACTTATTCAGTTTTTAAAGCTGTTTGCCGCAAGCATCCTGCAAAGTGACAGATTTTTTTCTGCTATATAACAAAACGTAAAATGAAAGGAGCCTTTCTTGCTTCATGACAGCTTAAAAGTACCGTGTTTTTTTCCCCCTCATATTCTAGAGTGGTGTCACATCAGGAAAATAGCTGTGCCAGGAGGGACCAGCATGTGAGAGGGACCCTCTCCTCTCAAATGGCACACAGCATTACAGAGATGAGACTGACCCTTCAGCAAAGGAAACAGGAAGTTAAATACTGACAATGAAAAATTCTCAGGGCCAGGTCTCTCATGGAAAAGCATGTTTTGCAAGAGTGTGTCCAAAAAGAGAGATTCCCAGGATAGCATGGACAAACTGTGCTTCCAGTGATGAACACAGCCTCCTGAAAGCCACCCCACACATCAATACTGCCCCTGGGGCAGTGTCTGCTATAAGCAGCAGATCACAGTCTAGCCCTGAATGGCAATTGTAAATATTCCTGCATTACCAAGGAAAGTCCTAACACCCTTTCTAGTTTATGTACTATATACAGAGCAACCAGTGCCATCATCAATGAAATATTATGAGTCAGAAGAGAGTTGCCCATCAAAACTGAGAAATACTAGACACAATATCACCACAGAGAGTCTGAGAGAGGTTTATCTATATCTAGCATTCTTTCTATTAAGAGCTCTTTCTAACCATTACTCAGAAATTATGTGAGAAGAAAAGACTTACAGACCTGGTCCTCCGCCTCTTGGGTTAGTGCAAAACACTGTCCACCAAGGGAGCAAGAGCCATCTTCTGTCTTTGGAGGATGGGAGCATTTCTTCACAGGAAAAGAATGCTGCACTGCCTTATACTTGGGCTGTCAGAAGAAAGCAGGGGCCATCAGATAAGGGAGGAAACCTTCCTCTCCACCCCTGCAAGTGTGATGCAAATCCAGACAGTAGTGCTGAGCAGCATCTGCTTATCATTTTGCCCAACTCCATGGTAGCCCTTACATGCTATCTGCCAAGGAAATGAGTGTGTCTAGTGTAGTGACGAGACTGCTAAAGAAGAGGAGTTTGCTGTTCTTATGTGAGGCTGTTTATTGGGAAAGAGATAAGCAGAGCAGATGAAACTTCAGAGGCAGAATCATGGGACACGAAGGGTCCTTTCTGAAACTACTTGGAAGCCAAGGCACTGGGATCCAATCGTTGACATTTCTATCTTATTGCTAACAGATGCGCAGCAGAACTTGGTTTGACAAAGGGATGAGCATGAGATAAAGCAATGGGAAACTGTCCAAGGGAATTTGAAGAGGCCTTTGGAGCGGGAGTAACATGATGCTTCCTATTTACAAGGAGTTTTGATCAGAATCCTATCTGAATCAGACTTCAGGGCTGATATTTGAAAAAGTTTGGAATTCCACTTTAAAGTTTTGATTCAAATCAGCTCTGGGTCTGAACAAGAACACATCATGAACTTTTACTCAGATAAACTGATGAGTTTCAGGTAGAATCTGCAGTGCTGCACGCTTCCAACATTTATTATTCATAATGAATGAATATAATTAATTTCTTCTTTTAATATCTATCATACCATCTCTTAAAGTTGGGCCGGCTCTCTGATTGATAGATACAGCTTCAACGTGTCGCAATAGGACACTAAATGAAGAGAAGGACTTCTGTCTGATTCCTGAGAGCTAATCTGCTTTATTTCAAATTCTGACTCCTTTATAAAGTATTTCAAACAAGCCCAGTGATTGGTAGGCAAGGGTAACACCTCTTCAATCACATTGGTCAAGGCAGATGTCCATCAAAGATCTGCTCCTCTAAGAAGGAATGAAAAACATAGATAAAACTAGCACAAACAAGTCTCTTGTTTACTGCAAAATCCATGGGAAAGGAATTTCTAAGACTAAAACACCAGAAGGCTAAAATATCAGGGCGACATCAGCCCTCTCCTTCAAGCTGCTCCCTAAGACAAACTTCCACTGAGTTAAGCAATAAGAAGTTGGGAAAATAGGTAGGTAAGGGGAATAGTCAAAATATATAACGGGGCCCCCTACAAAGCTTTTTGCATCTACAGCTGAGAACTAATACACTGTTTACTTGTCTCACAGACTTTCAGGCATTACTCATCTGCTTCAATTGTTAGCAGCTAACTCAGTGACTCAGAGTTTTCTGCTATTCTGTAACAGCTGGGTATGAGGACTGCATGAGAAGCACAGCACTTGCACAGCACAGCAGCCTGTCAGAGGTGACTCAAAGTGAGATGGGGTCTAGACCTCACAGTCCCACTGAATGGAAGGGATGGGTGCCTGAGAGGATGGGAAGAAGGAGTCTGACTGTTCATCCTTTGGGAGTAGCATGTTGAGCTGAATATGCTTCTGGGGCAGAATAAACTTCTGCTCCTTTTCTTGCCGGTGTGGCATGGAAAGGACTTTACTACAATGACTGCCCACAGACTTCTCAAAGTCAGCTGCTTCACAAGGCAATCCCTGCCCACTCAGCCTTGGCTTAAATTGTTTATGCCAGGAGAAGAGTATAGGTCTCCCTATTTTTATCCTCTTATGCTCCTGTGGCCCTGTGGTGGCTTCTTCATGCCCTTGCTGGAGCCCCAGAGGTTTAACAGCTGGGTCTCTGCTGGGTGCTTTCTCAGCGCTGATCAGTCACTCCACTCCACTGGCCTCTCCTTCCCACCCCTCTGCCTGGCTTCACAGCTGTCTATCAGGCAGCTCCTGCCTCTGTGCTGTTCGCAGACTCTCTTTCTCCCATCTCAGTATTTTATCTCTTTCTGTGGGAGGCAGCGGGTTATGAAGAGCCCCTGCTGCTCTTTTATTCCCCAGAGCTGGATTTTCTAGGGCACATCTCTGATCTCAAGTTGTCTGTGGGTGAAAGAATTGGTCATGCTGGATATTTGGCTTTTCTCCCAAGAAGACATACCTTCCCTGGGATCTTTTGCTAAAGAATTAGCAATTTTTACATCAACCTACTGGTCTTATATTCTGAATCATTGACCAGCTGCCCAGAGGACCTGTTGTTCTTCAGGTAGAGTGGGATGACCACAGCAGCCCCAGCCACTCCGACTGCATCCCAAGCATGGTAAGATAGCATTATGTCAGCTTCTTGAAATTGCAAAATAAATAAGAAATAGGGAAATTATATTGACCTCACAGTCAGTGTCCCTTTCATGAACTGAGTCTCTTGGTTTATAACTCTGTACACAGCTTGTTGCTATAAATATCTCAGTGATCCAGTATGAAAACAACGTACATAAAGAGACGTGCGGAGTTTGTCTTCCTTGTAGCTCACCAAGAAAGTGTGATTTACAGCGAGACCAGCAGTGTTATACATTTAAAGCAGGCAGTCCTTGTAGTCAGCAACCTGTGATGGTAAAATACGAGTGCTGCCTCAATATTCTCTCCAGTCCCAGCATGCAGGCTGCAGCCCCAGCACACGCTGCAGGGACAGCAAGCACAAGAGAAGGAAGGGAAGCAGCACAAGAGAAGGAAGGGAAGCAGCACAGGACTGCCGTGTCTGTCCTTGGACAGTGTTCCCAATGCCTTTGGTGTTCTCTTCTTCGGTCCCTGGGAGTTGCTGGAAGTTTTAGGAGGGAGGGATTGATATGGCTGCAATGACAGCTGTGTGTGCTGGGTATATTAAAGCACTTGTTATTGTAGATACTTCAGGTTTTGTTGCTACCATAAGTGCACTTTCAAAAAGAGTTATTGATGTTTACAGGCAAGGCCTTGCATACAGAATTTTAGGTCACTGATGATCTTCCATATTAGAAGAGATAAAGGACAACTTTGAATAATGACAAAATATAACACTTTCATTCCATTTTCAGCTCTGGTAATTGTCTATAATGTGGTAAAATTCTCTGATAACAGTCTCTCAGTTGCTTAAAAATATTCATTCTAGTTTTTGGGAGCTGCTCAATGAAAAGGTCTGTCTTCATGGACACCCTTTGGAGAAACCTTGTAACTTCACTGTTGCCTTAGTTTGTATTTGGACATCAAGCTAGGAAGATTAAACTATAGACAGATTGCAACTATGCACACATTTAAGGCTGGAAAAATAATCACTGACTCATTAAAAAGCTTCATTCAACTCCATGAAGAGTAGAACTGGAATGTATTGTTTCTTTCTAGAGCTCCTTTCTGAGCTCCCATGCAGATAAAGCAATTTGCTCTCACACTGGAGGACAGGTGAAAATTTGTTCTTGCCTGTAGCAGCTGGATGTGAGCTCTGTATTAGGAGGTCTGTGTTAAAAATGCTCACACAGCAGTGCTAATCTTTGGGGGAGGTTTCAGATAGGGCTGGGCAGACAAACTGCAGAAAAGTAATATAAAGGGAAGAGCAATCACCCAGAAATTTCTGTTTAACTCTTTCGGAGTGCTGGATAGCCATAAAGGTCACATTCTAAAGGAGGAACACTCCCTGTGGAGGGAAGACCTAATCTCCCAGGGTAAAGATGCTGGGAACTGCACAGTCATGCACCCAGAGGGAGCCTGGAGCAGGACAGGAGGCCAAGGGAAACCTGTCCCCCCCAGCAAGGATGCTGGTGCACTGGGCAGCAGTGTCACTCTTACCTAACATGATCTGATGTACTAACGCCAACAGCGGCACTCAAAACACTGTCTCTTCAAACACTCCTCTTTGTTATCTTGTCCTCTGGACCATTTTTATTTAGAACTATTAAGAAAGATGAAGAAAAAGCATTATACACTTAAAACTTGCTGAGCTGTGGAGGAAAATACCACCATTAAATCACATATTCCTTATTTTCTCTCACCTGTGTTTGCCTTGCCTAATTTGGCTGTAGGTTTCTTTGCAACAAGTCCCATCTGCTATTCTGTGTTCACATTTCCTTATAAAAACATCCATTTTGTCCACTGAAACTTAGACATTTTCATTACTGTACACAGCTAGGAATGGAAGAAAGAAAGACGTGTTCACACAACTTTTTGTCTTGTTAGCATCACACAGGAATTTTGCCAGATCAAAGAAAATTCAATCTTTTTTCTTCAATTTTTTTTTGTCTGTTTCAGTACAGGTGCTGCAATGTGAGCAGACATCAGTGGGACACAGTGGGAACTTAAAGATGAGAGGCTGGAAAGAGTAACTCTAGCTTGGCAGAGAAGGTCTGAGGGAGTCTTAATACCCTCAGATATTCCAGGAAAAGTGTGATTCATCCCACCTGACTGTCAGCACTTATGTTTTAGACACTCACCTCTCTCTATGCAGGTGCTCTTTGGAGATGAAGGAATGAAGTAGGCATTATCTCCTAAGATTTAGATTAGATGTTTGGAGGAAATTATTTGCTCGGAGGGTGGTGAGGCACTAGCACAGGTTGTCAAGAAAACCTGTGGATACCCTGTTCCTGGAAGTATTCAAGGCCTGGATAGAGAGGGACCTGGGTAACCTGGTCTAGTGGGTGCCATCCCTACCCACAGCAAAGGGGTTGGAACTAGATGATCTTTAAGGTCTTTTCCAGCCCAACCCATTCAATGATTCTATGACTTCACCAGTACAGCTCATCACCCCTGGTTTTGACTCTACTTTAGGAACTGCAATTGGGATCTTTTTTTTTTTTCTTCTCATAAGAAGTCTCTCAGATATACATATTGAGTCTGGAGATATCTAAAGTGAACAGGGAAGTTTCACTTCAACAATGTATGTACCAGTTCCTGTATAATTTGGAAAAACATGTTGTGGGAAGTAAGGCTTTGGAAGATAAACCATTTTATCAATCTATATGTCCACTGTGAGGATGCTACAGATGTGACTGTGCAATAAGTGATCCTGTTAATAAAGAGAAAGTTTATTCCTACTGACATGGAATCCATATGGTACATGAATATGATGCCAGTGAAATCCACAGGACACAAGGAAGTGTGATTAACTGCGAAACACAATAGCCTGGAAGAGAAGCAAAAGAGCCTCACAAGCCACGCTCTAGAATTATCTCAGCATTGTTCATTAGAACAATGACCCCCTGAAGTTACACAGACCTTTGTGACACCCATAATCTCTTGTACTGTTCCTCACTCCATGGTAGGTTATAGTTGTTGGATTTCTGCTATTATATCTCAAACTGCTGCAAGGTGGTGAAAAAAACTTTCAGGCTGAGTGAAGCAGACGTTCTGTTGATCCTTCTGGATGAGCTGTTGATTGCAGAGGTGAGTGCCTGCTCTTGGAAAAGGCTGGAGAAGATGCCACTGTTAATTCCTTTGATGTTCCAAGTTCCTGACGTTCCTAGCTACTGGAAGAGGGGACAGATACCAACCAAATATCGCCTTCATGGTCCAGCATAAAGATTGTGACAGGCAGTGCTCACACCAGGAAAAAGCCTGAGGCTATGAACAGCAGGAAAGGGATAAATAATCATGCAATGTCTGAATGTGTCAAATCCCAGAAGGGGAAGAAAATAACAATGATTGCAGAGTCTAAGGGCATGGAGCTGCCCAGTGGAGAGAAGGCTGTCTACCAACAGGCTGTTGACAGATTTGGAGACTCAATTACCACACATGGCAGAAGAAAGTAACTCGACATTTGCAGCTATGCTATTAGACTGATGACCAATTATATCCCAGCTGGATTGTTTAACAGCTGGAAGATATTTCCAACAACACTGATAAGTCATGATATTAGGCAGAAGAAGTATGACCAAGTGCTGGCAACGTGCAGTCTAAACTATTTTGACATCAGTGGGAAATATGCATTGCTGAAGAGAAACCAATAAACATGAGCCATTATCACTTGACTATTTTTATACAATATGCTGGGAGAAAGGGGAAGGAGGTCACCTACTGCTGGGTCACTGGTAGAGCAGTGGTTTAATCACAGCATAACACCAAAATGCAATTGAGAAGGCATGGTCCAAACTAGCATTCTAGCAGCTGATAGGGACATATTTATCAGACACAGCAGCTTGAGGGCAACATGAAATTAGATCCTCAGGGGAAGTCCTTGGAAAATGCAAAAACACAAGTCATTCACTGTGGTTGAGCTTCTGTAGAAAGAAGCAGCAACACTAGAAAGAGGTTACTGTACAGCCACAAAGATTAGTACAGCACAAATCAGCAGCCCTGAGGTGATACAGACAAAATGGAAGAAGTTATTGGGAAAAAGTCCCTCTCCACTACCGTCTGTTGATAATAATGTCTGAGACATCAAAGGTCAAAGTGTTACCATTGGTGTGGTTAGAAGACAGTTCTGGCACACTCTTGAAGAAAGGAGAGAGACGTTATGCATTCACCTACCTGACCAACTTCAGTTCACTTTTTGTCAACAGGCAAATGGATCTAGAGCACTTCCAGTAGGAACTGCACAGAAAAGGTTGTAAGAGAGTTGAGTTTGAAAGAGGCTCCAGGAAATCAGTATACATGACTGTAATTTGAACAGAAATTTCTTCATGTTCATTTTAGATGACTTAGTCAAAAATCTGCTTCATCATACAAATGTGAACCTTTTATGTGGTGTTAGCAACAGGCAATAATACAAGGGACAGGCTAACCTGAGAGGTTATATGTTCTATGGTTGTAAACATTTTTCTCACTTCCAATACATATTGTCAAAGTGTGGCGTGTGGTAGAGATAACAGGTTACACATTATTGGCTCTCTCCCTTTTTCTCAGCTGCTGAATTTCATTAAAAGATGGCTAAAATGCATTAATTACTTCCTTAATATTCCTGTAATTGCTATTGCTTTGCCACAGGGAGGATACATGATAGGAAGTAGAAGAGGAGGTGATCTTTTTAGATGGGAGAATAGGAAGGGAAGTGTTCATCAGTCAGTCCTATTAAGATGTGATCCCAGATGATAAAGGAGTTTAAGGACCCCTGCTGCTTTAGCACATCTCTGTGTTTTCATTATTGTAGCTAGAGAATGAACTGTCAGGCTCACAGAGAGACTGCTTTGTCGCTGAGCTAGTCCCTTGATTTGACGAGTTTTACAGCTTTGTAACATTGCTGATTTCAGCAGAAATTTTCCTTCGTTTCCACCACTATAGAGGAAGGGGGACTTTGTCACCCCGCTTTTATGGAAACTGAGGCCCAGTAATACCTTTCAATGCTGATTTTTTTTCTTCCAGAAGGTGAAGACATAGAGCCACTGTAACACAGGGGGCAATAACCTTCCTGTGGCATCAGCTGTCAACATCAAATGTTCTGTGTGTCCTTACAGCTTTGTACTTCTCCAGTCGTTCCAGGAGGAGTTACCTTGCTCCTGACTAGGAGCAGGGCTGGACTGTATAGGCACCTACCAAAGAGCTCAGCGTGTGCTGCTCACACTGCTGTCTCCTGACCTTCACAGGAGTGGTGCAGCCTTCTCGTTCGGTAAATCATGCTGCAGGTGGCTTGCAGAAGCTGCAGTCCCGAGGTGAGTCTTTTCAAAATTCATCCTTAGCCCTATGTCTTGAAGTAGAACTTGCATAAAACAGTTCACAAAAGTCTGAAAGGTCTCCAGTTGGCCCACAAGTGATCATTATTATAGTTAAAAGGTGCTTTGGCTGGATGATGATGCTAACAGAATTTTACTAAACATTGACAGGAGGAAAAAAACACACTGTCTATTTGGATACTGTTTATTAAATATACATACAAGCAAATTTTTAAAGCCTTTCCTCCTTTTTTAATGCATTTATATTTGATAGCAATGTTGAGTTCTGATGATGATAAAAATATAGCTGATTGTAGCTTTTCTGCATGTGTACAAAGTGTAGCTGTTCTGAATCTGCTCTTTCCACTTCTTTCACCAGACTGCTACATCTCTGTGTGTGGTGATCTCCTTGGAGCAGGAGCTCTCTCTGTAGTTACAACTGTGCTTCACTTACTTAAAAAACAAATCATTGAGTAGCACATTTGTGATAGAATAGCCAATGATAAGGACAGGCTTTGGAGACCCTGTGCCTCCAGGGCTTTCCTCTCAACCCGTGTTTAGCTCATGTTGTGAAATTGTCTGGGACCTCACCTATTGCCAAAACACTAAGACAAAGCCTTGGTACTCATAAATTGATGCATAGATGGCAGCTATTTCAGAGAGACTACCAAAACTGCTCAAGAAATTTAGACAGATCTCAGAACCAGGGCAGTTTTGAAAATTCTGCCTCGTTGTTGTTGCTGTTTTGTCTGTTTGTACTTCTTTCAATACTAATATTTACAAACATTGCGCACCATTCTTACTATGTGTGCACAGAAACCAACACAGTAATGGGCTCTCTTCTTGTTGAGAAATACTGGGCACAACTTAGAAAAAATAAATCTAAGGCAAATAATAATCTCAATAAGTGCATGCTCACAATCAGGTAATTCTTTGGGGTTTTGGGGTTTTTTGTAATCAATTAGGATGGAAAAGACCTCTGAGATCATTAAGTCCACCCTATGATGAAACACCACCCTGTCAACGAGACTATGGCACTGAGTGCTAAATCCAGTGTTTCCTTAAACACTTTCAGGGGTGGTGACTCCACCACCTCCCTAGGCAGTCCATTCCAATATTTAATTTGTGAAGTTCCCCCTAATTCCTCCTAAACTTTACCTTGGCACAGTTTAAGTCTATAATTTGGTTCCACTTGTGAACCTTATCTCAGACCCTGGATTTTATGCTGTGGCTTCAGAAGAATCAGGGAAGGGCTCTTAGTGCACAAGACTGAGCCCAAGGACCAGCCAGCTCTTCCTAGTGTCAAGGTTTGGAAAGGAAAGCAGTGACCTTGAAGAGGACCCCAAGCTGCCACCTGATTCTCACAAGTGAAAACAGGATACCTTTTGAAGATTTTCACTGTCACTCATTTTAATATCTAGGTAAGGTTTGATTCACTTCCAAATCAAACAGCATAGTAATATTCTTGAAATTAATAAATGTGAGAGTGAAGGATGTTTCTTGGCAAAATCCTGTGCATACCTATTCCATGGCATAAATAATACATTGTGATAATTAATAATGATAAATAATAAATAATGCAGTCAGTTGCAGCACTGGGGACTGTGAATAGACCTACATTTATAAAAGCTGAAATTCTAAGCTAAAAGGATAATGTTTCAAGCACTAAGCCGCAACATGTTGTATTATTGTACAATTGTGTGTGCCCTTAGAACAAGGGACACAAAAAGAGAGGACTGATGCAGCTCAAAAGTAGCCACAGAGCATTTCAAAATTTGTCTTTACATAAAACGTACTTAATATTTACCATCTTACACTATTCATAAAGGCATTGTATTGCCTCTCCTCTTTCACCGAACTCACTTGTCGGTCCTGCATATTCGCCCCTGTTCTAATAGGAAATGGGAGATCTGATTGACAGTTCATTGAACCAGATACTTCTTAAGGGAAAAATTGAAGAGGTTAATTATAATATCTCTTACTGCTTTAGTATTTCAGTGAGCCACAGTGTAAATATAATGTAAGCCTGGAATGGAAACCAATATTTTCCTGACACCTCCCCAAGCAGGCACTCTAGGTTTTATGATGCTGAAGAGTCAGAGAATTCCAAACCTATTCCTCTGTATAGCAAAACAGGGACTTTCAAACAGGAAAATAAATTTGTTGGCTTTAACAGTATATATTTTTGGTTAACTTAGCAGTTTCAAAAGTCCCTGCTTTCCCATGAATTCAAATGGGAGCTGCATTCACTGAGTTCTTCTCTGCTGCAGACTGTCATGTTGGCAATCCGTAAGTCATTTATTTATTATTTTTCACTGTAAGTGTGGCACCTTTTTCAGTGATTTGATTTTTTAGTCAATTATATATAGTGGTTAGAATGGCTGTTGTATTCTACTGCTACTTCATTTAAAGATACATTGCTTGGACTTCCGCTCAGCCAAGTACTTAGGCAGGTACCCAACTTAAAGTGCAGCACCATCAACACTGAGTCATCTGTTTTAAATTAGGCACTCTAGCTGAACCAAGGCCTTAATTAGGCAAGCACAGTTTTAAGGAATCCTTTGCTTTTTGAGGCATAACCCACTGCCATCAATGGAAAGTTTGCTTGAGCGCAGACTTTGTTTCTGCATTTCCAAGGCATAGATTTCCCCAGTGATAGTGTTTTATCATGTGTTTTTATCACTCTATCTCTGATGTCTTTCACTGCACAAGAAGGAAAGAAATGAAAAGAAAAATGCAGAGACGGGAAGGTGGCAATTTAGGGACTTCGTGTCTGTGTGACAGACATCCTAAAGGAGAAGAAAGAAAAACATTTAGGAAGTTCTGTGCAGCCACTGCTCAAATACAAGACCACTCCACTGCAGGTAAGAAATGAGAAATTTTGAGGGCTACTGAGCACTGACTCTTCACAGTGGATCAACGTTCAAAGTTATTTAGCACAGGTGTTGCTGTAACAGTGGCACACTGATAAAATTCCGTGTTTACTGGCCCTCAAGCACCTCTCTCCCACCTGTGCAGTGGTCTGGTATTAGTATGCTGAGGCTGTAATGAAAACCTTTTCATCAGCTGGGCTGTGTCAAACCCTGCTTTTTCCTCGTGTTGTGCATGCTTCCCTCCTCCTCTGGGCATTGGCCTGTGCATTTGCAGCTTGTACACAGGGTTTGAAGGGATTCAGATGGCTGTTGTTGATCATTGTGCATGTAGTACCTCTACAGAGCTAGGAAGTTCTTTTTGCTACATTTATATGGTATGAACTCCTGTTTTCCATCCCAGCTCCAAGGATCCCAGGTGAAGAGGTAGTGGATGCATGTTGTATAGGAGAGAAGGAGGAGGAACTGATGCTCTGGGTAGATTTCTGTACAGGCTGAGAACCTGGGTTGTTTGCAAACAGAAGGAAAGGGAAGCTCAAATTTCTTTTCCTTCCACGTGGCAGTTGACACAGCATTCCTTGGTCTTTAACCTAAGGTCTCTGATATTACTTTGCACAGATGTGGGATGGGGGTGAGGTGGAGAGGGAAAGGAGCAGATAAACTGAGAGAGAGGAAGGAAAGAAAGAAAGAAAAGAAAGCAAACAAGAAAGAAAGAATCAAATACATGAGATTTTTAAGGAGAGGTAATAGTTTTATGATACCTACTGATACACTAAAAAAAAAGCCTACAAGTGACAGGTTACTTCACATCCAGCAAAGTTCAAATTAAATACACACAAGGAACCTTTGCCCAAGTTTCATTTCGTTATATTAATCAATTAGACGTGAAATGTCTGAAAAAATGGTGGTTGACACTAGTGTCACCAAGTGGACTTTCCCAGGGATTAAAGGTTTCTTGCTCATATTCTAGTCTTGAGGAGAGGTCAGTGACTATCCCATGGATGGAGGGACAGAGGGACAGACATTACATGTCGTGTAATGCAGGGGTGGCTTGTCAATTATTGAATCAGACACTCTCACCCCGAACAGAAGTTCCCAGAGAGAAAAGAGCAGAACCACTCAAGAAAGTTATGCAGGAGGTAACTCAGCTTTGACAGCAGCAACCTAGTGTGTGGACAGCTCTTGAATTGGCTGGATCCTGCTGAGGTCTCCCAACCCCAGTCCCCAGCAGCCCTGGCTCTGCTCTTACTTCGTGCAGCACCACACTGGATGTCCTACAAGCCCAGCACAGTTAATCTGCCACCAGATTCATTGCTATGTGGATACTCAAGAGCTGACCGAAATATAATAGCACTTGTATAAAAGAGGATTTTATCACTTTTTCCTTTTTATAGTATGGGAGTGACATATTTGTTCCATTTCGTTTAGGTTTAGGATACTTAGCCTGTTGCACTCGAGTTTCAAATTCTTTCCCCATCCCTACCTATGAATCATAGGGCTTTTCACCTCTGGTTCCACTGACGCACAACATGCAGCTGGGATCCTTCCTCATTTACACTGTTTCGTACTTGAAGAAGTGCTGCCAGCGCTACCAAGCCAACACACATGTCCCACACAGATGTTAGAGCTCTTAAGACCCAAAGAGAATGTGGCTGAGAAAATTCAAGAGTGGGACATGGGAAGAGGCAATCTCTCGTCCCATCAGTCCTAAGGAGAATAACACCAAATACAGCAGCGTAAAATTAAAACCAAAGGCAAAATGCAGGGAAAAAAGAAGTTACCTAGCATTTGACAGATGGACAGGACTGACAAATAGAAAGGACAGACATGGTTAAAGTACAGAAAGTGTTTGAATAAATAATATTTATTCTAACATTTCATCATCAACATATCAGCTAGACACTTTGTTGGGGGGGAGAAGAGAAAAATAAAATTTATCTTGCCATTTTTGCTTTACTAGGGAATATGTAACAGTTGGCAGTGTAATACACTTTTTATTTTCATGAGTTATGGATGTGCATGGCCATCCCTAAAAAATTGAAATAAAAACTGTATTACACCGCCAAGTCTCATATACTATATTTATACCATACCAGAGGAGGTGTCTGCAGAGCAACTATAGATATAAACTTTTATTATATCTATAGTTTCTCATGTTATTAGTATAGTTGTGAAAATAATAGGATTTACTGAAGGTTGTTATTCCCCCTAGCATCACTGATGTGGTATGAACAAAATATTGACCTTTTGGACATTTTTGAACCATCGTAATGGATTTGAAAATGTGGTGATCTGACATGAACAGCCAGAGTCCTTGTCCCCAGTCTAAGACAATGGGCTCATGGTGTCTTTGTAAGGCAATATTCAGATTAGCCTCACAAAGTACACCCTGGTACTATCAACGGTGCTTCCCTTTTGTCCTTCTCAGTGTGCAGGGAACACTAACCAAACCCAGCCCGTTAAATAATTGCGGAGAGGGCATGAAGGCCCCAGACTGCAGCAGACTGCAGAATGGGGTAGTGCTCCATCACCGTGCTTAGGTTCCTACAGCAGAACGACACAGGAATTTGCCACTGATATGAGTAAAGCCCATAGACCTTGTTAAGCTAGATGATTCCAGGTTTTCTTGGTGGTATTCATGCTTCCTGACCGATTCCTCAGCTTCTCCCCAAAGGCAAACCGCTTGCCCCATGAGGACACCTTGACTGCCCCCTTTTCCTCAGCCCTACTGACTCTAGCAGGAGAGCAGGGAGGAGCAAACACCTATTCAGTCCTGCCAGGGAGATCCTGTGGTGCTTGACACTGTGAGGTCACAGCAAAGGATCCACACAGGAGGAGCCTCTGGGCACTGATCAGCCCTGCTGACGGGCACAAAGATGCTAGAAAAAAACACAAAGAAAGGAAGCTACCACAGGCGCTCACTGTAATGCAGGCTTGCTCTGCTGTCCTGCACACACTGTGGAAATACAGCTGATATTCTCTGAAGCAAAGGGAGCGCTCCCATTGATAAGTTGCCTCTGCTTCCTGTAGGTGCACAAAGGTACTTGCTCGACTTTTTCGAGCTCGGAGGCACAGGAGAAGCCGGGAGCACCTGTTTACTGATGGGAAATGCCAATAGAAATGGGTCTGGAAGAGCAGCATATTTATAGCCTCACACAGCACCATATGGTGTTTGGTAGCAGAAATCATCAATTGAGACAGATGAGTAAATGTAAATTTCAGCTTAGATTTGATTTTCTTTTTCTTTTTTTTTTTTTTTTAGCAATCATTTTATTTAATTTACTTTCTTTGAGTGCTCAAGCTGACTTGGCTGTGTCTTGCCCCTTGCTTTCTGGAGAAGGCTGTAGGGGCATACAGACTTAATTGTTTAAATAACTCTGTATCTATTGAAAGAAGGAGAAGGGGAGCCTTGGAACAAAAGATATGCCTGGGGATGATGGGCTGAGAAGCTGAAGTCAAAAGGACACATAACTCAGGCCCTTAAGACTGGAAAAGCAGCCCTTAGAAATCTGAGGTCAGTCAGGCCAGAGGCAAAACTGATTTCTTTTTAATCAAGCTTAATAGTTTATATTAATACATGAATTTTCTCACAATGATTCAACTCAGCCTTTTAGCAGATCTCTGAAGAAAAATTTTGAAAACCTCTTTTATTTTTTTTTTTTTGGCAAGAGTATCTCTGAGCCTATGTCTGTAAATTACCTTTGGGTTTATAAAGGGCTGCTGTGGTCCTTTGAAAATGCAGCAGTTTCCTTGCTATTAGTGCACATCCAGCTCAACTGAAAGATTCTTGATTTCCAACCCTTTTACCATATCCCTGTTCATCAATTTAAAACCAGTGTAGCTCGGCTCCAGCTCTTCAGTATAAGCTCTCCAAGCTCAGTTTTCTCAGAAGTGACCGTGGGGCAGCAACCATGGGGTAGCAACCATGGGGCACTGCCTTTTGTGCTGGATTGAGCCATCCCTGGCTGGCACACCCCACCACACATACTGCCACCACAATGCAAGTATTTGATAACTCCTCCCTACACAATGTCCTCTGAGTATGCAGTCTGAGTAATCTTGCTTCAATCTTTACCACCTTTCTTTGCACCTCAGCTCAAGAGATACAAGATGGAGGATGAACTTGCATCCTGTGGTGGGACTGTACCTCTGGGTCAGGACAGAAGCACCCGAGGATGTCACTGCAATGATGCCTGCAATGGTACAGGGCTTCCTTGGTGAACAAATAGCATCCTCCAAAATCCGGGGTGCTCAATCTGCCAGCAACAGCAGGCAGGGATAATGCCTAAATGCAAAGGGCACACTTTTGTTCATCTGCTAAGGTAACTGATGGCTCACCAGGAGGCCCATGTAATGATTGTAGTTTTGCTGATTTATTAAGTGCCAATGGTGTTTTAATATTGTTTGTGTTTCAGAAATAAAGATAGTCATAGCCCTGAAGGCTTACAGTCTGAAAGACAGATACACACAATACACAACTCCCTATGGATACTCGGAAGAAAGATTTTTTTTTATTAAGGAGCTACTCTGATTTAATTTGGTTCTTTAATGTGATATTGGAGCAGTGTGGGGTTGAGTGTCAGCCAGCTGAAAGCACTCCTCTGCTGGGCTATAAAGACTACAAGACGAGTATCAGCATGTTGAGGGAGGGGACATGCAGCCCCTGTCTGACTCAATCAGAGTGTCAGGACATGAATTCCCAGTGATTTGTTCCTTGACCAGCAACCTCCATCAACCTGCTGCTTATCGGGGACTCTCATTCATTTCCCAAGCCAGGAAAGTTAAGCTACAGGGAATGTGCTAAACGAAACTTGATGTTAAAGGACACGACAGAGAGGCAATGTGAATTTCTGCCTGTTTCACAGTGGGGTTGAAGAAGGCAGTCTGTGGCATGAGTAGGCAGAAGGGCTTAAGGTTTTATAGGCCCCTCATGGATTATGAATTTGGCACCCACCTAGAATTTCTATTTGCTCTGTGGTTGGGATTGCCAGGGCTGATGAGGTCAGTGGAAATGGACCAACATTCACTCAGCTCCTGTGGCCCAGAGAGTGCTTCCAGGCTGCCAGAGAGCAGTAATTCAGGAGGCAAAGGGGCATGGGTGATACCTCCAAGAGGTTCTGCATCCAGGCATTAGTGCCTCTGTGTGCATCTGGATGCAGGCACAGACACACGAGCCTTTGTCAGAGTAAAACAATTGGGAGACTCACATTTTTAAGGGTCTGGCAGAAAATTCTGTGGTGTTGTGCAGTCAGCACTGGTGAAAGGTGGATCCAGGTGAGTGTCCTTCCCCAGTGTTTTGGGGGGCTGACAAAATTGACTTCTGTGGACCGTGCATGACTTCCTCCATTGCTGTGGCCAGAACGACTCTACCGCTCATTTCCTGCCATTCCATTCAGGGCCCTGAACTCCCACATGGAGCGAGCTGCAGGGGGAAATGTTAGTCCTTATTCTTTCGCTTAAATCAGTGCCAAAATCAATTTTGAAAAATCGTCTCAAAGTTGCTTTCAACTCGATCTGGGTGTTTCTTTACTGCTAGAATATCACCCCATACACTGGAATCGTTATTACATCACACTAATCTAATTTAAATGCATTTTTACTGTACTTGGTTTAATGAATGTGGAATGTGTCACTATGAAATTGCACCATTAATTTGATAAATAGGACTTGAAGGTATAATTTTTTCCAGCATTGCAGACTAATGAAGCTAAAATACATATATAATAAGAAGTGTAAATAATAAATTATTCTTAGGAGCAAAAAAATTAATTAGATCTTACCACAAATTGCATCTCAATGTCAAAGTTTTTTTACTCTACTGACTTTCAAACTAGTTGGAACATGACTGTGATCCTTGGAAAGTTTCTCAAGTAATTGCTGTGTGTACACATATTTAGGAATATACCTCAAGAAGCTACCTGAGTTCCTACTGGTCTCTCACATGCAGCTTTCTCATGCCCCTTGCCATCACACCTGAATTTTAACAGCATTTAGAACAATTCCTGTTATTATTTGTTCTAAATTTCAGCATCCTCTTTATTCTTGAAGACTTGAGGAAGCTTTTTTTTAGATTTCGGAGACTGAAGAGAGAGCAAAATTAGGACACACCGCATGCAAATTCTCTGCAGAGGCGACCGTGCCCCCACTGCCAGCTCGCTGCCTCTGCTGCTGAAATCAATGGGAGTTTTTGCACCGACTTCAATAGGAGAAGAGACTACTGTACAAAGCACACTACTTTTCACTGCTAATGGAAATGTCACAGCGGTGCCATTCAGGAAGGAAACCAAGTGGAGGGAAATTAAAGAGGAAACTCCAGTCTTGTGCAGTTTAGTTGCTGATAGCTCATCTCGCTCAGCCCGCTGCACCCTCAGCCGGTTACACAGTGCTGCCTGGTTTAGCATTCTTTGTCTCTTTGTCGTTTCTTATTGAGCCCACAAAGAAAGGTTTTATCTCACTCCTCTGGAAAAGAAAGCGCCTAGAGATTGAAGAGATCAGGTGGCATTTCACCTCTAGTTTTCTTCATTCCCAGCTGGAGAGCTTTGAATGCTCTGCGCAGCCAACTATTCTCTGACTATTCTATAGCTAGATGAAGGACCATTGGCCAAAATGTCATGCTTAACCTTATTTTCTATTCCTAGTTTCCAGTTTAACAACCAACATTTTTACTTCCTGTTGTTTGATTTGCAGCCAAAATTCTGACGTGTTATCAATTTTGTTGCCAGATAGCGCATTAAGCCTTACTAAGGGGTAAACATAATGATCTTCATTAAACCTTCTAAATGAACCCACCTCCTGCTTCTTCAGGTGGAGGAAGGCATTGACAAGGAACACTGCTGAACCGTCTTACAGCTATTTTCCCCTTGCATGCATGCAGAAGGAGAGAGAGATGAGTGGCAGCTTTTAAAGAAGGAAAAAAGTTAGATAAACACGAAAGGGTTTGTGAGATTTCCTTTCTTAATGGCAAAGTTTTCCAGCAATAAATCACAATTCAGTCCATGCCATTAGTTTTGGGGGCATTATATCCCCTCATTAAAGTGCATAAACAATTATATTTATTGAAGGTAATGTACTGTGTAGTGCATTATAACGACACTCATTAACATATGTAATCATCATTTGAATGGGCTTTACTACAATGTAAACTGATAATGGCATGATTACCCACCGGGTTATTAACTTTTCAGTCCTAAGATAATAAAAGGTGATACAAGAAACAAAAAGCACATGTGCATTGCCCTTCACATGTGATTTATGTTCTTCACTGCGGAGCTATGAACACAGGTACCCATCATTGGGGAGACTGGCTCTTTATTGCACATTGTATTTGACAGAATAATAAATGTAGCTGAATGGTTCTTGGGTGGGCATCTGGGGAAAAAAGTCCTGCCAATAAGGCAGGCGCTACTTCAAACTGCAAGACCCAGCAAAGGAAATAATTTTGTCTGTCTCTCTGTCTCTCACTAGCACTCTGTGGTTTACAGATCTTCATATGCTCTGTCAGACTCACACAGATTAGGGGAAAAATAAAATCTATCTTGTTTATATGTTTCTCCTCCTCCTTCTTCAGCCCACCATGCACTCCTCTCTGCCTGGGCTATAATTGCTGGTTATGAGAAAATGAAGTGATGCACTATGCTAAGGTACCTGTGTGCTAAGGTATTCATATTATGCTAAGTGTATGCTTGTATCAAACAGATGGTTTCAGGTATTGAAATGCAGCTTAGTTGCAGTATCAGAGAATAGATTTATCAGTTTGCTGGAGCTTCTCTTCTCTAAAATGCCTATTTGGAGGCATCAGAGGTATTATAAATACAGCTTATTTGTGTAATTTATCAGCCCTCTCCGGGGTTTGTCTCTGTGGAATCTTAGTGCCTTAATTTTAATGAATGAATCTGAGTTTGTTTTAGGAGTGGATGAGTTAAGAAATATTAAAATTAAAAAGACTCACGAGCAGCCATTCAAGAAAAGCACCATTTACCAATAGACGAGGCCTCTCCAACATTAAGGGATGCATATATATACTAAAGTGAAAAATGATGTGTAAATCTGCAGTGCCTGTGGTGAATTGAAATACATCAGCCATTGTGGTGCAGGTAAGACCTGTTTCTCCACTAAACTTTGACTTGCAGACAAGGGGCAGATATGCCAATAGCTGATACGAGTTTGCCGTGACACAGCTCCAGTGCAGAAGCACATGGAGCCAGGAACTGCAGAGTTCCCAAGTGGCAGAGGAACAGTCCAACAGGTCCAAGACAAAGTCTTCACTGCTTATAGCATAGAGGGTGTGACAAGGCAAGAACAGTGGTGGCCAGAGCACATCTGGGCCCAGCTGCTTTACCCACCTTCTGGACCATGTGCAACAAGGTTCACAACCTTGCAACTGTGCTGGTCAAAGTTAGCTGCCAAACTGACTTAACCATAAAGGGGTAACATTAAAAACCCCCATGCCCAGAAAAAACCCAAACAATCAGGCCAGAACCTTGAGTTTGTTGGTGGATACCACCAAGGAACACCACTGAAGAAGAGTAATGTTGCCATTAAATAATATTCAGGTTAATATAGGCATCTCTTACTTTAGAAGTCCTTTGAAACGAAATTGTTTGGAACTTCTATTAGCTTGGCATTCTTTTAAGGAGTCCTCTGTCAGTCCTTGGCCCTTGAAGAGGCTAAATATCTGCACTTTCAGCTCTCCACGGATTTCTAGAAAGCTCTGGGATGGTTTATGGTTTTCCATTAGCCAAGGGTCTAATAGAGACCTGAGATCCGTTAAGTGGGAAATTCTTCTCATGGAAAGCAATATACCGTAATTCTTTGCTAAAATCTGAGCCCACACAAGAAATCTGAGCTTGTGGTAAAGACCAGGGTGCAGTAAGTTTGTGCAGGAAATTACTTCATACCGTTTTTTAGCGGGACTATTTATCCACGACTTTTGAGACAACAGATGCAATGGACTTGATTTGCTCTTGAACCAAATAGGGCAGATGCTCATTAGATGACTGGCCCTGTGGACAGGAGCTTTAAATCACTCCCTGGTATTGCAAACACCTCGTTAGTGATTTGGAAACTGCTGAGGGGCTAAGGAGAATGAGAACACCCTTCTCTGCTCCGCTGACAGCAGTTTTCCAGATCAGCTGTACTCATTTAGGGAGTCACCAAGGGCTGTGAACCTTGCACAGCTCTGACCTCCCCCCTGCCTTGGGCAGACTTTCTGCTGTGGTAGTGCCAATAGCAGTATAAGTGAATCAAACCCATTGTTCTTTTTTGTCCAGATAACTTGACTTACTCTTATGATTGAACTGTTCCAACCGTGTATGAAA
Source organism: Nicator chloris (assembly GCA_013400495.1). NCBI lineage: Eukaryota > Metazoa > Chordata > Aves > Passeriformes > Pycnonotidae > Nicator > Nicator chloris. Next base: position 109,838 of record WAAE01021748.1, read on the forward strand.
ACTCACAGTGAAATACACAAAATAAAAGTAGTATGTGAAAATACCTTGTACTACCTGAAAGTTCAAAGAGTCAGTGGTTGCTTTTGTTATTGCCAGTTCCAGCTGATAGCATCAATGCTTATTCCCACAATCTTTCTTTTCTTATTTACGTCTGTTCAAATTTATATTTTAGTTGGAAGAAGATTAGAGATAAAAATATTTTTTTGGTAGCACTTACAACAACTTGAAAGTTTAATGGTCTCTGTTTTTCCTTCAAAGCATCATTCTGTATCATGGACTTTCAGATACTTCACTATTCAATAGCTACTACTTAAAAACAATTTGTGATTTAATAGGAGAAGCTTTAAAATGAGGAAAGTAGAGAGAATTAGCATATGCCATCCAGAAGTTTGTCTGCTGTTAAGCCTTACAGTGTGTCTAGCAGTGCTGGAAAGTCAACTGATTGCAAAGGTCTGACCCTCCCCAGGGCAGAGCAGTCAGCCCCCCTGGAGAGGAGGAAATACTTGGCATTGCTCCGGAGCAATTCCTGCTGCTTCCTATTCACAACAGCACTGGTAGCTCTGGGGACGGGAAGCAAATTGCCCAGCAGCTACTGCAGAAGTTGTGCTGAGGTGTTCAAAATGGGTAGAGGGAATCAAAAGACTCACACCTATGGCACTCACACTTGTGGCACTGCCCAGATTTCAGAGCAGCACAAATACCACATTTACTTGGCTCACCAATGCAAAGTGTGAGCAAGCATTTACTGATGAGGAGGAGGTGCAAAACCTGCCTCAGATTCCATCTGCTCTTTGCCCTCAGACTGTTTTGTAGTACTTTGTTACAGGGAACAGCCATTGAGGAACCTGAGGATTGTGGTTAATCCAGGGAAGACTGGAAAATGAAGGAAGGGAGGACCTCATGATATTTTTCACTCTAAAGAGATATTTTCTTTCCCTTTGTGCTATTGTTCCCCTTGTTTTCAAAGTCTCAACACAAATCTAAGAGCTCTGCATGAAAGGTACAGTAGTCTGGGTATAATTACCACAGCTGCCACAGATGGCTCATTTTAACAAGAGACCCTAGGTAAACCTAGTTGTTTAGCCTGCAGCATAAACAACTAAATATTCTACTTAAACAAGCAGATCTGGGTCTGCAGAGGTGAAGCTCAATTCTGCCTTACTAATCTCTGTCATTAAAGAAGTGCAAAAGATGTTGGCAGGACAGGGGCCAGCTCAGGGCTCAGTTTTGGTGTGTACCTGTGTAATCTCCAAGGAGGAGGATGTCTGGGTGTTGGAATGCACTTTGCCCTTTAGCTGGGATCCCCTGAGCTCTGCATTTCAAGTACAAGGCATCCTCCACTCCCTGGGAAGGGAAGAATAGGAAAAGGAAGGGAAATCTTAAAACTTGTGAAATTTTCCAGTGTCATCTACTTAGTCCTTCTAACAAATGTTGTTTACAGACAGGTATACCAAAGATCACATCCTATTGTACTCTATGATTGTACTCTACAGTTGCCCACTGTCAGGATTGAGGTTAGTATGTTTTTTGGATGAGGAACTAGAAAGACTCCTCCTGCTTGACAAAAAAGCAGTACTCCTAATCAGGTCAAAGAGGATGGGTGTGCAGAAGACCCAGTAGAGAGGACATTAACACCTAAAACAGCTGGGAGAAAACAAGATAGGAGGAATGATTTTTAGCTTTCTGTATCTGTTCACATTGTGAAGTGGAGCTCCAAATCAATACATATATTCCTTCTGAAAACTCACAAATTGGTATCTGCAGGATACCTTTATTCCTTCCAGCCCTGTATCTCCACCTGCATCAGCAAACTCTCCTCACAGAGAGGTCCTGCTGGACCAGCTCATTAGCACAGAGCCACTAACCTTCCTTTGCCAAAATCTTCCACTTCTCCTCTGCCTGATCACAATGTGCTTAACCTTTCAGTCATGTAGACCCATGTTGTAGCGACCATTTTTATTTTCTCCTCCAGAAACTGTTGCCTGTGACTATGGGGCATTTCCATCTAGGTACCACGCTTAGCCAAGTCCATGCTGTTGACCACCACAGCCTTTCCCCTCTGTCCTTCAGTGCTGCTGCCACAAGTGCCTACTCCAACTACATTCTTGTCATTTTACCCAGTGCTTTGGTTTCCTTATGGATTATTAAAATACATTCCCTCGATGATCTACAAACATAAAGATGTGTGTTTCTGGCCTTAACACCAAGGTCCATAACCTCTTTCACATGTCTCACTTTTCTCACAGGACTGCAAGTACCACCCTGGCATCTCTCAGCCTGTTTGTTCCACAATCACCTTTACCCTACAGCTCCCCATAGAAACAGAGACCCCCATGCCATGTTCTCCTCTAGATTCCATCTTATGCCACGTGTCTGTTATAATGCCAGCAATAAGCTCACCTTGACACCTCTGTAGGAAGTCTACAAACAGGAAATTACAGCCTGGAAAGCTGTTGTGAACAAGATGAGCAATAGGAGATCTGTGTTATAGCAAGGAACATTCAAGCTCATGTTAAATGCAAGGGAAGGGTATGAGGAAGGTGCCTCAGAAGGCTGAAAAATCTACATTAGTAGAAATCATTAGGAAAAAGAGATATACATAGATGTATATTAGTGATTAAATAGTTAGAAGGGAGCGTGCTGTAGGAGAGAAGAGTGCATGGGATTACATCACAGGTCCCTTCCAATCCCATGGTTGGAATTATCATGTCTTTGAAATCTACGCAATCATGTGTATGTTTATCTATCCCTCTCTTTTTCTTCCTACTCTTCCTTGAGCATGCTTTTTTACCATTTCCTGTTCCTAGGCTTTCTTTCAATAACCTTACTACTTATTTCACCTACCCCAAGAGGGGCCTTGGTCCCTCTTGAGACTTCTGGGCATTACTCTAACAGAACCACAAAGATGTAATAACATTAAACCTTTGATTCATTCCACATCCTAAGCTGTTGTGCTAGTGCTGCTCTGTGCCAAGGAAGAAGCTGCAGTTTTTCTTTCCATGGTGAAGGGATTCCTGCATACACAAATTTTGGAAAACATTTGGGCAGCCCTTTGGGAAGAACAGCACTTAATAAATGTAAATTATTATTATTTCACCAACAGGAGTTGCAGAATCTTCAACTGGTCTCTGTTTAAAGAAAATATCCAAGTGGGAAATTAGTGGGATGCGGTCACACTGGGCCATGTGAAAATTAAATTCTAGCAAAATGAACTGAAATGAGACTGATCACTGTGTGCTAAGGCACCACATCCCTGCCATACTGTAGCTGTCAGCAGTAGGAGAGGAGAACTCTCTCTGACTTCAACTACTCCTGCTAACAGTGAAGGCAACAAAAAGCTCATTCAGCCTGATTCACCGGAGACCTCCTGAGAAATCAGCTACAGAGATCAGCTATGATCTGAGTAATTTCTTTGTGTGTTTCTTTATACAACTGTTTTCTGAACTTTGCATAGCTGACCCTCATGTGACATCTGAGGCTTGAGTCTGGTCTTCTCCTTACACAGAATTGAATGGCAGGAAGAAAATCTCTTGTGGTTTTAGATGTTCTCAAAGAGCTTCAGGGACCTGGACAACCCGAGAGTGTGGTAGCTCCGCAAGGATCTGTGGCATAGCATTTGGAAGAAGCCCTGGGCATGGTTTCCAGAACTTTGGATCACAGGCAGCCCTCTCTGGGCAAACCACTGCTCAACCCAGGGGCTGGTGGACAAGAAAGGGTCGGAGCACAAAGCCTGACACTGGGTCCTGCACCCCTGGGGCTGTTCGGAGTGGGGGACAGAGCATGGGATGAGCATCAGACCTACTTTTGCTCCCTGAGAAAGAAAAATGCCATCAACCTGTTAGGGAGGTGGGGCATAGGGTAAGTTGAGCAGACCTGAGTAGGATCAGCTGTTGGACTGAAGCCCCTCTGTAACACCTAGATGGAAAACATGCAAAAATATACTCAGCCTTCTCAAGAGACACTGCCCCTGGGTGGGGGATAGGACGTACACAGCCCCAAGGGTAGTGGGGGAGGATGGCTACCCCTGGCACAGAGCTCTCCATGTCTGCACTGAGAGCCACCCGGCTGTGGCTGTACTGGGATCTGTGCCCAGCACGCAGGGAACACGGCTCCGTGTGTCTTGGGATGGCTGCCCCAGGATCTTGCAGAAATCCGTCTGGAGGGGTTGTAAGAGAAACAGAAAAGAGGAACGGGTTAAGCTGGTGTGCCAACAGGCCTCTTATCTGAGAAGGCTTTTCCTTTTTCTTTCTTTTTCTGTTCCTGTATTTTATTCACAAAGATCCACAATGTATAATATGTATATGGAAATACTAGATTTGGATAGGAAAATATGGGCTGCAGGAGCCTGTGGACAATGCTCCCTTTTTAGTTGTTATAAAAAAGAAAATAATTGTGAAAGCAGAGAGAAATCTGCAGCTGCTCCGGGCTATTCATACCATAAGAGATCCCATCAGGCTTTCTTTATTGTTGCAGTTTTGGCAAATTATTTTCTTATCACACACAACCTATTCACTTCTGTTCCTGGATAAGCTCTTAGGCTCGTAAAGCAGTGGGTCAGCAACAGTTTAGCATAGAGCACATGGAACTGCTGACCTTGGGGACTGCTGGTGCCTGCCCCTCCAAAAAGCAGCAACTGGAGTCAATAAAAAACTGGCCAGACCAGTCCATTAGTGAGCCCAGCTCTGTCACTGCTCGCATGGCTTACTCGATGGCTGTGCAGCCCACTTCTCCTCCTCCTGCCATTGTGTCTCACCTTACGGGATGCAATCATGCCTCCTTCCCCAGGAGAGTGGGATGTGTAGCTGGCTGCCTCCCTGACGAGGTGCATTTTCCCCGGGGAGGCACAAGTACCTGTCTGTGTGCATATTCTCCTATATGCACCGTGGGCACAATTGTGCCCAAGGAATGTGTGATATAGATTAGATCAGCAGCAGTGCTGCACTGTCTCCAGGCCAGGCAATGAGTTTATTGTGCCCAACACACATGTGCACTGGACAAATGCTCTGGCATCTTCAGCGTGGGCAGAGAGCATGCTGCTCCTATTATACTAGCCCATTAGGGAAGCAATTTGAAGAAAAATATTTAGCAATTTGGAAGGAAGCATGGTTCCAGAATGGCTTGTTTCTGTGTGACAGCCTGCCATGTACAGATGAAAGGGAAGGCTTGTAACAAATTTTCATTACCCGCAAATAAAAAAAAAAAGCAACAGCAGGCAGAGCAAGTGCTTTCAGCCTGAGAGGTGTGGCCAGAAATCCCCCCAGGAGACCACAAAGGAGCCTCAGCAAAATAAATCAATCAATCTATCAATCACTTACACTTGCATAGCGCCCTTTATGAAAATGGCAATCAGTGCCTGACAGCCTGTCAGACTTTGGCCTTCAAGTCTTTGCCTCAAAACCAGTCATTAAGTTCACCAAAATACAAGCTACAGCTCCCTGCTCTCACTCAGCTTCCTTGCTCACCTTCCTTCCCTAAGCTGCTGTGATTTCTCCATAGAAAACATTCTTTACTCAGAGCAGCTGTGACCAGGGTTTGTGACACCGTGCAGCAGAGGAGTCTGGAAACAACACACGCATTTCAGGCTTGCTTTGTTCCCATTCTCTGCTGCAAATTTGGATGCAGCATTTGGCATGGGAGCTTGTCCTGCAAGAAGCAGAGCCGCTGGAAGTGGAGCACATCGTTCCAGTGCACACAGTGCCTCATGCCACTCACCTTCGCTTGCAAATTTCTCTTCAAAGCAGAGTTCAGAGAGCAAATAAAGTACCTTGGTGCAAAGAGCTGCCCACTAACAGACCATTTCTCTTCAGAACCACAGGGAAGCCTGCCTGCTGTGAGTGTGTAGATGAAGGTAGCCCCCTAGATACAATTTCTAGGTATGTCAGTCACTTTGCTCTCTCCCACTGAAGTGTGGCACTAACCATTCCTTTGCTAGTCTACAGCTTCCCTCCCAAAAGAGCTAACTGAAGTCTCTTGACTAAATCCCCACACAGATAAATTTTTTCAAGTGAAAATAGTTGTTTTTAGAAGCAGCACAAGAACATGAGGCTGAGGCTTTATTTTCACTGATAAAAACAGGGTTCAGGTACAAACTCTGATTTAGAAAGTCCCCAATCTGGAAAGATGTGGATTTATGCTGTATAGCCTTACACAGGTGTTTCTTCTGTGAGTTTATGCAAATATGTTTGGGACCTACATATAGTTTCATCCTTGAGATTACTTGAGTTTCTTACTTTTGTTTATTTTGTGTTTACTACCCAATATTTTCACTTGAAAAGCCTTTTTTTCTTTCATTTGGGGAAGCAATGGTCAGTAAACTCCATGTCCTCATTTGACTCCTCTGTGTTTTTATAAACTTTTGCCTTATCCCTCCTTGATCATCTTTTTTTTCCAGGCTAAAACGTCCAGCTCTGTTTAGTCTTTTCCACATTTGGGAGCTGCTCCACATCTTTGATCACTTTATTTGCCCTCTTTTGCCTGTTTTATTGCTTGATTACATATCTTTTGGGATAGAAGGACAGAAAAGTGTCTTTACCACTTGCTTTCTATTAATTTTCCATTAATACCTAAAATCCAGGGTTTTTTTTTCCTTTTTCTGTTACAGCTAAACACTTTGAGCTAACATTTTCATAAAGCAAATCACACTGGCTTTAAGACATCTTTTTGAAAATACCAACATCCAGTTTTGATCCCCACACCTTGCCTGTAATCTTAGTGGTATTTTTCTCTATATATGTTGGTTTATATTTATTAGCATTGAGTGTGTCCTGACATTGTATTACCTAGTTACTTCATGATCAGTGTCATGAAGCTCTTCCATATCTCAGCGCAGTCAGGTTTGGGTTTTACTACTGAACATAATATTACAATAGCAGTGAATGGCACCATATTGATTTTCATTCTCTGTTTTATGAATATGATGCCATACAGAGTCTTGTCAGCCTGTCCTTGCAACTCCACAAGGAACAGGTTGCTCAGGGAAGTTGTGGATGCCCCATCCCTGGAGGTGTTCAAGCCCAGGTTGGATGGGGCTTCAAGCAGCCTGGTCTAGTGGGAGGTGTCCCTGCCTAAGGCAATCAGTTTGGAACTAGACGATTTTTAAGGTCCCCTTCCAACCCAAACCGTTTTATAAACCTATGATTCTATGATAATCACCTCTGTGCTCAGAAAAAGAGTGACTGTCACACTTATTTAAAAATTATGTCTAATTCCTAAATATGTATTTTTGCACTTTGGTGTGACACTGCACCATTTCCAGCAGCTCCCCCTTCCCCTGCAATCCCTCAACCTGACTCAGGAGCACTACAGGTCACAAAGGCAAAGAATTTGGATTTGGAAAAGGGGTGAAAAGAAAAACACATAGAGTGAGCCATGAATATAAGCCAGAGCTTTCCATTATTTTGTCCGTTTCTGTGGGGCTTTGTGATTAGTGTCTTGTGCAATCTAATTTCCACTATTGCTTCAATTTTGCTGGTCCCTTTCTCAAAAAAGAAGGCCAAGTAAGGATAATACGTAATGTGAGCAGCATGAGGCAGAATTAGGGTCCCCAAGATAAGCCTCTGCATTTAACACCTCCATTCATCTTCTCTCTCTGGAGATTTCGGAAACCTCCACTAATGACTGAAAATTCTATTGGGATGGATTTTTTCAAAATCTTCTTTAAGTGAAGAGATAGAAGTAGCTGCTTCTTAGTAGCTATCAATTAAATCTGAATCTTGCTTCTTTTCCACTTAGATAATATTTTCTGATTATATTAATTCCTTTTTCTTTCTTGCCTCTTTTGGCCAATGGGTTTCAACTTCCTTTTAGGGACTTGCAGAAATTGAAATTATACGAACATTTAAACAAGGTGGAAAGTTAAAGCTGTTAATTAAAAGCTTTCCTCATATTTCTTACCTGCATTCCTGCTTGTTTTGCCAAATATTATTTGGAGTAATATTGGAAAAGTAGGGAGATAAGCCCCTGGACATATAAATTTGAATACCATGTAAAGAATCAGTTTTCATGAGCATTTGTGGTAGGTACGATACATAGGTAGGCAGTTTGCTAGGTAAAGAACAGAAAATGAGAGGAGAGACACAGAAAAAAGAAAAAGGTGTGAAATAACTTCAGAGCAAGTGACATAATATTTTTTATTTATCGTTTACTTCCAATTGCATTTAAAATTGTAGAGTTGCTAGAATTTAATCACTCATGTTCTCAACATAACTGCAGGTATTTAAAGCTCTTGTTTTTCAGAGGAAGCTGACCCCTGCTTTTATCAACTATTAAATAAACTATTTTTAAAATATGTAAATTGCACTATGAAGTAGCTCTGTTGGATTTCAAAACCTTCATAATGTAGACGGTAACTGCATTCAGCTCTGCCTCACTTATATTGAAGCCTGCACCACATTTTACATGGCAGATTCCTGATCTTTGTTGTGGGTGTAAACCCTATTAAAACATGGATCTTTGTATGTATCTGTGTGTACTAAAGCAACACTGGTTTGTTGGTTTTTTTAACTTGAAAAGCCACATTGTCAGAGCTTTGATTATACTATGTCCTCTGTATTTACAAAACTATCTGAGAATACATGCAAAAATCGCTGGGCTGTGTTAAGGAGTGAGCCAATGCACTCTTTTCTGCTTACGATGTATAAAGCATGCCTCTGGATGATGAGGAGAAAAGAAAAAGAAAAATATTCCTGCTAAGTCTTGGAAAAGCAGAAGAGTTTCATTACAGAGAATGTTTGTTCCTGGCCCAGGAACTCTACCCATGTATGCTATGAGGAAAAGGATGCAGTAGCCTAGAAAAGGATTGTCACTGTCTTTGTTTTTCCATCTTCTGCTGTTTCATGCATTCCATGGCAGTGAGCATGCATCCTTCTCAATATACACATAACATATATAATGTGTAAATACATAAATGTACATATACTTAGGTCAAAATACATAAATATCAGTTCAAAATACGGATATTTATGTGTGCACACATATACATTGTCATGTGCTGTCTGGACCAGTACCAATACACTTCCTGTATAAGGGTCTCTCTAAATAATATAAAACTATTTTTGATATGGACATTGTGTCTAGGAATAAGGTTCTGGTCCAGCAAACAGAAAGATGCTTCATCCTCAAAACATTTGCATCCTGAATGTTACCAATTTACTCTCAGTGAGCTAATTCCAGTGATGTCTTAAGTTTTAGCTTTCATGTTTCTCAGATTCTGTGCTGCCTAGGGGTGTAGTTCTGAGCCTCATATGAAGTGTTAGCAAGCTCTCTTCACAGAGTAGGTAGGAAACCCAAATCCTTTTCCTGTTGGAGATCAAGGACAACTGTTATAAGTTTTCAGATCCAAAAGCATAAACAACGGTGGACTGAAGAGAGAAAACAAGAAAGATGGAACTTCATAATCTGAAGATGTAATTGGACAATTAAAGCCCAATATGCAAATGGACCAAAACTTATAAAAGTGTGAGACTTCATGACCGCTCATCCATTTTGTGGCCATTTTAAGTCCATCTTGGGTAGCCCTGGCCAGGCTCTTGTACTGCCCAAGGTGTATCCTTAAAGGTCTTTCAATAAATATCTACTTTATTCTCTAGCTCTGTCTAGTCTCTGTCATTACCAGTATGATATCCACATCACTAGGAGATGCTGAGTTTTAAATATGCCTGGCTGCAGATAATAAGAGGAAATTTTCCAGGGGAGGATGAACACTGCTTATTTTTAACTTCTGTACTCTCTTAATGCCTTATCCAATTTGTCTTACAACTTCATGGAAAAAATAGTTTTGCCCTAAGTCTTCAACAACACTGAAATTTCATTTCACTGCAGAGTAGAAAGCAGTGGACAAAAGAAATTAGAAGTCTCGTTTCTATTCAAAGGTTCACGTCATGCCAAACTGGTGGAGAGACTCATGTCTTTCCACAGTATGTTTGACATTTAAGGACCAGAGAAATGATTGATTTTTCTTCCTTTTTTTTTTTTTTAATCTTGAATTTAAATTCACAGTTTTAACCAATATTATGAGGGGTGCTTTTTTAGCTTCAGAATTCTGGTAGCTGAGCAAAACAGAGAAATCATCTTCTGACAGATGAAAATGGGAAGTTGTTGCTGGAACCATTGGGATTTTCTTAAATTTTAGGAAAAAATAGACTACAAACCTGCAAATTTTGTTACCATTTTCAGCTGTTTCATCTATTCAAATGATAAACTGTACTTCCTATGTCTGTATTTACATCAGATGTTGATATGCCACCTTCCTACAAGATTTTTAATTATTTTTTATTATATTTTCAGCCATTTTCTCTGTAATTTTATGGTTTATGTTATACTTTATCTTCAATGAACTGCCTATTAGCTTACTGCTCTATATGGAAACATGCATTCAAAGATCTCCTTCGGGTCCTCCATATTGCTCTGTTCCACTGGTGGTGTTTTTTTTTTTGTTTTTTTTTTACAATGATTTTTGATACATTCTGTACATCTAATTTTTCCCACATAACATCAGTAACAGACAATATAGGAGGGGGATGGTTTCCTCCAAACAGGGGGTCTCCCTCTTGGCTTTGATTTGCTCGGCAATCAGAGATTTTGTGTACAATCTCGCACAGCAAAAGGTGAGAAATGCAGAAGCACTGGCTTTTAACAAAAATACAGACAGCAGCAGGAAGTCTTCTCTGCCCAATTACAAGGTGATCCCAGTTCATTTTTATGGTTTGATTTTTTTTATCACATATGTTTCCAAACACAGTCCTGATATCCTGTGGGGATGCTTTTGTAAAGAGCCAGAGCTTCTGATTTAAGGAGCTTCAAAAATAGCTCTCTGTCTCTTCTGTCTGGAAAAGAGCAGTCATGTAACAACACATTTATTCTCTTTGAAAAATAGAAGGATGTCAAAAGAAAAGTTCACAGTGAAATTAGGCTGATTTGTTTTGTGGTCCTGTGATTTTGGCTTCAGATGTAGGAGGGAAAAAACAACAGTTTGTTTAATAGGCAAAAATTACTATTAAAACAAATTTTGTGCTCAGAAAATTTCTTTGCCAAATAGGCACTGTCATCAATTATACAAGACCCCTGGAAAAATATAAATAAAAAGGCAAGCTAGATATCCATGGATGGATGTTTTTTTTCCCCTGTAGTCAGCATACATCTCAGCCCTCACATTCAGAGAGGGAAAATCTCATTAATTTTGATATAAATGATCAGCATTTCCCACAGATTTCCTCTCTGTTGTGATGGATGCTAACCGGGAGTCTTCTAGTCTCTCTCTCACCTAGCGAGAGTGGCTTCCACTGATGCCAATTGGGAGGAGCTGCCATGTGGGACACAGTGAGAAGTCATCAAGGCATTCCTAGGTGTGATTTTTTTTCCAGGCAGGACCACCCAGAAAAGCACTGCTCAGAGTACCAGCAGAGCTCATTCTGTAAATTTTATGCAGCTTCCTCCCACTGCATCATCTGAATAATTGCACCCTGCATATCTGCATTAATGAATTCACTCTCTAAGAAACTCACAGAGTAAATTATCCAGATGGTAAAAGAGAATGGCATGGCCATCTTCCTCCTCAGTGTGCTAAGTCAGCCCAACATGCACATAATGATGCTAACACAGGTGGGAGGTGGACACCCAGACAATGCGTGGTTCATCTTCAGCATTTCCACTCGTGTGGCAAGTATGATTGTATATCCCCTGGAGACTTATTTCAGGCTCACAGGGATGCACTACGTAGTGCTTAATGATAGACAACTTTCTCCTAATGATGTGGCTCACGCCAATTTGTGTTTATCCAGCAACATTTCTCTTCTAAGCAGGCTGGACTCCTCTGTCCCTAGGTAGCATGCCATTCTCCCTCTCTCTCCTGCACACGATGTCTCAAACCACCACAATAGAAATAAAATATAAATCAAACCAAAACAGAAAGCAATTTTGATGGTCCTGTCTGTTGAAACTGAGACCTTGCCCAGCATATACAGAGTCTGCTGTGTCCAGATGCCTGAAGGAAGACCACTGTATTCTTAAGTGCAGCGGGGAACAGGTCATTGTGGGGCCATCGGTACTCTGCAGCCTCTAAAATGGGGTCAAAAGTAAGGAAATCAAAGTTCTGGTACATGCTCCACTAACAAAATTCCTCCATAATTTTTGAAAGGCATCCATAATTTTGTGTCATGCCTAGCAGTGGCAGGGTCAAAATTCCTACTAGGTTTGGGTTCAAGCCTATAATTTCTCCAGGTTTCATCCAGGCTGCCTGTGCAATGGACATCCTAACACCATAGGTTGCCTTACCATCCCACTTATCTCTTGGAAGCCTGTCTCCATTTCAGATTCCTCAACAGAAGCCAACAGGAAAATTCTAAGCATTAGCAGTGATTTTTGATGGTGCTGAAGGCTTTTTATAATGTAAAATCAAATCTAAAAGGCGACTCCCATGAACTCCCAGTTATTGTTTTCCTTGAATTTACTGATTTCTTCAAAGGGCCTATCCAAGAAAACACCATAAATATCCCCATAAATAATCAGTGACTCATCATATAAATAGTTCCAGAACATAGGAAAAAGCCATACAGAGCATTACCATTTACAATGAAGACTTAGTGCATCTGTTAACAGCATGCTGAATTCCTAACTTGTACAACTAGTGAGAAATTTAGCAACCAAGCTTAATAGAAAAATGTCAATTCCTCGTAAGAGTTTGTCATGAAAAAAAAAAACCAAACCAAAGAACCTCTGAAATGTCACCTCAAAACATGGACAGTTATGCCAAAAGCCATGACAAAGCATGTGGCTGGGCAGCAGTAAGAAGCTAGAGAAGCTGTACCAAATTTGGGGAAAAGAAAGCTACTATTTGGGAAATGAGAAGGGATGAAAAACGATCCAGTATTTCAACCAGGAACTGAACGGTGCTGTGTTGGGTGACATTTTTATACGTGCTGCACTCCCCACTTCAGTCACGAGGTGGGGTGTGAAGAGCTTGTGTAGGAAATGTTATGAGTTGTTCCTTGAAGGAATTGTGGAAGAAACAGAGAAACACTGCTGCAAAGAAGTGCTGGAGCTAATGCACTGGAATCTGTCATTGTTTTGAAACATACTTGTTCAGACAGCAAAATAAGCAAATTAATTTATGCGCATATGAAGGGAGGATGGGAGCTTCAGTGCTTCATATGTGCTGCATAGGCACATGGATTTCCTACTACCAAAAGAGAGAACATGGAAAATGCGGTTTTCTATAATCAAGATTTGTGCTTCTTTTTGTTCTTCTTATTGTTATGACATTAAACGTAATACATAGCTACACCTAAGAACTTCTGCAGTTCCATCTTACGTTGTTCAAATTCCATAAAATAGCTGTTATCTACTCAAAAATTGAGAGATAGTGGAGAGGGAGACCTTTGTGAGTGGGAGGAGCATTTCTGCCTGTGTCCTGGACAACTGATCACGCACCCTCTCCCTCGAATGCCCAAGTAATAACATCATGTTCCCCAACTGTTATTTGGGAATGCAAACTAAAATAGAATGATTGTAACAAAAATCAGAGAAGTAAAATCAGGGCAAATAGTCCCCATATGGAGGGGCATCGTGTAACACATTGAAATAATTTCTAAATTATGTGAAAGCATTTGGGTTTTGTTCATGGTGGATATGCCACTGACCACTGTGTGATTTAATGAACTGATAATCCTGCCTCTTGCTGGGAAGGTGGTGTCTCACTTGAATGACAGCCATTTTTTCTCACCCTTACCTGGTACAAGATTCCAATATGCAGTCATCTCCACTGGGAGGTCAGCATAATCCAGACAGGAGAAGCAATGATGATGGAAATGTGTAGCATATAGCAGCAATACATGCCAGGACTGCATGGTATGTTATAAAAGCCCTGTTTGATACCTTTATAATTTTTTAGATTTACACGTGCCACACTGTGTCACTGATCCAGTTGGAGACAAGTAAATTCCAAGTGAAATGACCTCTGTGAAACCACTCTGAACCTTCTATATATTTATACCCTCACTTGGTTAATATATGTTGCAGAGAAAAATGCTAACCTTTTACCTTTCTGATTTGGGCACCACTCCAGGTCAGGCCAAAGTCTGCAGAAAATTGCAGATTTCAGGATCAATTTCACAAGTGCTTGCTTTTTTTAGCCAGTACCAAGTCTTTATACATCACTTCAGCTAAACTTTCACAGATGTTGCAAATCAGAGGTCCTTTATGCCAAAGTAATTCACTGTAAAGCCTAATATTGGTGTGGATTTCACCTCCATCTTTATGCCTGTGAAGAAATTGTGTGAGTGCTGTTAACCTGTATACAGCTAAAGATGAAACATGAAACCTTCTTTCACCTGCAGTCACCAAAATTCTCCTACTAAAGCCAAGTCTCTTTTAAGTTAGAATTACAATATGTGAATAATAACACTTAGAACAGATACACACCTTTTTATTCTCAAAGAGCCTTAGAAACATTAACTGGCCTTTCCAGGCTCCCCAGTGAACTAGGTCAGTATGATTATTCCTTTTTTACGCAGGGAGAAAGTGGCACAGAGAACCACGCCACTGGTCTGCATTGTCCTTTCCCAGTGAAATATGCAGGCACAGACTCAGCAGAGCATCCACATGCACCTGTATTGCTTCCCTGCATCTCTCCTCAGAAACTCTACCACCATGGCTTCCAGAAATAAAGTTTCCTCTCTATATCTGAGCAGTGTGAAGAAACGATGGTGTGAGCACAGGAGCAGCCTGAGCCTGGCCAGGGTCAGTGTGAGAGCCCTGGGAGGGGGTGAGCTAGCACAACAAGTGATGGCGTGATGGTAGTAGGAACAGACATGGGCATTTTAGCTTCCCTGTGGGCAGTTCATGCAGCACTAATAGAAACACTACAATGGCACAAGGGCTGGTGTAGGACTCACTGCCTGGGTTCATAGCCATTGGTGTTGTTTCTTCTTGTCCACAAGTTCCCCTCTCCCAACTCCACAGTCCTGTGCAGCTGTGCCCAGCCGCTGAGCTGGGACATAGCTCAGTCACACACTCACCAGTTTGTTTACCCTCAGCTGGCAAAAGAAGACTTACACCCAAATCATCCAGTTCACTTTACTAGGGCTTGGCACAACTGATTCTAAATGATCCAACTATTGACGCTTACTTAGATCATGGGAAGCTTTCCCAGATTCTCATGAATCTTCCTGGTGGGAAATTTTCTGTGCTCATCTTTTTGCTGAGGCACTCTTCAAATTTTTTTCCAGAGGTGTGACTCTCCTTACCCAAATCACTCTCTCTACCTAGAATCACAGAATTATAGAACAGTTTGGATTAGAAGAGCCTTAAAGATCACCTGGTTCCAACCCTCCTACTACAGACAGGGATACCTTTCACTGGAACAGGTTGCTCAAAGCCCTATCCAACCTGGCCTTGAATACTTTCAGGGATGGGAGATTCACAGCTTCTCTGGGCACCTTATTCCAGCTTGTCTCACCACCCTTACAGTAAAGAATTTCTTCCCAATATCCAATCTAAACCTTCTCTCTCTCAGTTTAAATCCATTCCCCTTTGTCCTGTCATCACATGTCCTTGTAAAAAGTTTCTCTCCTTTCTTGATGGCTCCCTTCAGGTACTGGACGGCTGCTATTAGGTCCTGAAGCCTTCTCTTCTCCAGGCTGAACAATCCCAATTCTCTTAGGCTTTCCTCATAGTAGAGGTGCTCCAGCCTCCTGATCGTCCTGGGTGCCCACAAGCCATTTCTTACTTTATTTAACCTAGCTGGAGAAGTGAGGTCTTTCCCCTTCATCATCTCTCTGTATCATATCTGTACCTGAGTGCTTGGTACAGGTTTTATGCATATACACTGAATAACCCACTGCAAACAAGCACCAGTGGAACTAAGAACGCAGACCACTAATCTGCAGTGGTCTGCCCCTGTCTCAAATCCTTGATGCCACAGAGCCAGGGCTAGGCTTAAAAGCAATCCATATTCAGTGCATGTTGTGGGATTTTTCCTGCTGCTGTTGTGGGACAGTGCCTGGCAGGTGATGCTTTTCTTCTCTCAAGTCTTTTCTGGCAGTGGACATCCATGGTCCTGGTCACCCATGCAGCATTAAGCAGTCATTAAGGAGATGTTACACATCTGAAGTGAGTAAAAGCAGACACCAGACTTCAGCATATTAAAAGTTATTTTCTGCAAGGCTGTGCAGAGCTCACTTCAAAGCTTAGTGACAGAAAATCTCCTGGGGAGCTCTTACCTGTAAGAGCACAGACTGAGGTAACAAGCTGGGGC
The DNA here is from genome assembly GCA_013400495.1 of Nicator chloris. Classification (NCBI taxonomy): domain Eukaryota; kingdom Metazoa; phylum Chordata; class Aves; order Passeriformes; family Pycnonotidae; genus Nicator; species Nicator chloris. The sequence goes on from WAAE01021748.1 coordinate 126,087, forward strand.
ATAAAATACTGCGGTTATAGTGAGGAGGTTGCACACTGCTAGCCAGAAGGTGCTGTTGGTTGGCCAATCCGAAGGAAATAGAGGCTCCTAGGCTGTGCCAATACACTGAGGTCCCCATACATCTGTTTGCTGCCCTCTTGTATAACTCATAAACAATTTGTGTTACAATGACTGTTTTGTCATGATGCTTCAAAGGCTTTCTAGATCACCAGGGATCCCAACATTGTGTATGATATCTTTGTACTGGTAGCCTAGGAAGGCTGGCAATACTGGCCCATGTAAGAGCAATGGGCTGTTTCCCTCCAGAGACAACTATGGAAATCTTTGCTCCAAGTATTTTTGGATATATCTCCCTTTTTCCCTCTGCTGCTTCAGTTTATGGACTGTATTAGTGGGATGGAAGGTCAGAAATGTTTCTTAGAAGTTGCAGATTACATTTGCAGGATGATGGTGAAATAGGCACTTGGGAAGCTGACAGACAGAGCAGGGAGATGAACATCATACCAGGAGGATGATGAGCACTGTCAGCCTCCCAAGACTGCATGTCTTGGCCTTCATGAGGCTGGGGGAGGGAACCTGGACCTGCTCGGAGTGGTTTGCTGACCTGGGGAACATTTTGCATGGCCAAGGAGGAGTCCTCGATGAAGGGTTACAGTTGTGCATAATCAGAGGGACAGGGTGCACGGTGTTCCTCCTTTGAATTTTATGTTGCCTCTGTAGGCAGCATGTGCTTTTATATAAGGCTTTGTCCAGGACTACCACACACCTCTAATTCATGTGAATGTGCAGCTTAGCAATAAGCGGACTTTATCAAGATTCATATGTCCATTTTATGATATTTTTTGTGAGGATTTTTACTGTACTGCATAGCTGGATTTTATTACCTTCAGTGTGTGTGTTTTATGGCAGTGATGCCAAGCATTTCAATGAATTGTGCAAGACTCAGACCCATGAATGCAAAGACCTCTTCAATAATTTCATAAGTAACAATAAATACACTAAACTGAATCTGCAAAATCGTTGTCTTTTACTGAGTGCACATACTACTATGCAAAATTAATAGTTATTAAAAACCCCTGTAGTTAGACAAACAATTATACACCAGCAGTCATAGTTTCCAGGGCTTAGGTGCAGCTGCAATATGGCTATTTTTCTGTCCATTATCAGCATCTTTGATACAGACATCATTCTCTCAGACACATCTTGTCTCCTTTTTTCATCAGACTGGTGTCATAGAGGAGGAAAGAAGAAAGGGAAGAAGACTAAAAAAACACTGAAATAATGAGAAAAAATAGTATTTTCCAAATTATTTTCTCAGAACAGTATAAAGATGCTTTCATCCCTGTTCTGGGGTTTCATTGCCATGAGTCTACCACCCTTGTATGAGCTTGGGACAGCTTTAACTGCCCCAGGCTTACGTGGTGCTGCCCGCCCCAGCAGTATTCTTCCACTGTTTTTCTCCCTGTGCCAGCTCTAACCCTCATGGCTGCACATGGATGCATCCATGGAGGAAGCCTGCACATTTGGTTGAAAGCCAGTCACAGATTTCTGGTGGGCTGAGGAACAGGTAAGAGATTTTCCTGGCCCTTCATGTGGTATCTCCAGGCTTGCAGGGCTGGACAGTGACTCACGATCAGGGATTGCTGGGGCAGCCTGGGGAGAGGATGAGTAAGTGCCTGTGAACTGTAGTTGCTGCTGCTCGCCAAAACGTGCCTTACTGGGAGCTGATAGGAACACAGAGCTCGTCCCCACAAAGCTGCTCTCTTGGGGTGATCTCTTAGCCAAAGAAGAGTATCATCTTTGCCTGAAACTCCCATCTGCAGTGCAATGAACTGCAAAGGAAACTGCTCTGCAGTGGGATCCTGGGGTGGGGTGGGAAAGCTTTAACATATTTTTTTGTTTGCTTTAGACTGAGTCCTTGTGGAGTGTGAGCCAGGTAATTTACCTTGTGATTGGCTCCCAGTGAGGAGTGCTAACAGCACAACATGCCAGATTCCATTTTCTGTGTCTGGTCCACCAATAAAAAGTGTCACCAGTTGAAAACATCTCCCATTAAGCCATTTGGCACTTCTGTCTTGGGTGGAGGTAGACCTTGGCCAGCTGGCAGAAAAGGCAGCTGTAAGCAGCACAGGAGGGACAACAGAAGAGCTCTGAGTGGGAGGCACAACACAGCAGGTTGGGGCATGCTGGGCTGTTTAGAGAAGAGAAACAGAGCACAAAAATTTGTGAACTCCCTAGTAGGAATGCCATTTTGACCAACAAATCAGCAAGGGTGTCAAAAAGAAGATTGACCAATATGACATTCCCACAGTGCTACCCAAACCATCTCATTGCTGAGTCCTCTGTACTGCTCTATTGTCAGACATCACGTAATTTGGTAGATATGATCCCCTCAGTGGCCTCCAACTCCCTCCAGGTTTTGACACAGGACTTTCAGCTGCAGCTGGCTCATCTAATTGAGGAGATTTTGTGTTTCAGGGAATCCAGAAGAGAATGAGTGACCCTTATTTGCCTACAAAACCTGCCAGCTTCACCAGAGATCCTACTGTGCTTGGTTTTACAGTGCCTGTTCCCCTGGTGCTAATGTGGGTCTCTTCTGTCCCTTTTTCTGGCCTTCCTGTGATGAAAGGTCACTTACAGATGGGACTTTGGCTGGATCTACAGACATTGCTTTCCTTAGAGATCACTCCTGAGCAAAGGACCTTAACAAAGCAGAGGGCAAGACACCCCTGTAAATTCTGGAAACCTTCAAGTAACTTCTGGGAGCTGGAAACACAAAGGGGCAGTTGGTTGTGCACCAATACTCAGCACTATAGTGAGAGCAGGCCTGGTTGACCATGGAGCAGTAGAAGGTGTACAGGTAAATTAACCTGCTGCCCAGGAAGGCTGCAATGCAGGACACACCAATTCGATACAACAGGCAGGTAAATGGCCACTATTTTGACTCAGGGATGCAATCACCTCTATTTTGCTGGTGAACTTATCCCACTCCCCTCTAATGTGAGTTTCGTGACACTTAGGAAACTGCCAAGGAATAAGTGTAGTAGAAAACCAAGCAATCTGACATGAAGTAATTTGAATAAGGTCAAAATGCATTTCAGTGGCATGGCCCGCTGCCAATTTAAGTTTGGGGGGGCAAAGGGCTTTCCACAGTAGGAATCAAACCTTGCTCTCCACAAGATGTATTTCAGCACTCCTTCAGCTTCCCAGCTTTTGAACACCCAACGGCTCTTCCTAGAGCTGTGAGAAACTCTTTAGGAGTCAGCATTTTCTCAAACATGTCTGCTAAAGGCTGGATTCCTCCTGTCCCTTGCAGGGATGCGCAAAGTAATGGAAAGCAGAATTTCTTCCTGTGGCAGATTTGGCTTCAAAGAAGAGAGGGAGAGTACATGTGACAGGACCAAATTCATATGGTTAGGATTGTGGACTAAGAGAAGTACATGCCGTGTCTCTGGACAAGACTGACTTCAGCTATGCCTCTCTGTATCCATCTCTGCTTGCAATACAATGGGCAGAATCACAATCCAAGGGAGAGCAGGAACTACTCAGTGTTAACCCACTCAGGCATGCAAATTAGTTGAAAAGGCTCTGCTCTCCTTGGGACTGACTGCCACAGAACAATGTCACTTCCCCGCCTCCAAGCAAGAGGGGAGCATCGTTCACTCTTCTCAGAGGGAGTGCAGTGCCATCTCTCTTGACTATTTAGCCCCAGAGCATTTTGCCAATAAATCACAGCCTGGCCCAAAGCTTCCACAATGCCGTCTCTGCCCTGCGGCCTTGCTGGACCACCTCTGCGTAGATATTTCAAAATCCAAGCTCTGAGCCCTTCTCCCACCACAGCTGACCCACACCAGCTCAGGCACTGGTAAGGCAAGGATTACGCCTCTTTTTCCTTTTTTGCCTCACACTTTGTAGTCTGTAGGGATTCTCTTGTCCAAAGTATTTTTATGTCTGCTCCACCCTGCTATTTTTCCAGAGGTTGAGGTTTTTTTCCTCCTTCGAACCCATCAAGCCTTCTCCTTACTCTGAGTTTTTGTTTTCTCTGTTCACACTCCCACACTTGAGGCCAGACCTGCTGAGATACTGACTTTTGCTTTGACATTATGGTTTGCTTTTTATTTAAGACTCTGTTATGGGTCAATGCTAGTACACCCAAGATGATAAAGGCTCCGTTCTGAGATTACAGCACAGAGCTGCAATGTCCAATTGAGGTTGCACAAAAGGCCATCAAGTTTGTAGTTTTATCTTGTTTTGCACTGGCTAAAGGGACTTTCCCCCCTGTTTTGTGCAAAGTTAGCAAAGCTGCAAGTTTTCATGTACAGTGGTTTTCTGCAGCTCCAGGAAGGCATCGCAATGCATTAGCTAATGCAATACAAGTTCTTCCAAGAAGTTTGCAGGGGTCAGGTGATTAACCTGTATATTTTACAGAACATTTAAAGACACTGTGGTCTGAGGCCTCATAAAATCGTAAAACTACTACTCAGCTGTGAACCATGGGTTGAAGCACAATGCTGAAATGTTGCTGCATTAGAAATGGGAAGAAACAGAGAGAAATTTCCCCTTCTGATCCACACAGATGATAAAAGCTCCACAGCACAGCCTCCTACTGCGTTTTCCACAGCCAGAGCTCACACTGGGCCAAGTTCAGCATGTTTGCAGAAGGGAGGCGTTGTCCTGCTGTGTTCTGTCCCATTTATGCTGCCCAGTTGGAAGAAATCATACCTGTACTCAGTAGCAGAAGACAAGTCCTTACAGCCTCTGCAAGGGCACAGCGACTGGAGCTGGGAAGGTGCTCACAGGGTCTCCAATAGGCACAGAGGCTGCATGTCCTTCTCTTCTGCTTCCTTTGACCAAGGAGGAGCAAGCATTACTGGAAGGATGGCTTCTGATTCTGAGCTAACTGAGCCTTTAAACCCCTCATACTCTTAGCAGCAACGTCCCCCAAAGCTTCAGTCTTTTAAACTCTCCTCCCTGTCCAGGACCCCCACATATCTTCTTCCATCTGATCAGGAAATATGTTTCCACCACAGTTCACTGGGACTTTCCCAGCACAACCGGGTTTACTTTCAGCCCCTTCACAAGCGGAAATTAGCTGGTCTTATTAAAGGATGGTTCTCCTTTCCTGATAAGGAAAATGAAGGCAGAAAAGAGATCTTATTGTATGACAAAATTATTTTCCACCCAAGTTCCACTTCTTAGGTAATATCTGTCCTCTTTGAGCAGTCCCAGCCAGGCCATCAGGCATGTTTCTTGGTTCTTTGCTGTGGAGAAAGTCTTTGTATCATGGATTTTGCTCTGTGACACAAATAAGTTCCATGGAGTTTATTTGCATCCCCTACAAAACTTGCGTTCCAAGTTGATAGGAATCCAGACAGTCTAACTCATTCAATCACCCTGTGTTTTTAATCTCTGACCCATCTCAACATCACAGTCTTTGAGGCTTTGAGCTCCCAAATGCTGCCTATGCCACACAGCTTCCCACAGGCTTAGCTGCAAGAGCTGCTGGAGGACAGTGCTGGCATATGAAGCAAGGTGCTGGGAGCTGGGAAGTGCCGATGGCACGCAAAGAGCTCCACGGCACCTACTCCCATTAGGAGCACTGCGGGATGTCATTGTGGCCAGGGACGGTTGCCAGAAGTAGGACTGCAAGGCTCATTGCTGTGCAGTCCAGACATATGGTTGCTATCAGGAATAGGGCGGTGTAAATAATTGTTTCACTCCCTAAACCAGAAGAAAAAAAAATAGGAAGAAAAAAAGATTTTATTCAGATCTGACTGAACCAACTTTTTTTTGCTAGCCAAACAAAAAGTGGAGAAAAGCATAATATCAGGCTGCAAGAAACATTTTAGTGCCTTTTGGGTAAGATCCAGCAAGGCAGAGATTTTCCACCTGTAAATAATTCAGCAGAAGAAAAAAGTCATTGCAACTCATTTTTTCCACCAAGACCATCAAATCAATTAAGAGAAGCTGAATAGTCTTGTAGCCCTAGAATTAAGAACGGTAAAATGTCGAGTCAGAAGAGTAACTCCCATCATTGTTCTGGCATCTTCATGCATGTTGTGCATTCAAATTTTTTTTTCACCAACCCCTTAGCATGGCCAGCAGAGACTGTACTGGAAACAAGAACAGAAGTCCACCTCCAATAAGTAATTTCCAGGACTGAGTACTAAATCATCATTCAAAATTCTTTGACCCTCTTTTACCCCCAGTATTGGGTGTTTAGCCGCTTCCAGATGCCACGCTGGATGGTTACACTCTCCTTATGTAGTAGCCTTCCTCTCCTTTCCGCATATCAGAGCTGTTCTGGATCTAACCTCAAAGCCTGTCCTTCCAGTCAGCTGAGCCAACATGAATGTGGGGCTTTTTTGGGCTCTGGTCCCACCTTCCATCCCCCTCTGGCAAAACTGTATCTGGTGTGATTGGCTCATTCTGGATTCAGAGAAGCAAGATGACTGTGAGGAGAAAATATGTTTTATAAACTTTTATATTTTCTTCTGTAGTATTCTACCACAGTTATTAGTTTCTGGGTATCAGAAGAAATTTAATAAATTCCATTCATGATGCAGCTCTCCCCACCACCTGAAAACATATGTTTTCAGAAAAAAAAAGTCAAGAAAAAGGAAAAAGGCTGTTCTCACCAAAAAATAGAAATGCATTGGAAGAGCTGCTACGGATATATACAAAACCAGTATTCATCACAAACAAAGCTTTCTTATTTAAGTATGATGAGTAATATACAAAGTATGAGGTATGAACTGCACCAGGTATGAAAATACATGTGTTTGATTTTTGTCTATTGACTTATTTTTTAAAGTAAAAGAGCAAAGAACAAAGTGTTGAAAAGAAAGGCTTGATATTATTGACTTGTAAATAAAAAGGATGGTTATATCAGTAGAGCTCAGGAGTCTCATGTAAATAAATACCTTTTGTAATAATGCAGACACAAAAAAGTCCAAGTTTCTAGAAAGCCTATAAAAAATGAACACAAAGTCCCTAGATATGCCCATTAATATGCAGTGGAGACAGTATGATACAAAGAACCAGTCGAAATTGAACCCATTACCTGTAGATCCAAAGTATATTAGACATATTTCGCTAATATAGCAAGCTTTGAAATAAAGTTACTTTGTTTCAAGTAGTCAGTGGTCACAGAAAGAACTTCAAAGGAACAAAGTTCAGTTGTAAAAAGCCCATTTTAAACATTACTCTAAAAACTATTTCATTGCTCTTTCTGAGAAAAAAAAATCCACATACAGCTTTATGTTCAGGCTGTCAGGTTTTTTTTTTTCAAAACAGACCTCAAGGGGAAAAATTGTTTTCACTCTTAAAGGATTCTGGGTTTTTTTCTGGCCTCACCACCTTTAACCCAAGGAAGAGAAAAATCACTATTACTACTTTGCTGAATATTGGGAGAATGGAAGAATGGAAAGATCCAGTGTGCAACACTCTTTCCTTCACAAACTGTTGGAAATCCATTACTTCCATGGTTGACTGGGGTCACTGGCCAGCAGAACAGGGGAAGAAAGAAAAAGAGCCAAACAGAGAGTGCTGTTTCTCCATTTGCTTCTGTAGCCACAAACCCCATCCCTTTCTCTATTTTGTGATGTTATTCCTTTATATGGCACATAACAGGAGTTTTCTTGGGGGGTTGTTGCTTGTTTTTTTTCCTTTTTTTTAAGGTCTCATTTTTAAACGTCAGGACCTCTTGTCCTTTGAGACAAATTGTGTACCACTGGACCCACTGACTATTTTGTCACTGTGGAGGAAAGACTTTATGGGAGCCAGGCTGAGATCCAAAATGAAATAGATAGCAAAGGCTGACAAAGGAAACCAAGTGCGAAAGAAAGGGCAAGGGTTAAAAAAAAATAAAACTAATGCAAGTTGTATTATGTGGTGAGTGAATCATATGGATTATGGACCAAGGACTACATAATTAAACATGTAAGGTATCAAGGTAAAGTACCAGAATACATAAAGAGGATAATTTCTTTAGTCAGCAAATGGGCAATAACAGGAAAGAATTTTTGTCTTGGGATAGTGAGCAGTTGTATAAACATATGATGCAAAGGCTTTTTCAAATAGACATAACATTGCCATATGTTCCATCAAAAAACTGCAGAGGGACTTGGGAAAATCAGAATGATTTAAGAGGGACTATACACATTTCTGCCACCACTTGGTTAGCTGAACACAGGCAGCCAAAGGTAAGGAGTGCCGTTAAACAAGGGCATGTTAAGAGACCAGAGTGTGCCCCAGAGATTCTCACACTGAGATAATGAAAGCTCTCAAATGTCACCACAGAACTGAAGCTCTCCTTAAAAAGCGGCAGAGAGACCGTGCTTTCTCTAGGTGCTGGGAGCTGACATTGCATATGGGATAGCTCTTCCCAATGGACCCAAGAAGCCCATTAAAGTGGCTAGCTATGATTGGAATTATAGCTGCTGCAGCAGCTGAGACACACTGAGGTGCAAACTGATTTGCAGAAAAGAGCTATGACAGGTTGAAGGTCCAGGGAACAAATGTATCGTGTTTGCTGAATTTTGACATATAAGCAAAAACAAAGGAGAGGGTCGAAACACTCAAACACAGAGGTTCTTACACTTTTCATTTTCTCTAGAAGCTTGCATTTTGGCATTAACAAAAGGGGGTGCCTGTGTGGTACTCTACAGTCAGGGGAAATGCAGCTATGCAGCCCCTTGAGGGAAAGATTCTCCCAGACATCTGTCCTCAGGGAACAGGAACAAGGATCCCAATGTCCTCACTCTCCAAAGCAGCTCCAGTGTGGCTAGAGGGTGATATCGAAATGGTTTGGTTTGGATCAAGTCCTGGCTTTGGATACTTCCTCTCAGGTACAGATCCCTGTAAACGGCATTATCCATTATCTAAAACCTGTGTCCTCTGATAGATTCTTCTCTAATAGGTGTGAAGATGCAGCTTCCAAAATCCCTGAGACTAATTTCAGGTTTCAGAGGAACCATTAAAATCAAAAAGAGAAAATTCAGGAGCTTCTTCATCTTCTGACCATATATCCTGTCTCTAAAGACCACTCTAGTTAACAGGTGGCACTGACAGATCGTGATCCAAACAGCTGCAAGAGAAACAGTCTGGAGCACTGGAAATAGTTACCCATTTGGGGAATGTTTTTTTCCCCCCCCTATATTGAAACATTAATTGATTCTTTTATATTCAGAAGCTATTTTCACTTATACCAGACACTTAACAGAAAAATAAAAAAGAAATAATGAGGATTTTTGATGTAAAAACACATATAGCCATAAAACAGGTTGATTAACTTGCAGACTTTAAAAAATTAATGTCCAATGGAAGGAACTGCTGACTGGTTAAATTAAATCTACTTATTACAGCACTACAACAGAAACTAAATTAATTTTAAGCTTTAGAATGAAAATTTTATTTTTCATTTTTGTGGGTTGTGGAGTTGGAGGAACTGGATACTTGGGAAATTAAAAGTCCTCTACTTATCATAGGTTAGATGCAGTACAGCCAGCCATAATACAGGTTTTCCTCTTAGTGCAAAATCTCTTGGCGGTTAAAACAGAAGAGCTGTCATGAATTCTAGTTCAGATATAACATTTTCATGATAGTGTAAACTTGCAAATAAGAACTCATCTCAGACGTAAACACTTCTAACCAAGATTATAGGAAAACCTACAAGTCATCCTGAAGTTACAGATACTTATATATGTTCTTTGAAGAGTAGATTTGTTCTTCAGCTAGAAAGCTGGTCAGATCATTACTATGTCACTTGCAGAATCTATATGTAGACAAGAAAAATATCTGACCTTTGGAGATTGCAAACATCAAGGACAAAGAACGTTTATTCTGGTATAAACCCATGGAATATCAGATTTCTTTCTCCGTAATTTCTTGACAGATTTTAAGTGAGAAAATAAGCTTTAGCTGGGATATCCATTAATCAAAGAGTGATGGAAGGTTGCATGAAGCTATGACAGATGATTTGTCTGTAGGGATAGGTTCCATCTTCCACTTTCACTTAGAGCAGCCCATGGTCACCTCATTGGAGAAGGTCAGTGAGGGAAGGGAGGTGAGTCAACATTAACTCCATGGGTAATCCAAAACCAAAGTGAATGAACAAAAAAATCCCAAAACTTCAACACAAAACATGAAACTTATGCCAAATAGAGTAAGCAAAAAAAAAAAAAAAAGCATAAAATACAGGACCAGACAAGAAGATAGTTCTCCAAGAGAATTGCAATTTAGGTCTTTACAAAGACCTAAACTATTTCTAATTACTTTGATCTTTCTTACCTTCTCTCTGGGTTGAGTTAGGGCCTTCATAGAATTTAATCTTCTGTCTGCAAGGTATTTCTTTTGTTTTTGAGGTGTTATGATGTTTCTAAGGTTGCACTGTTGCAGGGCTGTGTGGAGAGGACACCACGTGGACTCTGTAGGGGCATAGCCCCAGTGATCAAGTAGCCCTTTTGACTCCTGTGCATAACAATCATTCACCTCCACTGACTCTCCAAGCAAAACAGAGGCTTTGCTGTGACACTGCCTCTGAACCTTCAACACATATTTTTCCATCATTAATATTTTAAGAGGTCCTGCAAGCCCCTGAATGTACAGCCTAAGAAGAGGCCAGCATCCCCTTTCCTGCCCCATGAAACCCTGGAAGGAAGGTACCTGTTACACCTGCTTCAAACCCTGTTTGTTAAATATCACCACGGCGAAGGAGATGGGGTTAGATCATTTCTTATTTAATGCTTAGTGTTCTGCTGGCAGCACCAATGACACTGCTGAGTGACAGCTACAGCGTGTCATTTAAATACTTGCATGGGGATTAGAGCGAGGTCAGATAATTCCTTCCGCGGTGATCGTGTAATATTAACAACTTTCGGTCACTATCTAATCAGGGCTGGATCCAGACCTGTGACTGACAGCTTTTTAATTGCTAGTCTCCTAAGTCATACAGTTCTCTCTCACTGGGAGGTGTTACCTTCAGCTCTTACTATGATGGATAAGGGCAAATTCTATACTGTTAAAATAAATCTTTTGATGTAGATATCTAAAGTGTTGCTTTGTCTCTTTGGCTTGGGGGGACTCTTTTTTTACAGTAAGAATGAAGAAGATAAAAATATTGAAATAATATACCTTCCAAAAAGAAAGAAAAATAGAATCTATGTGTATGTACATCTTTCTTTGAAATTATACTCTTCTCTCATGTTTTACAGCAAAAATAAAGAACATAAGAATGCAGGAGAAGTCTATCATGCCTCACCTCTTTTGCTTTCCAGTTTCTATTTGCTCCTTTATTTTCCATACTTTAAAATCTCATTTAACATTCTCTTGAGAAGGAGAGCACAAGATTACAATCTAACGATTGTAATGAGAATGGGTTACGTTTGTGCCATTTCCCATTTTCATTACAATCTTTGTGGCAAGAGTAATGTAACAGAATTTTTAATGTCTTATATATTGCATGAACTTTTTTTTCAGCAAGCTCCTGCTACATTTCAATGGATGATGCTGTTGCAGAACATTGCAACTTTGATCTTTTTATAGCTTGCATTACGATCACATTGGCAATTTCACCCACTTCCCCAAAGTGGAAAATATTTTGATATACAGCTTGCTGCTACAAAAGCCAGTCATCTACACATACTGTACATACCTAGAAAATTGTTTTCCCCAAAATCCCAGCTGTGGCTGAGTACAAGATACTGACATCACCAAAGATGTGTGTTTCTCTGAGTGGTACTACGGGAATTGTAGATCGCAGAATCTGAGCAGAATAGAGCAGTTTGTTTCTTGAAAGGTAGAGGAACAGCTCTTGGAGAGAAGCGTGTTTCATGTGTTTGGCACGGCACTGATTTTCTAAAGTGTATAAACCATTCTATAAAACTTCTCATAGTGATCAACAGCTAAGGAAAAGATAGGTGATGGACCCGGACAAATTTTCAATAAAAAGGGAATCAGAATGAGTTTGACAAGAGAACCAGTGGTTCAAGCTATGCCATAGAAGCAGCAGGCATCTAGCAGTTTGTCTGGATTTGTTAATGCAAATGGTTAACATGAGTGACTCTTAACACAGGAGCTAACTAGGGGAAAAGAGAAGTGTGTTGGAATAGCTAACTCAAGAGCAACACCCCTGAGGAGATCTGTACAGACCTCTGAGACCATAAAGGCTTCAAAGGTAAAGGCATCTACAGCTGATGGGGACATCCTCAAATTCCTTGCCTACCTTTATGGGGCAAAAAGAGAATGATTGCATTGACAAAAGGCTGAGAAATCCTCAGGCTTTTATGTTATGGAGGGCTGCAGAGTCACAACAGCCTCAGAATGAGCGGGTGGTGAAAACCACGCTCCAGGTGCACCAAGGAGAACAAGCACAGGGGTATGGATTAGCACTGGTTTCACTGGGTATGGGTGGCTCTACCCTTCAGTGACTGGAAACACTTGCCTATTAGAAAATGCAGCCTGGTTAAAAACAAAAACAAAACCAAAACCAAAAAACAAAATAACAACAACAACAACAACAACAAAACAAACAGAGAAAACATTAGAGAGATGAAGGGGCTTGAATGTGAGCATAAACTTAACCTTTGGCCAGTACTATAAATTCTATTGACATATACGTCTGTCTATTAATACAGACTAATGATACTGAACTTTAAAAGAAAATAAATTTTGAGAGTAGCACCTCCTTGCAATATCAGAAGAGAAAACAATGTCAGCATATCTTTGAGACAGCCTGCATCTGGCAGATTCATGTTCCTGCTCAAGAAGTTTTGTTTCCTTGATGCATAGGGTTGAATCTGGCATTCTTTAGATCAATGCCTTTGGAGATATTCACTGCGTGGCAAGGCAATGGGCGAGGGAGAATGACATCCTCATTATGATAACATTCAACAGACAACTTCCAGATTTTGAAATTTCTGGACAAAGCCATTCATGAAAAGATGCACAAGGTTATATTTCACACTTTACCCACAGGAGTTGAGTTTTAACCCTGCTTCTTGTCTGTTCAACTTGTGTTGCACTTGATATAAGCTAGGCATATCTACACTGAGGCTAGAATTTTTTTCCCTTTGAGTCTAAATTTAACACTGCAGACCCTCAGGATAAAACCAGTTGAGCCCTTTGGAGGGAAAACGTTCATCCTCTTTATCAGAGTGGCTTTCCCGGTGGCTTTCACTTCAGCGAGAAGAGTGTCTGGGATAATTGCTCTTTCCACAGAGGATCAATACTGTGTAATTAATCAAGATGAAATCATTCTTTGCACTTCTCCAGGTTTCATCCTTGAGACGTATGCTCAGATTCACTGGCTTCTGGAGAGAGCAATGCTCTCTTACTGCACTACCCCAAGACACCCTAGGGGCAAAAACATCACAATCCAGCTGTCCAGAGTCTAGCCTGACATATCTTAATAGATGAAAAGAGACAAGAAGACCCAGATGCCTCTTTATTAGGACCGTCCTCTCTGCAGAGACAACAAGCCCTCAAAATCTACCACAGTCAGCGCAACGTTGGCATCAAGGGACACTAATTCCCTCCCAGGAAACATGCCACCAAACTTGCAGTGATTACAAAGCAGAAGCACGCACTTTAGAAATACACCTAGCAGAGCCCCAGGTCACAGCGAGAATAATTCAGCTAACATTTCTACAGTTTGCAGAGTTTACTTAGCTGTGATTGATCACATGAATCACACATTCCTGTTTAATTTCTGTTACGGGGCAAGCATATTTTAAATCCACTGCCTTGTATGAAACAACACAGGAAGTCATTTTAAAAGTACATTGTCTATGAAGAATAAAAATATGAACATTTAATATTAAAGTAATTTTCATCTCTGCCAGGTCACTTTTTTTTTTCCAAATTTCAAAATGCCAGAGGGGAAAAAGAAATTAAAAGACTATTGAATCAGTTCTAATGGACTGAAGACAAAATGAAACATTTCAAGCAGTTCCTTTGACCTGGAAACATTCTCCTTTTAGTATAAATACTTTTATGTTTCATCCCAATTTTGGCTAAAAAGTCTGGAATTTCCCACAAATGCCAATCATCTCCACTTATGTTTAAGATTCCTCCTGCCTGTCGGGCTCTTTGTTTCTCTCTATTAAGCACAATGAAGACAAAATTACTGCTAAAAAGATGATGGCCATTCTGATATCGCTGAAATTAGGTAGTTGGTGAAGACAATTATAAATAATACATACAATTGTGTTTACTACAGAAAGATATTAAAAGAAAGACTGGAATTTTCCATTGGTTCAGATAAGCAATGAAGACATTTTAGTAGACCTGAGCTGAGAAACAGCATTGGCTCAAGTGATTGTGCTTTGATTCAGTTTACATTAAATGGAAGAACAAATAAAAGTAAGGCTGGAACTAATGTTCTCCATTTCAAAAGGGCATGGACTAAGTGCTCTGAGCTCTGAGCACTCCAGCCACCAAAGTCAACACACTGTGTGTCTCTGCAATGGGATGAGAAAGAGGCTGGAGGATTCTTCGAATCACTGGTGCTTACAAGATCTCAAAGCTTTTTTCCAAGAAGGAGGAAAAACCCAATCATCTGCGGACCTGTAGGATAAAGAACCACTTAAAGAGCCTTTAGTTCAAGCTTCAGCAAGATTAATGACACTGCACAGAAGTGCAAAGGGAAGATATATAATGGGAATGAGGTTCTGTTACATTAGAAACAGCAGCAAAATAATCTAAAAGCTTAATTGTGTGGGAATAAGATTTTACTAACTGGAAACAACAGAAAAAAATCTAAGAGCTTAATTGTCTCCAGTTTTGAGGACCTGGATAATGTCATTCAGAATTCAGACAAAACTGGCACAGGAAACTACAGGAACCTGCAGGTATTCATGATGAGCCTATCTACTCATGGGATTAGAAAATAGTAAAGGCAGTATCTACAGTTGAGAGAAGAAAAGAGATCTCACAATTGCAAGTTAGTCTGATCTCAAATGTCTGAAGGCTTAGGAACAAATTTTGAAAGAAAGAAGTAATTTAAGTCATTGAGATAAACTGGGAATGGACTAAAATATTACCAAAGGGTTTGGGTTTGCTAATGGTAAGTTGTTTTAGACTAACTTGATAGGATTTTTAAGAGATAAAAGATTTTTTAGACAAAGGAAACATGGTAGATATAATTTATCTGAGCTTCAGCAAAGCATTTAATAAGGTGTCAGATGAGAAATATTTTTTTAGCTAGAGAAAATAGGGATGCACAAAGGAAATGTCGAGTGGGAGCCTGCTCAAATGAAGATGATCCCTTGCAGTACTGCAAAAAGAACAGAAGGAGAGACATGAATGAACTTTCTGCAGATTCAGTTTTGAGATATTCTACTTTCTCTCTTTCCTGGTAACTTGCATATAAATAGAGAGAGCCATTACTTCTAGGACCCTGATTGGGATACTAATTGTCCACAACTAAAAGAAAGTGTTAATACAGAAGAGGATGAGGACAGTGGACAGAAAGAGATGCATTATAGGAGTAGAATAAAATCAAAGCTCATTCTTTGAGGGACTGTTACCACAGCTGCTGTAAAAAGAGCTCTCATCACAGAAAATGACTGAGACAAATTAAGCTGGTACAGGAGCTAAAGAGAGCATGAACGGTTCTATAAGCCACCAATGGGGGCCACCCTTGCAAAGGCAGAATCCAGCCCATGCCAGGCAAGATAGTCCCAGCAGTAACTGGAGACACTTAAGGTAACTGTGTGAAACAGTACTGCAACAAGGTCTGAAATACTGCCTACTCCTTTAGCTACCCACATTCAAAAACCAGAAGTTCAAACTGAAATTCATTTAGAGAACAGTGCTAAGATGCTTGGGAAACAGGCTGTTAGCAGTGTTAAAGAAGCTGGAGCTTGGCATATTCAGCCAGCAAAACGAAATCTTGAAGGCGTAGAGAACTGCCCTATCTTGGATAAACAGTTTGTAAATACCTGCTGTAGGAGAAAAAATAAGCCATCCATTGGGCAAGAACTGGATAGAAACTAGCCCCCCATAAATTTAGAACTATAAAAAAAAAAAAAAAATGAGGAAAAAAGAGTTCCTGACAGCATAGCAACATTCCAAATGGAAGAACAGGATCAACACATCAAGCTAATTGGTTTCTTTCAACAACAGGGGTTGGTCTCCATATGACAGGATTTATATGACATGGTACCTGAACAGCATGGCATTTTCTAACCCTCTGCCATTCCATGATATTCCATTCTGAGCTATGTTTTGAATCAGAAGTATTTCCCTCTCCTCCAGAAAAAGATTGCAGTTCTGCAGATACACAGTCATACAACCTATAATGTGACTGAGAGATAAGCAGCAGGAATTCACCCAGGCAGTGTGAGACAAGGTCACTGGGAAGGGCAGAGGAGAGATTTCAGAGATGGCAATTGGAGGGGACATTGGCCGAAGTGGTGTTTACCATTATTATCTTCTCTGCTCATGAGTCCTTAGCACTACAAGGATTAAAATGTAGGTTATGGATGGCCCCATGAAAGGCTGTTGAAATAAAGAACCCCAACCCTTTATTAATGACATTATTTTCCCTTGAACGCATAAATACCTTGTTTTTTCAGGTGCTACGGATTAAATAGCCTGAAATGTAGGCAGAAATTACATTTGATGGTGTGAAAATTGGAAACATTGATAAAATACGTTGGTTAGAAGACAGGAGGAGAAAATAGGTGTAACAGAGAATTGACAAAACAGCTTAGAAACGATCTTGCTATTAGCAGGTAGGAAAGAAGTGGTAATAAAATTGGGAAGCCAATTAGTTAGGGAAAGGGCACAAAAATGCTGTAGGAGAATGAAAGGATCAACAGGCAGAAAAAAAGCAGTAAAAGAGATACTACAATATTACAGCAACATCCAAGGTAACTCTTCCATGAAACACCTAATCAAATCCCATGGGTTCTCATGTGGAACCTGACAGAAGTGAATGGAGTGAGTGGAGGCTTCCCAGTAACTCAGCTGTGCCTCTTCATGCTGCTGGTGGTTTCATGTGAGATGCCAGGCTGGCAGCTGAGCTACAGGTACAAACACACTGATGATGCTGATGCTACACAGGGCAGTTGCCTTCAGCAGGGAGGCAGGACAGGTAGCTGGGGAGGAAGAGGGCAACAAACTGAGAGAGATGTTAAAATTCTGGAGCAAGACGCCCTAAAGGTTATGCAGAAGCACCTCTGGTGAACACACCAGAGCTCAGGGAGCTGGAGCATTGCCATGAGAACAAGGGAAAAAAAGGATTTTGGAAGCTTCACAGAGGGTGAAGTAAACAAGCAGTCAGCTATGACAGAGAGCCGAAGCAATGAAAAGGCATAATAATATATAATGCTATTTCAAAACAACAGATGGGAATAGGGAATTGATAGTGAAGCGATTAATACTAGCAATGAAAGAACTAAACACCTTTAAAATGCACAGTTTTTAATAAGAGCCAAGCCAAAGACTCACAGCAATTCATAAATTAACAAAGAATAACATATACAGTGGCAAGAAGGGAGAAAGAGCAAAATGAACCCAAAGATATGCCAAGCACCTGGTGATGAAACGGAGGATGACTTTGAGGGGTAAGACTGAGCCTCAGGGTAAGACTTGTAAGTACAATATGACAGCTGTGTCTCCCAACGTGGTCAGCAGCTGGGAAGCCCCTGTAACACCATGGGAAAGAAAGAACAACCTTCACCACTGCCCAAGTTGCACCAAGCCTCCCCCAGCAGCTGTGGCTCCCCAGACCCGCAGGAGAGCCTCAGGTACCAGGCTGGTCTTGTGGGAACTGTTCCGTGCTAGAGCGTTGCCAGTGCATTCCTCTGAGCCCTCTCTCACCTGGGACTTGCTGAGGGTGCTCAGGTCCCACTTGCAACCCCAGAAAACTGGCATCCCACCCTTGCCCCTGCAAACCAGCATGAACCAGGGACAGGGCCCCATGGGCCAAGTTTTGGCTTCTGCTTTGGTCCTTTAAAATGGAGTTTCTCATGGAGGCTATGGAGATCTTCAAGGTTTTCACTCCTCCGTAGTTTCCTAGCAGTCATTTTTCCTCATCTGCAAGTTTTAGACTAAATTTACACTTGTTTTCCAGTAGCTAGTGTTGACATTATAAACAGCAAAAACAAGCTCACTGATTCCATACACAAATTAACCCACGGGTGTGCACTTTATATAACTCAATGCTTGTAACACAATCTATATAACTATGAGGGAGCTGACTGAAGGGAGACAACTACAAAAGCAAGAAAGAGAGAGGGCTGGTGTTGTATGTTTTTCCTGGTGAAGCTGTGGGTGTATTACCAGTATCACTCATTTTGGAAAACTCGGGTACAGAAAATTCTGCACACAATTGCCAGCCAACGTCCAGCAAAGAAACAGAGGCAAAGATGCAGCAGATTCGAAGTGATAGGTATTGACAGTGTCTTATTAGAAAGCCTAAGGATAAAGGGTATTCGTTACAAGCAAATTAAGGATTTGAAGCTACCATTTCTCAGTAGGTCTACAGCAACTGCCTTTTTATTTCCTAGGCAAAAAGATTGATGTAAACCACCACTGCCAGTTGGTGCAACTTCTAACTGATTGAACTGTGCCTGGACTGGGACACCTGGTGACCAGGATGCTAAACCGAGGTGTTTCCTAGCAGTCTAGGGAAAAGTTAGGGTCAGATTTGTTCTGGTTTTTCTTTTTGATTGTTGCTCCCAGTTAGATAGCAAATTCCTCATCAGGTTGCCAAGATTTTCAATATGACAAGAGTTATTTTGTGGGTTTTTTTGTTGGATATGATTTTAAATTGCTGTAATGGAACCATTTGAGAAAACAATAGGGAGAAATTAAAAATATGTATTTAAAACAGAATTAAAAATGAAAGGAACAGATGTGTACCATGCATGACACAGGAACTTTCAAATGCAAAGGAAATGCATATAGTAAAATGAAAGCCTAAGTAGTACATGTACATCAGCATTTTCCATTCCTTTTTTCTTTATACATGTGTTTTAGATATACATAAATTATTTTTCCTTTTGTTTTATCCCTCTTTTAAAATCAGAATATTCAAACATTCTCTTTAAGAACCAGAAGAGGATGAAAGATTGCATTTGGCAGGTCTCTTTTGTGCTATAATTTGTTTCTTTGTGGAAATGCAGCAAAGGGTGACTTTTATTACGTGTTAGGTAAGAATCTGCATAGAGCAACTTCCAGCTGTTGACCATGCGATTAGGCCATTAAAGTGCAAAAATTGCTGTTTACAAATACCCATAATTACTATAATTCTCATGCAAAATCTACACTCACCTAAAACCAG
Source organism: Nicator chloris (assembly GCA_013400495.1). Lineage (NCBI taxonomy): Eukaryota > Metazoa > Chordata > Aves > Passeriformes > Pycnonotidae > Nicator > Nicator chloris. The sequence goes on from WAAE01021748.1 coordinate 145,378, forward strand.
ACCACATGCCAGTTCTTTCCTGGCCAAAATGGCTATTTCTTTCTGTCTTGAAGTCTCAGTCACATATTGAAAAAAATATCTGCAGAATAGAATATATTTTGACTGCAGAAATAGATTTTGCATGAATAGACTCCTGAGGCATCCAACAGTTTCAATAATGTTTTCTTTTCCAGGGGAGCAAAAAATATTTTTCCTTGATAGCATTTATTTTATATTCACTGCACTGGAATTACTTTTTCAAAATTCTGCCAGCAAAGACTTATCGTATGTGGGTGCCATTGCTGTAACATAAAGATAAGGATGGAGGCTTATTCCACTCATAAGCTCATGAGTCTGTAAATTGGAACTATCCTTCATAGTACAATGCATTTTACCAGTCCAAATATTTTTCTTAAAGACAAGACAGGAGGTTTTTTCTTGGAAGTATTTTCCTTCAGTGACTTAAGGAAGCATATTCATGGACTACTTATGAGAGGAAATACACAAACAATGGGACACCACTGCTTTCTCTGGATGGGGGAAGAGTCTGCATTATTCCAGCAGCTTCAGAATCAGTCACTTGAGCAGTTGCCCTAAACAGGAAAAATGTTGTCTGGGGAGAGGCAGATAAGGTAAGATAGACCCAAGGACCTCAGAGGACAGTGCCACATCCTAATTTGATGATCCAGGTGCAAATAAATGGCTCCACTCATTTCAAAGATACGACAGGTGAATATCTGGACCTGAATTTGGATTAAATCATCAGGAATGTTCAGACCTGTGATTTTGTTGCTGACCAAATGACTATGATTATTACAACCAAACTTGACAATACAATGACATTTTACCTAGGGGCAGGAATGCAGGGGAGACTAAAATGAGAACTGACTCAAGCCTTCACCAGGAAATTGAATCTAACTCTTTTTGAAGTTAAACATTTTGATATAAAATTTTTCATCGTATGGCTGACCTGCATAAAATGACTGAATTCCCTGTGCACTGTGAATGCTTTGTGTGCTGCAGTTAAATAGTTCTAGAGATGGGAACCAGATTAACTTTGAAATTTCCATCCTGCCCTCACAAATAGCGGCTCAGCTCCTCTCACGGTAGCAGAAGTTTGCTGTCAGCTTGCAATATTTTGATCATGGTCCTGCCTAGATCTACTAGGAGAAGAAATAATGATATAGTCGCGAGAGCCCTAGCGGTTGGCCGATGCTGGATCCCTCTCCAATGCCATTAGTGATGAGGCTCAAACAATAGCAACCGCGCTGGGGAATTGAAGGGAAGAAAAGGCTGGTGATGTCAAGACCCGTCTGGTTCTCTTCAAGCCATTGTGCTCTGTGTTGCAATATTAAACCTCTCATACATTAAGGGCTAAATTACGGGCTTCTCAGAAGTCTTTGACCAGCGAGGGACAGCACATTGTTCCACAGATTTCTGGTCAGAAGGGAACTATGAATTGTCCAGTCTGATTTTTCTCCCATTTAATCATTAAGAAGCCGCCATGTTCCATCCACCCTTGCATTGGCCCAAAGATGTTAGAGAGACAAAAATATTTCAGCTTTTTGAAGGCTCACTGCTGGCAGAGCGTGAAGCCTCTGCAGCTGCTGGGGCACCTGTGCCTGTGTCTACTGGAGGGAAATGTCCAGCTGATGAGTCTTATCAATCCATGGTTGATCTCTCTTAAAACTGAACTGGAGATATCAAGCCTCTTCTGTTTCCTGTGGGTTCTTGCACCAGCTCCCCTAGTGTGTCCTTACATCTACAGCATGGCAGGCTGTGTTCTGACGCAGAGCAGAGGTGCTCCCTGGCCATCCTGTAACATCCTGCATGAAAAGCTCAGCCATCTTTTTGGCTTTACAACAAGCTGTCAGACCCCAGGAGGACAAACTGGCACAGCAGCATTTGACTTCCAAAGAAGTTACACTGCTGCTCCTGTGGGCCTTGATATAGAATTAAGTCTGTTGTTTTAGGTCTGGACCACCAAACCACCAGATCTGCCTCAAAGAGCTTTCAGCAGACAGAGGTGATGGAGAGATGATAAACCAGTGGGGAAGCCCAAGGTCATGGTGAGATTATAATGATAGATGTAATGAGCAATAGTAACAACACACAAACTATCATGCCACTGCCCTTTTTAAGCTTAGATTTGAACCCTTGGGCTTTGCTAATTATAATGACACAGTAAAAACTAAAAGGGGAAATTACCCACAAAAAAAAAGGCTGTTAACCACTTCAACTCTACAGCCACACTGCGTATTTTGTGCTTTTCTCTAATTGTTCAGTAGAGGCTCCATTAAAGTCAGTGGAAAGTCAGGATATCCCTCGTGGATTATGCTGTAGCAAAGTAGTTTAAATTTAATCTAGGATTGGATTTAACACATTTAAAAGAGAGCAAATTCACTGTTCAGTCTAACAGCCCAGTCAATACTTGAGGCTGATGGTTCTTACTCTGCCACTGCATTTTTACATTCTGACAGAAGGCAGAAATCATGATCATCCCATCATTAGTGGCTCCAGTTGTTTTTTCCCAAACACAAAAAAAAAGCCAGATGCCCTGTGTTCAAACAACAGCCATGGGATTTTGGTGTTTCTTTGAAATTTCCATATATGTTCAGCAAAAGGTAGAAGAACAAACCAGAAACACAATTTGTGGAATATTGTATTTGAACGTGGCATTGGAAGAGCTATTCCCTAGCAATAGCCAGCTCCAAAACACTAACTGGTGATACAATAAATAAACCAGTTCAGTTCTATCATAACAATACTTTTTTCTTCCTTTGCCCTAACCGGAAGGCCATTTCTGAACGCCACTGCTGTGAATGCATAGTAACACAGAAACAGCCTTCCCTTTAGCACTGACCGGCAGAAGGGGTGCCCAGCAGAGATCAGAAACTGGTGGAAACTGGTCAGAAATTGATAAGAGTCCCTAGGGCTTGCCTGGGGAGGAAAAATTTGGGCAGAGTAGGAATGGGTGTGTGAACTTCCCTCTTTCTCCATCAAGACCCCTTCCCCCAGAAACAGCTGAAGAATCCTGTTGTTTCTTTCTCCACCCACTGGCACACCTTTCCCTGTGAGGAGCCTACAAAGACCTGGTGTGTGGCCGAAGCCATTGCTCCTGCTGCAAACCAGCCGCTGCCTCCTCAGACAAGGGCGCAGCCTGCTGCCCTAGGCCTGTGCCTGAAGGTTGCCCAGGCTCCTGCCATCTGCTTCTGCTTTTCTAGACAAAATATGCTGTTTCTGGGCTTCCCATAATAGGATAGGCTCCCCACCCCCCCCAGTCATTCTGGCAGTTCTTTTTTCCTCTGGTTCCAACTCCAGATTGCTTCTTCCTTACAAGTATTTCCGAGAGCGCCTTCGTGCCCCGAGCAGCCACAGGCCTGATGTGCCCTGAAACCACCTTCAGTTCCTCACCAGCCCCACCACACTGGCGAGATGTGCTGTGTCCCCTTTGCCCATGCTCTGAGCTACACTTGCTGTGATCCAGAAGCTGTTTGACGGCAAGAGTGTTACAGTATTCCTGAATTAACACGCTCTGCCTCCCAGTGGGCCTTATTAGCTGAGGCACAAACCTCACTAACACAGCTGTATGGTTTCTGTCCCAGAGAAGGTTCGTATCTGGCCAGTTTGCAGTATCCATCCATCTGCCCCCTCCATATAGATACAACATAGTACTCCTGTGATTAGACAGGATATCTTGTCTCTTGCCTTTTCAACACTCAGGCTGATTATTTTTATTTCATAGAAAAAGAGGGCACTCTCAGAGCCTGAGGTGTATAACCCTGTGTATCACACATGTAGTAGGCATGCACTACACACCACAAAAGAACTCTGCTCCCACTTTAATGTTTGGCTCTGCCTGTATATCACTCTTTCAGCAGCTACACAGTTAGTTAGACAAGAATTTTTTTTTACAGAAAATCCTGCCATTAATGTGCAGCTATCCCCAAAAAACAGCTCAGAACTACCATGTGGGATCCAGACACTTCCCCCAGTCTCATGGCAGCGGGGCTGATAACTCCAAGGTATGAACCACACATGGCTGCACAACAAAGCCTCAAAAGTTATGCCATAGCCTGGAAGTTATGCCAGGTATCTCAAATCTCAGCCCCATCAAATACTGTTTCACAGCCCTAGAGTTGTGTGTTCAGCAGAGGCAAAAAAATACCTGCGCTCTTGATGTGCATACTTTTGCTGTGGTTGCGCCTGCACGTAAGCACTTCTGTATCATTTGAGTTAATGTTACCTGGGTTAAGGTTCTCCCTCCCACTACTTAGATATGGTCTAAGAGGCTGAAAATATCCATGAAATGGAGATATACCTCTTCATTTAAAACCAGAACCTTTCTCATGGTTACATTAACACCCAGGCTACTGTGGACACCTGAGACATCCCTGTTCCTAAGCAGTGCAGCCTGAAGAGCCCACTAGTCAATAAAATAAAATACCCATTCTCTTTAATTAACATATGAAATAAACACAATCTGTGACACCTAGTGTGCAGCAGCAATTAAGAGGCATTGCTTAGTTAAACCTCCTAATACCTCATTTAAATATGCAATTAAGGGATAATTGCCTTCAATCAATAAAAAAATTGAAATATTTTGCAGGGACCTCAATTATTTTTTTGTGAAGCTTTCTATTTTGTACTTGGTCTGGCCTAAGTCTCCAGGTCTTATACTACTTGTTAAAGAAACATTATTCTTTACAGGATTGCATTAATTTATGGCTTTTATTCATCCTACAGCACCATATGAGCCTGATGCTAGCATTAAGCCCATGCAAAGCTTTTATTTTTGTGTAATCAATGACTTCTCTTTGATTTAAGCTATCCATTTTACATTCTCCATGGATCATCTCCCTTTTCTGGTCCAAACAGACCAAAAGCGTCTCTTTGTGTAGGTCTTTACACACGGAGCTTCCTCACAGGCACCTTAACAAATCTTTTTAATGCAATTGTTTTCCCATTTTTCAGTATCTTCTTGCAAACAAGCAGTACTTCACTTGTGCACAAGTGCTAGCAATTCAAACCATATAACCAGCCCCGCTCCCTGCCTACACACAAATCAATCCCTAGTAAAATGAGACAGATCTATGAATCAAACAAGGAACAAAGTCAACCATTGCCTTCCCTCTCAAGGCATGAAATTTGCAATGCAAATATATATGCTCATCTAAGAGCTCCTTGAGTGCACTCCATCATGGCACCTCACACCATCATCAGCCACAGAACAATCAGAATACAGGGGGAAATATTTTCATGCTCAATAATTGAATTATGTGGTTAAGAGACAAGACCTGTGCAAGTAAGTGAGATGTGGGGAAAAAAAGCAGGAAATTAATTCTGGCAGGTATTTACAGGCATCTAATGAGCATCCAAGAAAGCAGCATACTACACTGACAGGGAAACCTTGGTGCAGGCTAGGATTCTTGCTATTTTACATGTTTAGGCTACTAACATCCCATTGTCTGAACTTGTTGTGGCAATCATTGCTGAAGTCAAAACCTTCCTCTGGACTATTCCTGTCATGGGGAAAGGCCAGTGAGGAAGTATTGCTTGGATTTAATAAAAAAGGGGTTCAAAATTGATCTGTTGTTCAATTATAGTTAAATCATTTCCCTTCTTGAGATGTGTTTCCCACCATGCCAGATCTTTGAGCCAGAAAGTCTTGTTGACCTGGCATCAAATAAGGGTCACATCCTTGTTACAGCTTGTCACTTACCTAAGTGATAAAACTGAGCTTGGACTTAAGCTTGTCCTTAATTAACACAAGGTACCAAACAAAACAAAACTAGAAGTTGCTGCAGTCTCTGTAAGGTGTGCACATCCTCTGCTGGAAATGTTTCTTGGTGTTCAGAGGTTTCAGGCTTTGCGACTGTGACATCATTTGCATGACCTATATGGGTGCCACCTCCAGATAGAAAGCACTGCATGATGTAAACCAAAAAGCACAGATGGAGTTTTTTACCCAGATTTTGATACACACAGTCTTGCACAAGTGTTACATTAATTTGTGTTTCCTTTCCTCTTGCTCCCATCACTACAATATGTTGTTACTGATTGTTTCATTGTTATCTACCCACTACAGTGAAATGTATACATATGTACATGGTAAGTCCAGAGACCATATATACAAGCAGAAAGATGATGCAAAGACACTACTTAACAAGGAGAGAAACTCCTTGACCACAAGAATTATTAGGAAGACCTGGAAATCATCTAAGGAATTATGAACTTTGACCTCCATCTCTTCTGGAACCCCCATTATTCCTTTTGTCTGATTTGCTCAGAGGTCTACGCCCTCTAGAGAGCAGGTGATTGCTAGATTTAGTCAGGTGATTGCTTCTGTTCCAGAAATGTTTTTTTCAAGATAATCAACTGATTTGCTTGAGAAAAAAATATTTCGCTCCCTTCTAGTCCGTACACAATGGCTGTCATCAGGCATCTCCTATGGTTTTTAGACTCTCATAAGGACAGATGTTCTGTGAAGAACCAATGATTCTGCATTAGATGATCCACAGAGAACCAGGGTACCGCAATTGTCAATCTCCAGAACACATGACATGTCATGAGTAAAAGATGTCTTTGATGTCATAGTACTTGTTATTGTGGCTTTTCTTAGTGTTCTATCCATTTCTCACCTCATCTAGCTCTTGAAGGCTCACAGGCTGCGAGCCCTTTCTATTTATGCAAACTTGTTAAAGTTTCTAATAAATGTGAATATGAGTCTGCAGCCATAAGTCTTTATAAAAAGGTTTTTGCCAGGAGATGCTTCCAAATAACATGTTTAAACCAAGCAGAAAGCTTCACTAAATATTAGACAAGAACTGAATGTTAAGATGCATGCAACATTTGCCCCTGCTTTGGCCTGTTCTTGTCTTTATATTGTCCAATTGGTTATGTGTAAGTTTACTGTAAACTTCAGAAAGCAACTTCAAGAGCCTTGGGAGAAGGTAACTGAGGGTAGCCTGGGATTGCTGCTCCTCCACATGGATTCACTCATTTGTCCATGCCTGAACATGAGGGAAACAGGGGTTCAGCCCTCTTGAGTTCACATCCTTGCTGTTGAGACTGGAGTGGGATATGTACTTCTGTGATTTCAGATATGGACACATTCCTGTAATAAACCCAAGCGGTATCTCTGCTCTCTATGAATGCAACACACACACCAGGCTCCACTGAAGAGTTATCATATGGCTCCATCTTTTACCCACTGCTATCCCAGGTTTAACTCAGGGCAAGCTTGACCAGGAGGGATCATCATCCAGTTGCCAATTAAGTGAACAGAGCCAGTTCCCCAAGGCAGCAATGAAGCCATGTAGGATTACTGCGGTTACATTATTATTAAGATGATGATGGTACAGGCAACCAAGCCCTGAAGAATCTCATTCATTTCATTATAAGGTCACAGAGTAAAAAATCAGCTGCTCTCATTTGCACCTGTCAACCCCAATGAAGGGAGTAGAGTGGAGTGGGTATAACTGAGAGCAAAATTAGCCTACAATGCATAAACATTATCCTGTGTTATTTGCACACAGCTCTTCATGTGTGGATTGATACATCAGCTGGGTAAGTGATGTATCAGTTGAGACTCAGAGGAAGAGAATGTGTATTTTTGCCCTGCTATCTGCCATCAGTTTTGCATCAAAACTAAAATGACTGACCTGAAATCAAACCAGTTTTCGGGAGTCAAGCTACAAAATGTCATTATGCAGCTCATCTCTCCAGTAATTCTCCAGGAAGAAGCAGTAGCCTCAGAAAAACTGTTCTCCATCTGGTTCTAAATTTTCACAGAGAATCAAAACAAACAACGCTCTGAATATAGTAAAAATATATTGCTTGATAATAATAAAACTGGCTACCACAGTGGAATTCAAATGTACTATCAATTCATTATGACACCAGCTTTGATTGTTACAACACAAGCCTAGTCTTTCCAAGACATGGGACAAGAAGCTGTTCCTGGTCCAGAAAACCATGAGCCTTCCCTCAGGGATGTGCTACATCTGCCAGCCCTGGTGGATGTCTTGGACACCGCAGGGCATCAAAAACAGCATTTGAAACTTTTGATTAGACAACTGAATTCCGTCCTCATGCTGAGACATATCTTAAGTGTATGCTGGAGAAACAGCATATAAAAATATGATGTCTCTTCAAGGTTAGTTTTTATGGAAAAGCTAAATAAGTCTGCAGTAGGAACCCCAGGGCACATGGAGTGGGCTCACAGAGGAGACTGAGTTGCAGAATTGGTCTTTTGTTCAGGTCTGAAAGCATGGCTAGATTAGATGATTTAATGCCATAAACCCTTTGGCAAGATCCATTAATCCAATGTCCTGGCCAAATTGTGTTTGTACTTTAAAGCCAATTTGTGTTCAAAATTATTTGAATTAATTGCTCTTCCTTTTTTAAACTGCTGTGTGGTATTTCTGTGTTCTTTCAAGAAGTTTTCCATTGCAACTCAAGGAATATGAGACTATTTTCCCATGTCAATATTCTTACCCTACCTCCTTCCATAGTAACTTAGCTTCTCTTTCTGAGTAAAACATTCTGTGAGAATGAGGAATTAAAATAGGCTGAGGGATAATTTTTTTCCTTTTGAAGTGAATCACAGCAACTCCTTTCTCAGCCTTACACCACTAATGATACTAAAGCATAGGGATGGTGCTTTGTATTTTGAATGTACAGACCGAGGCCTTTGAAGCAAATAATCTGCTTTGGTCCCCAGCTATGGTTGGGAAGCCTCACACATCCCTGGTGCACAGCACAGTGGCAAGAAATAACTCCTAAAGGGCCACAGATTTGCTGTTTAATTTTTTTAATTACTGCTTATTTAGGAAACATAAATACTTTTACAAATCATTACCGTGTAAGTATGAACCATGCACTATTTTTAATTGAAAAATGAAACTAGCACTTTTTCACTGAAAGGAACATTGTGAGAGACATAAAGCCACTCTTTCATAAGGCCTTACAAGGACAAATACCTTCATTACCTCAGATGCCTTCATTCAGGGGTTTTATTTGTCCTGACAGGCAATGCCACTTGCAGTTCAGGAAATCCTGAGTTGTGGTAAATGGTGTATGAATCGAAAGCAAATTAGAGACATGTTTTAGTGGTGGACTTGGCAGTGCTGGGTTAATAGTTAGACTCAGTGATCCTAGAGGTTTTTTCCAACCTAAAAAATTCTATGATTCTATGATTCTGATTGGCTTGTCTTCACCAGGAGAAAGCAGACCCATTGTTCAGGAAACAAACACTGCCATAGTACTTGTGCACCTCCTCAGAGATTTGCTGCCTCTGTGTCAGAAGAATTGACATTAGATGTTATTAAGATACAGCTGGGTTTGGAGCCTTCCAAGGTGAACATCTCAAAGAGATTAGTCAGCTAGTATTAGAGCTCTGCATGAAAATGTGGGTGTTTTTCTGAAGAGCTATGCATGGTTGAAACAGCCAACCCTCCTCCACCCTGGGGAGGTGTTGTTTATTGGGTGGGCTTTTTGAAGTAATTTTCCCCTTTCGTTTTTTGTTTGGTTGGGGTTTTTTTCCTTTTAATTTCACCTTTTGCCATTTGAATTCAGCTTAACTGATTGGAAAAGAATAATAAGAATGCTGGAGGACGTAAAACCCTGAGGAAGCCCAAGCTGTATGCTAAGTTGGTGCCTACCAGCAGCATCATCTCAATTAGTCCAATTTGTGAATGTTTGTTTGTTTTTTTTCTTATTCACTGCCAAGCTAAAAAAACAAAACAACTGTGAATAGTAACAATAAAAGAAAGACTTCAGCTCATGATTTATCTTTAAAGAGTAGCNTCTTATTCACTGCCAAGCTAAAAAAACAAAACAACTGTGAATAGTAACAATAAAAGAAAGACTTCAGCTCATGATTTATCTTTAAAGAGTAGCTCCATTTTCAATTGAAGCACCATTCTGTTAAAACATCACAGCCATGTCCAGACTGCCCCACAAGCTCTTAGCTTAGGAAGCCCTAAGTGAAGTAGGGTAAAACAGGATAAAGGAAGTTATCTCCAGGACCATTACCCACCATCACCAGGGCCATTGTCTGGAAGGCTGCTCCTTCAAACTGATGAACTTCCTTGAGAGGAAAGGAGGTTTTCCCATGTCAGCTCTTCCAGAAGTCCTTGTCCTACATGAGAAGATCCTGAGAGAGCTGTGCTGTCCCCTTGGCCTTGCTGCACAGCATGACTTCAGGGAAGATGGCAGATCTCAAGGCTTTTGTGTCCCCCCAGTGCAGGAGCTCGGAGGGTGACATTCAACCTCTTTCCTGCAAGGACTACCCTGTAGATCTCCCGTTTGCCCTTGCATGGTCTTTGCTGTTATTAAACGTGCTTTTGCCTGTGCTGCACCTCAAAGGAGAACCATCATCAGAGAGGCCAAGGTGTGAACCCCACTGCCACAGAGGACAGGGCTCATGCTGAGCTGCAAGCAGGGCGCCACACGAGGACACACAGTGAGCATCACCCGGCTCTGGTTGAGGACTCAGCAGGCACTCTGCTCTTCTGCCTCTGTACAAAGCATGTCCCATACACTGCAAGAGCAAGGCTGGCAGCTGGCAAGTGCAATCACAGCCTCAATAGCTGCATCATCTCAGAGTCCTCGTCTAAAGCATGTAGAAAAGCTTTCCCTAAAGAGTTCTCATGTATGAAAATGGCAACTACTGACTGCAGAAAGAGTTTGACAAGGCAGATGTTTTAGCTCTTCCATTGACCCAGAAGTGATCCTTCTACAAGAGAGGAAATACAACAGAAACAACTTTGCTGTGGAGTCAGAGAAGCCCCTAACTTGTAGCACACCTGAAATGTGTGAATAGTGCTGGGAAAGCATGAATCCAGTTGGGGGTCCACAGCTGTACTATACATTTACTGTCCTGAGCAAAACACACACCACAAAGGCTGCTTCTCACTTTGTCTCTCTCTATCTTCTATCCAACCAAAAGAAATTCAGTCAGGGCTACCCAGCTGTTGCTTTCACTGCTCCAGCCACCACCATCCTCCTCCCCCAGCCCCAAATTAATGCTCCCCCTAAAGCTGTTATCTTCTGTGAATTCTGTCATTTCCAATGAGTCTTGTGCTGTAATTTAAAAGATAACTCACGCCTTTCCAGCATTTTAATGCATTTTATTTTTTCTACAAGCAATATACGTGTGTAATTAATAAACAATTTAGTATGTTGAGGAACCTAGGAACTTGGCAAATGTTCTGGGGATATGAAATCTCAGGAAAAGCAGCACATTATAAGAAATAGTAAGTAATTACTTATGTAAGCTTTTCTTTTTAAATTCTAAGAACATTAGCTACTAATTACCTACTAATTACCAGTACTTCAGCAGGTGTTTGCACTTAACTGTAGGCTAAAGCCCCTGTGAAAAACAAACCCCTCACACTCCCTCTCAAGATTAAAGCTGAATCCCACTGGACTCCGTAATACAGCATAGGTGCAGCAGAGCTGTTTCCATGCCAGTCCTTTAACCACTTGGCCGCTTAAGGTGAAAACAGCCTCCAGTTTATTTCCTTTGTATTTTCTGCCAGAACCAAGATGATTTGCTAGAATGAGTAACTCAAGAGGTAATGAAAAAAACTCTAAGGGTTAAAAGTAAACTATGATTAAGACTTCATCCTCATCTCCACATTTATCTCACTTCTGTAGTGACCTGGCAGAGGAACACTCTATTTCTGACCATGAATACTGCTGGCTGAACAAGGTGAGAATAAAGCCTTACATGTGAAAAGTTCCCTGAGTTTAAAAAAAAAAAAGACGCAGAGCCCTCGGCTGATGTCAAATGATTGAGTTTCACCAGTGTTGATGCCCAAGTCAATATTTCATGCCACTTGACGGACTGGCCTGAACTTCAGATCCAATCTGTTCATGACTCTTCTGAAAGATTAATTCATACAGGTAAATTTTACTTAAAAAAAAAATCTAGACAATCCATTTCAAATTTATATGTGTAGGTTCAAGTTCATCTCCCTGACTGCTTAAAATTCAGAATTTTCATTTACCTAGTTCTCAAAACACACTTTACTATCAATAGAAGGAAGATATCAGATGTAAGAAGTCCAGGTAGAGAGTAGAAAAGATAAGAGGTGCCTTCAGCAACTTGTCACAGTGCTCAGGTTGCTCCTTCTGCAGAGCATCTTAAGGACAGATGGAAGTACTGAGAGGAACACCTCAGGGCAATACTTTTTATTAAAACTGTTCACAGATGGATAATTCCAATAATGCTGTTAACAAAGTTTTGCCTTTTACCCTCTCTGAGACTTGTAAGATCTATTCAAAATATACGGTTGCTTATTTCACTTCTGCAATTACTTCTTTTTCACTGCAAATAAGGCTCAAAGGTAAGCAGTGGAAGCAGTTCAGATCACCATCTTTCCATGGATCCTAGTTAAGCAACAAATCCCCTCTAGATCCATTTTTCACTGAGGTGATAGAAGTAGTGACTGTGCTGTGAAGTATTAGCAGCAGTAGAGGTGCACATGCCTACAGCTGGGAGCTAAGTTTTTTGAACAGCACACCTCTGTTAAAACAATAGGAGCTGCAGGAGACTAGAAACAGTTGAAAACCTGACCCTTTCATTCAGGTACTTAAAGGGGACCTTCTGGCTGCAGGTGTATTTTAAGACTTGAGCCCCACAACTGAGAAATTAAAAGCTGCTTTGACATATGAGTGAACCAAATGAGACCATGAGACTTCTGAGGAAATTATACAGCTCAACCTTGGTGCCTTCCATCTGAGCCTCTCAAAACAATATACAAAAATTAACAAAATAGCATGCCTGGGAGGTAAGTCATTGATCTTTCAGCAATCAACAAGCTGAGGCTTTGCACAGCAAAATGCCCATATGTCATTTTAAAAGAGGATTTAAATGTGATTTGTCCTTCCTGTAAAAATACTTTCTGCTCATTTCTTTTCCTCTGCTGCAGGCCTATGGTAAGATTTCCAGAAGACATGAAGATTGGAAAGAGTAGCAGTGCTCTGGTCACTAGGCTGCTCCAAGGTGCTAGTGAGGCTGTTTCAGTCCTGAGGAAGGACTCCTGTGCCTGGAATCTGGTCTGTTCCTGACTGTTGTCCCAGGTGATCCAATGAAAGATATTGCTTCTCTCTATATAGGCTTAACCACTCCAAATGCTGAAATGACACAAATGTAGCTGCTCATCATATCCATTTAAAAGACAGCACCATTCCCGTCCCCAGATGAGGACCTTACCAAAACTCATTATGAAAAAGAGGGAACTAAGAACCAGGAATATTCTGGGCGGAGCCATCTGACTCACTGCTGCTCCCAGAAGGTGAGCTGGAAGGCAGCCCTGCTCTGCTAGAGTACCATGAGGCTGCATCCCTGGTGGGTGAGGTCACTGCCCTGCCGACTGTGCTGCTAACCCCGGCTCCCAGCATCCTGCAGCCCAACAACGGACGGAAGCACTGGGGAAAGGAGAAGCAGGTGAGGTGGAAACGTGACGTGCCAGAAATGAGTCGCCCAACTGGCCCATTAGTCCCTCCTTAAGTTCTGGGCACTGAGGATGCAGAGGGAAATACTGATGATGCCAGCAAAGAGCAAAGGGGTGTCTAAAGCATCTTGAATTTCATGGTTACATTTGTTTTAGTCATAAAGGTTTGTGCTGGGGTTTTTACCTATTTTTCCCCATTTTCACTGTCTTCCAGGCAGTTCCCTCAGGTGGGATTTCACAGTCCCAGCAGCACTGTGATGAAGTCAAGGCTGGAACACTTTTTCCTGCATGCACCACAGGTACTGTGGATGCTGTGGCCCACTAACATCATTTCAGGGGATACAGACGCAAACTGAGGAGAGGGTTTTTCTCTTCTCTTTAGTTTCAAAGAGGAGAGGAGAGGAAAAAATGCAGAGACAGGATTTTAGCCCTTCATTTTATAATGTAATTGAAATGCCAAGAGACTGAAAAAATTCAATGTTGATGAAGAAACGGATGTTAGTGCAATGAAGAATAGCTCTGTCTTTGTCAGTCTGCAGTCTTTTATGTGTCACAGGCTGTCACTTTCTATTGCATTTCAACTGACTAATTACCCCAGTTTATTAAAAGTGAATATGAATTCACATTTTTTACTTTGCCATGTTCCAAGTGTTAGTGTTATCAGGAGCTATTACTGAATGATAGATCCCACAGTTCTAGGCTTCCTCATGCGGGCAAGTACAGAGCAAATCTACCTCAATATCAATGAAAACCAGATATATTCATTTAAGGGGGAAATATATACTCTGTGCAGTACATGCTCACATCCAAGCATTAATCACCATGGTGTGTCCCACATGGCTCAGTGTATTATTAGAACCTCACTCATAGAGCAGAAGAGTGTCTGTAAGTGATGATGTTGGAAGGGTTGGACTTGAATTAAATGTACTCATCGCTTCCTAATGGGGAGGTATTTTCTGACAGCTGTAATGAAAACTGCTGCTCATCAAAAGGTACTCTGTGTCCTAGCTCACAAATTCAACCTCAGCTGCAAGTTGCACATTTAAATTTCAAAGTTTTTATCTCTAGCCGCACTGGAGTGCACTTATAAGTGCAGTGGAAGGGTCAAATTAGATGAAATCAAAGCCCTGCTTCTACTGAAGAGGCAATTTTAAGCTTTTGCAATTGGAGCTGTGTGTTGTTATGGGCTTAAAAGATCTCATCATCAAAAATAAGGATTTCTAGAACATGATAACTATCACTTTGATCTGTCCAACTCAGATCCAGCAGTAACTACAATGTTTGAAATTCTCCATTCTGTATAAAATAACACATTCAGATAAACATATGCATAGACTACAATAGTTCTAGTACAGTTTGGTACCCCATTTATTATTGCTAGTTCTTCACACCTTATGAGTGTGTGATCAGATTTCTTGTGAGGACATTTGCACTGTCATTGGAGGAGCTGCGTGCTGGTATAAGCTTTATGTGTATTGGCAGTAATAATCAATAAGAGGAATAGCAATAACTTGGGAAGTTACGTCGATAGCAAGTGCTGGGAAAGAATGGTGCTTCAAGTCTTGGAGGGAAATGCCGTTTTGCCTGAAAGCAAAGCACACAGAGTCAACAGGAAAAGGGAGAGGGTTTCATTCTTCTAGTGTTTTCCTAGTGGGTACTCATTGTTTATAACAAAATGCAACTATTGTATATTTTCCTATGATTTGAGATATTTACTATTTCACATGCTAAACAAAATGTTCCCTCATTAGAACATAACATAGTTGGAGGGAAAAAAATATCACCTGACTGGCTGCAGCGGCACGGCTGTCATCCACATTTACAAAAATAAGGCAGAAGAGAATTTTTTAAACATGTCTACCTGAAGAGAGGCGGTGAGACATGCACTCACATTGCCTGGACTCCCAGCAGGTCAGCTTGATGAGCTAGCTGTGATGTGAAAGCTGTAAGGCTCCCTTCTCTGGTGTTTTCAAGTCCTCTGGGCATGATGAATTTTGTACAAGATATTTAAAGATCTGGCTGAAGCGATCTCATCGTAGGTTTGTGCCCAGGCTGATGCTGATGGCCACGAACAGAAGATACTCCCTGGAGTGTCCATCCTGTTCTCAGAGAAGAGCAGCTCTCTACCTCACAGCTTAAGAGTGGAGTGAGATCAGTCTGCCTGTACCCCTACGTTAAGACAAGCTTTGACTTTGGTCTGCACCAGGGATGTGCATCTCAGGTGGGAAATGCTGATCCTGGATGACTCAGACCCTGCTTTGGGTTGGATTTACAAGGAAAGAGGCTTCTCTCTCCCTTCCAGTGGGGAAGACAGGAGAGGTGCCTGTGTCCACGGGTGGCTTTGGTGGCAAGTCAGGGAGCTTCAGGGAAAGGGGTCAGGAGGGCCCGAGGACACAGTGTGTGAGGATACCTCTAAGCACAAAGAGACTGACTACCTAGAGCAGGGAGCAGTACCATCAGCGGAGAAGGAAACAGCTTCCCCACAGGCAGGGATGCAGTTGGCTCCCTCCTGAGGCAGATGTGGAAATCAAGAACAAGCATGTTATCCAGGGAGCAAATAATATTTAAATCCTACTGCTAAGGAAAAATCATGTACCCAACCCCCAATATGAGATTTGCAGCCAGTCCTCCTCCATAATAAGGAATAACTGAGAAAGCTGATGACCACCTTCTGATGGGAAGAGAGGAGGTTTGCTGTTTGCTGTATCAGGGAAGCATGTGTGGAGAGGAAGGGGTTCTACCTGCCATAGGCTGAGATGCTACTGGAAGGTGTTCAGGTTTTCCTGCTGCACTGGCTCCATGCTGTTGATCCAGCAAACTGCTAACCTAGTTAGGAGAGCTTTAAAGTAGGATTGAGGGAGGGGTTGACTAGGAAAAAAAAAATAGCATAAACGAGAGCAGCCTGATGGGGACCTAAAATTTCAGTGATGTTGATATTCAAATAAGTTCACAGGAGAGACACGGGGAGTAGTGAATCAGTCCACTGAATACTTTAGAAGTCTGTATACTAATGGAAGAAATATTTGGGATAAACAGGTGGAGCTGGAAGTCTTAATACAAGATCAAAATTATGACTTAATTGGTGTAACGGAGCCTTGGTGGGATAATTGGCATGATTTGAATAGTAATATGAAAGGAAGAGCAGGCAAGGAGAAAACAAGAGAGGTGTTACCTCAGTTTGGATCTATTTACTTGCTGGAAGCCTGGCATGTAGGGAAGACTAAAACCACCTGAAAATTTCATAGATAATAATTACAGAGGAAAAGACCTCAAGTACTTACATGGTGGGATGGCTACAGCAACTGGCCACAGAATTGACCAAGAGAAAGCAGCTTTCAGTGGTAGCAAAGAGGCTTTGACAGTGCTTGAAAGTCCCAGCAACAGCAGACAGACTGACTAGCACAGAAGGAAGAAGCCATGCTCAGATACTATGGATTGAGTATGAAAGATTACCAGGAGCACGTAAGGACAAAGCATGCAAAGCTGAAATGTGGACTGAATCACTATAAGGTGGCAGCACCAAGGGTAGGAAAGAATCATTCTTCTTGTGCATTGGGAGTAAGAGGTAAGCCAAGAGCAGTGTCAACTGAACAATCATGAGGCAAAAAAGTTGCAAAAAGGATGCAGAGAAGGCCTGTGTGTGAAGCGGGGTTCATTCATCCTCATCAATTGCAAGGTTAGTTGTGAGCATGCAGCTGGCACGATTAAAATCAGAAACAAAGGCAAGAATAGGTAAAGGATATTCATTTAACTTCATTTTAAAAAAATCGTTTCTGTCTGATGATTTTTGTATGGGATACTTAGAGGACTATCTGAAGCTCTTTCAGAGTCATTAGTAGTCATCCTGGGAAGCTGTGGAGAGGGAATGAAGAGCTAGATCGCTAGAAAAGCACAGTATTGTGCTTTTTTTTTTTTAAGCAAAAGGAGGAATTGAGTTACCGAAGAAGTCAAATTAACTTCAATCCTTGGAAAAATTCTGTAAGAAGTAAAGCATCTGGAAATCAATATTTATGTATCATACAATGTCAAATGAGCTCTGTTCTCTTTCCTGGCTGTGTAATGGGCCTTGTGGGTAATGGGAATCTGTAGATGATACACATCTTGACTTTAGCAAGGTTTTGACACTCTTCTACCTGATAGAAGAGATTACAGGGAAAACAGAGAATTTTTTGCATTGCAATTACATTGGTTTATGATCAAAACAAAAGTATTTATCATGAAATCCTGTAAAGGTCTGCCTCAATGCAGTGCAATGAATGATGTGACAAGTGGCAGTTAAGTCTTCAGTGCAATTTTTACCAAAATCCTATTTTTTCTACCACAAATTAGTCTTCTATCTCTTCTCAGAACTGATGTCTTGACTGAAATGCTGTGTATAGCCTTGAGTAGGTACAGGGTAGGTAACTTTGAAAAAGAACAAAAAATGAAAACAGCACAGAGGAGGAAAGGAGTGAGCAAAAGGTAACTTTGGAAGAAAAACTTTAAAATCTAATATTGTTTAATCTAAAGAAGAGAAGGCTGAGAATGGATTTAACACCAGTCCTCAGATATGTAAAAGGTTATTACAGGGCACAAGAATGCTCTGCCACATCCATGATGAATGAGTTGAATAATAGAAACAGAATTTAGGAATCCTTTCTAACCAGTACTGTAATGAAATGGGAGAAACTGCTCATTGAGGTTGCAGAATTTCTTTCTGGAGATCCTTAAGTCCATGTCAGAGGTGGAATAAATAGGGCAAGATGCCACAGAGTTACAAAGACAGAGGAGTAGAATAGGAACTTCCTAAGGTATTTTTTATGAATTTTCTATCTTTGTTTATTTCAAGTTTTCAGCTTTAGGAGAGCATAACACTCTAGTTAGCTTCACTTTTGCTCCTGCAAAACTCTTCACTTGTACCTCAGATTTTTAAAAGACTTTATGAGGTTTAATTTTTGTGTTTACAGAGGGGTAACACCTGAGCAGCTTGGGCATGAACCAGCATCAGGTGATGTTAAATGCTGTGCAATCCAACAGCCCATTCCAGCAATGTACAACAGCCACCACTTCCTTTTGTTTGGAGCTGGTAAAGTCCCCTGTGAAGCCCAGCCCCTTCTATTGCCCAGCCCCTCACCATCAGTGTCAAGTTTTGACCTCCTACAATGCTTCCCCAGAAACATTTTGCTCTTTTATGTATCATATCTTTTGTCTCTCTCATTAGAAGAGTTTCATAAAACCTCTGTGTAGTGTTTTTAGCAATAGTAGAGATTTCTACGGTGGCTTTGAATGTAGTAGTCAGATCTCTTTTCATGCAGTTAAATATGATGCACACAAGGCAATCCACTTTCTGTAAAACGTTTGGTGAGAGGGGACATGGTCTTGAGCATGGGAACATTAGAATGAGCCATGGGAGAGCAAGGCCTGATGGTAAACTACTTGTGTGGCTCTGTGCACCCATATTTCCCAACTGATATGAGAGAACTGCAGAATGAGCAGCACTGCCTCATCCCATGGAGTAGTTCTGAGAATAAATATATGAGGTACCTAAATACAGTAGTAACTGGGGTGCTATGTGCCCCTGAGGTGGATTTGTTGCTGCAGATGCAAGAGGGCAGTGTTGATTTCCATTCCTTCTAAGTTTTGTATTTGACACGTTGACTACTTGGCCCTTGTCGGAGCAGAAGGGGATACAGTGGTGTCAGAGAGGCCCACACTTCTCACTGCAAGATGGATTCGGTCTTTGATTAGAGGAAAGTTCTTGCTCTTGTACTTATCTTCAAGCAGCTGGAGGATCCCAAGGCCCCTTGTGCAAAGTACTTATACAGAAGGGATGAAATCCTGCTATGTTGAAAGCAACAGAACTTACATCCTGGGCTCACTCATCTTCCATCCCATTCATCTTAGGGATGTGCAAATACATGCTGGAGTGCTCCACTGAATCATGATGATTCTTCTGGAGGAATTGCATGGAGAATCAATGGACATATTCCTTGTCCTCAGGCCATTGCCATGTCAGTGGATTCCTGCCCTTAGAGCACTCCAGCTGCCCAGTCCCTGCCTCTGCTGGAGCACAGGGCCTCTCCAGACCTTTCAGCAAGGCTGTATGAGCTCTCCCTAACCTGACTCACTAATATCCAGCTGTGCTAGCAAAGACCTAGTTCAGTCAGTTAAGGTGGCTCCTTTGGAGCCACACAAGCCAGAGAAGAGTTGCAGGAGCAGCTCTGCTGCTAAAGCCTAGATGGCAGTGACTTCCAGCCAACAATGCAGGCCATGTTGGAGCAGGGATTGGACAGTGCTCACTACATCTGTAACTACAAGGAAATGTGGCCACAGCCACTCAGGTTTGCCTGAATTCCTTTGGTGAATTAGCTGTCTTAGCAACAGAAAATTACTCTTTTTTTGAGCATTTCTTTGTAAAAATCTCTTCTAAAACTGAGCAGTATGCAACTCTATTTAACATTTGGCACTGCTATGAGAGAAGCGTTACTACACTTCTCTCCAAAGGTATTGGCTAAATGTATGTATGTTCCTCTTAGAAAGTTTCTGCTCTATCAAATGAACACTGCAGTGTATCTCAGAGTGTTCTTCTTTGGTCTTCTGACTGTGTTGAACACATATATTTTATGGTATGTGCACCAGCAGTGCACTAACTTTGGCTGTCTAGAACTGCATAGAAAACAGCTAAGTTACTTCCTAGGCTTCAAGTCCACAACAGAGTTAAGAAATGCTTCTAACACTCAAAAAATGAATATACTCTCAGATATTTTCAGAGACTCTTTTTTTTCTGGAGAAGAACCCTCGTAATGAACATTGAGCCTTAGACTGTATCAAAACCCATGTGAGCATCACATGCTGTGTTGTGAAACACTCCCAGGAGAGCATAAACATTTGGGCAAACCTGCAACAGGGGAAAACAACCCTTCTTAATATTTTCAGTCCACATTTCAATTGATTATGGATGTTTCTCACCTTGAGTGTAAATGTGACTTGTTTGGCTCCCGTGCCTCCTGAATTCACTCTGGAACAGCAGTTATTGAAGAAAGAAGGACCTGGAAATACCCAAAGCTCCTTCAGAAGTGAAGTACTTCAGAGGCCATGTTTTTATTGCTTTATCAAAACCTGCAGCTACACAAACATTTTTCTTGATATAAGCAACTCATTCTTTCTACCCCTGCTTCTTCCTCCCTCTTTCTTGAATCTGTTTGCAGGTCCTGTGAGGTGACCTGATGTCTTGGTTTGAAAGACAGGTATCTGCCAGAGCCACGCTTGGAATTGAGAATGTAAAACCCCTCCCTCCCTCCAAATTACTATAATTTTGAAGTTAAGGGGTGCTTTCAGGCAAAGATATAGGAATACCAGTCTTTTACTAGGAATATTACAAAATACGACGGCAGTAGTACAAGAAAAAAAAGAAACAAGCAAACAACAACAACAAAATAATGCTAGGAACACTGACAGAGTCAGAATACGACCTAACACGCTGTTTGGTCAGGGTGTTGGAAGCACTCCAAAATGGGTCCTCCTGGAGTAAGAGATGTGACTCCGCTGGAGTGGAAGATTAT
>WAAE01021750.1:0-321827 GCA_013400495.1 Nicator chloris
ATATATAAATATAAAGCCCATTTTTTCCCCTGGTGCAAACTGTAGCTGTTTCACAGATGGCACCATTAGTCTTGTCACTTCCAAGGCTCTGGAGCTCTTCCTGGCCCACTATAAACAACATCTGCAGATTTTCACTTATTCCCTATCTTTGTATAGAGCAGCCATGGGATGATTCCACTAGCACAACAACATCTATCTTTTGGTTGACCCAAGGTTGCATAACTTCTTTCAGAAGCATTTGCATTCTGCCCATCCTTTTCCTACCACAAAGCCAGGAATATCAGCAGGTGATAGGAGTGTATGTGTGTTTTGTGTCAGGTGGTGAGCTAAACTTTCTTAGAGTCCAACAGTAGTTGTGTACTTCTCAAGATAAGTGAGAAAGGATCAAGTTTGCTTTGACAAATGCAACCCTGGCACTTACTAGGACTGCAAGTCATGGGGTGTGAGTCCATTCAGCTTAAGACTTTTGCAGTCCTAAGAAATATGTTGTAAATAAGATGTAAGTCAAGTGACTGGGTTGCCTTGCTTGTCTCCTTGCACAGTCTTTGAAAAATTCAAAAAGATTCACATGAAAAGAGCTTTGTTGTTCTATTTTTGCAGTTATGGGGAGAACATAGAGATGACTGAAAGAGCACAGTAGGTGGCTTCTCCATTTGTGAGGCTGTTCCTTTCTGAAATCTCATTGGGGAACTCTGAGAGCACAGACCTGAGCTATTGATTGGGAATGCAATAATATTCACAATTTTGGAAACAAATTTTTAAGCTGAAGAATTTCAGAGCTGCAGATGATATGAAAGCCTGGAATATCTATGTTATTATTGAGAATACTGAGTACCACTGGTTAACTGATGGTCACCATGCTCCTTTTCATTTGTTTAGTCCATTGTGATGGGACAGGGATGTAAATTGGAGAGCAGGAAAACACTTCTAATAGCCTCTGATTTGTATTAATGGTTATGAATAGGACAACACAAAGACTTCAAATCTGGTGTTTTATCTCAGTCTGTGCAGAGAATAACCAGGAGGTTATCCCCATTAGGGAAAAATCACAGCTTGTAATCTCTGAGGCCTTTTAGACAGACAACAGAAACAAATAGCCATGCAACAGATAAAAGCCTACATCCCACAGAAGAGAAAGGAGTAAGAGACAATGCAGAAGTGTAGCTCTTAATAGGTCTGTACTATAGCACAAATTTGTAAGAAAATTGTCCTGAGTAAAACATGTGTGTTGTATTTTCTGTGCAATCACATCTCTTACCGGTAAACTTTTGAACCTTTATTTTTAATCCCAGTTCTGCTGTGATTGCAGTAGTGTAAATCAGCAGGGACTCTGTTAAAACCATTGGAACAGCACCCAGGGACTGATCCAGACCACCTCTAAGCCCAAATCCCAGTAACAGGAACACAGTGAATTGCACAGTGGATTTAGCCAGTGCAAAGGGTGAGTTTCTGGTCTAGTAATCTGCACCCACATGTGTCCATGTGGCCTTGGTTTCCTGTTCCCAGCAATTAAGTAGTTGCTGCTTGTCTTCCCACAGATAAGGTAGGATGTAGTATGCCTTATCTTCTTCCTCTGGAAGCTGCTTCTTCCTGACTAGCAGCTAATGCCATCTCCATAATCTTGCCAAGGTAACACCTGTGCCTCAGTGTTTCCTCCTGAAATCCTCTCTCATATCACCACTATCCACTACTGTTGTTCCCTCTGTGGCCCCAGAAGGCTCCAGCATGTGCAAATTATTCCAGCTGATCTTCAGCAGCAACTGAAATTGAGTATGGGAAACCACCCCCTCTGTTCTCTCCAGTTATTTCCCAGTCTTGTTCCAAATTTCCCTGAATACTTAAAAAAACCCCAAGAATTTTCCTAAGACCACCAAAAAATCATAAATATCATGAGATTTGACTACAATTTTTGCCACTGTACATCTCAAAAGGTGTCTTGGTTTCTCTGAAAATGCACCAGATTCTGCCACAGACCAGGACATTGCCTGGCTTGCCAAAAGACACAGGTTTGGGCATTAAAAGGATATTTGCTACATTTGAACAAGCAACTTATAAAACAGGAATAACTGAGACATGGAAATTCTGGAGATGTGTTTTAACTTTGACTGCTAATGTTCAAAATTTGAACTGGATGAAAAACATTCATTACCCTATTTTCTGACAAGATCTGTGACTCTGATTGCATACAAACACACTTTTCAGGAAAACTTGTCATTTTTCACTGCAGGTTTTTTCAGAGGAAAAAGCAAAAAGTAGGCTGGAAAAAGAGAGGGGTTCCAATAGTGTCCTCATTTATCATTTCTATTGAACAAAGTATTTTAATTTTGTAATCTGGAACTGGAAAATTATTTCAAAAAGCCATTTTTTGAGAATCAGTGCATGAACCCATTTTTAGCAGAAATCTGGTTTTTATGGCTAAATTTGTCATTTTGCCCCTGCAATATGAAAACGGTCCAGGAATGTTCCAGAAAAAAAAATTCTGACATTAAAAAACCAGGCATTCTGATTTTTCTTTTAATGCCCAAATGCCTTTGCATCTGTAAATATCTTTTAATATGCTTGAAAAAGGTTACATGTGTGCAGAGGTCTTTGCATTTACCAGTAAACTTCATAGTCTATTGAAAATTGAGATCATAGGTCCCTCTGAGCTGTTCCTGGGGAAGAGAAAAATCAGTCATATACTAATTTATTTTTCACTGCCACTGAATGAAATACAGAATGGAATGTCACACTTCTCAATGTATAGACATACTTAGTAATCCTACAAAGAAAGGACTCTCTCTTATTATACAGAATATGAATGACTCTGCCATCTGTGGTTTTCTTAAAATGCCACCTCCTCACAAAGATAGGCCCGCTCTTGCAAATGCCACCTGTCACCAAGCAGTGTGTGTCAGGAATTTTCAGTGCCACAATGGAATACAGCCCTGGGATCTCTGTGTGCAGCCCCAGCAGTGCTGTACCTGTGCTCCTGCTGAGTGACACAGCAGGGCCACTAGGAAGCAAAGGCAAGTGCTGAATGTGTAAGTACAAGTCAAAAAGAGACGCTATGAGGTCCTTCTTCCTTTTGCACTGAAATAAGGAAAGCACACAGCAGAAGAAGAATGAGCTAGGCTGTTCTCTTTCAGCTGTCAGATATTTAAGTACCAGTGCAGTGAAGCAGACCCATTTCTTCTTTCAGGTGAGCCAGGATGGAAAAGCCTTGCTGGATGTCCTACAGCGTCCCTTGAGTCCTGGGAATTCTGAATCCCTTACTGCTACTGCAAACTACTCCAAGGCTGTTCACCAGGTGTTGGATGTGGTACATGAAGTCCTGCATCACCAGCGGCGCCTAGAAAGCATCTGGCAACACAGAAAGGTCCGGCTACATCAAAGGCTGCAGCTCTGTGTTTTCCAGCAGGATGTTCAACAGGTAATACCCCTACTAAAGAGATAAAAGTGACCCTTTATTTGCAGCCATAAAGGTTAGTGACTCATCCAGAGGCTGGTGCCATAACAAAGATTTCACACACAGCTCTAGAAATCTGCTCAAATCCTAATGCATCTTTCAGTATCTCTTGGTTTCGTGTTGGAAATCATCAGTCAGTCCATTGAATATTGATCAGTCCATTTCCTGTAAGAATGTGACACTATTTTCAGGGGTTAATTTGTCACAAGTAAGCAATTATTTATAGGTACTCTACTGTTCCTGAGAAAGTGATGTTTAATAGAAGAAGGAATTTCAAGTGTAAAAAGCAATTGAACTGTGGTGTGTTTCACCTTTCGATGTGGAAACAACACAAACTGACACTTTAGTGGTGCTGTTTTATGATCTTTGGACTTATGGAGTCCACATACCCACGCTAGGAGTTTGCTGGCTCCAGTGAAGTGCACACCCCAATGCTCAGAGCCCTCCTCACAGAAACACAGTTTATACAGCACAGGCTCATCTTGGAGAACCTCAGCTCCAGCTGGATAACTTTTCTGTCCCAAAGGAATCCATATGAGTACCAGCACAAGAGTGTGAGTGACAGGAAGTATGAGATGCCATGTTTGTAGCTGCCAACTACACAGGCACAATCAACAGATGTTCCAGGGCCCTGCTCATTCAGGGTGGTGTGGTTTGTTTAAGGGCCCCGTTATAGCCCAAAGCAGATGTTGGTAGCAATATGGTACTTGCTTTAAATGAAGAGGCTGAATGCTCTAATCATGTTTATGGAGCATTCTAATGTCCCTGGGGTTCTTTATGCCATTGCCTTCCTCCCAGTGAAAAATGAGGCAGAGACGGAGCGGCAAAGCTGTCACATGCAAAATAGACATGAACCAACAAGGACAGGAGACAGGCAACTGTTATTCAACATGCAAATCTGTGGTGCTATTAGTGCTGCAATTGGAGTGCACCAGAACAGACAGAACTGTAGCTGTAGATGTCCTTTGCAAATATTTGTGATCATTTCGTCAGTCTTCAAAAGTTTGCCAGTGTTTCTACCTACTCAGGTTTTCCTCTAAAACCACAAAAATATTCATGGCATACATTTAAGTAAAACTGGGACTGAATATCACAGATGCCTCATTTAAGCAAGTTTTCTTTCATTATGTGTCAACAAACATACTGCATAGTAATGAAATTCATAAGCTATATATTAAATAGAGCATGTATTTGGTATTCAGTTAGAATACTTCCAGCAAACTATATGGAGTTAATACAGTTTTAGGGCTAAATTCTGAGAAATCAGGGGTTTTTAATTCTGATGGTTTTATACTTTTTCTAATTGTGTTATTTAACATTAATAAGAATCTTAGGTATTCTTCATTCCCTAGGGTGATTTATGCTTTTTGTGTAAATCACCCTATGGAATGAATACCTAAGATCTTACTGATGTTAAATACCACAGTCTTTCCAAACTGAAACTTTCTCTCTTACATCTTCTGAATTCAGTAGAAGTGTTTATGAGGTTCATTCATGAAGCCCATTCAGACTTTTCCTTCCCACACATGCAAGGCAATGAAGCTGTGTCACTGGTTTTCAAAAAGAGCAGGTCTTTTTATGTACTCTGGCTTTTGGTGAGAGAAAAAGAAACAGGCAGTAAGAGTCTCTGCAGCACAATCACTTTAGAGAGCATTACTCTGTGTGAGTTCTGTTGGCAGCAGTCTTTCCAAATTTTTCTCGTAATGGGTAGTTATTATCTGAGAAGCAACAACTTAATGGCAGACATGCTTCCATCCTAGCACACACTGGAAGCATTTCTTTGTCCTACTTAGAAAGTAGAGAGGAAGAGATGAATCATTCTGTTCACTAAACATCTGTACTATTCAAGATAAATGCTTTGTAACTCATAAATGAAATTATCAGCTAAAGAGAAATATGAATTGTAGATTCCATGAGGAGGAGGAAGATATCCGAGTATGTTGATGGGAGCTTTTTTTGAAACTGATCTCCTCCTGTATATCTGTCATGCAAATCCTATTATGCTTATTTTGTTAAATGCCTGGCAGTTGGCAGATGAAGCTACCTGTATTTTGTCACTGATCATAAGCAACACTGATCTATAATAATTTCTTGCCTTGTGAAAATGTAATAACCTTCAACTGAGTTCCCCCTAGCTCAAGTTTAAAATGAAAATATGTGGGAGAAGAAATCCTGACAAGAGAACCCTGAGTTTATTAGCCTTCTCTGTCTCCTAAACACATAATGATACAGCATAGTTTCTCTAAGGAAGATATTCTCTCACACAGCTCAGAATTAGACAGTTTCTCACAGGTGCAGTCTTCGCTGTCAGGATATCCCGTGGCTCACCCTCTCCAGCTGTTGTCCAGTGCAGTAAAAGTTCTGGTGAAAGATGATCTCTGTGGCAGAGCTTGCACTCCTTCACTTGTTCATCCATACCTTTCTTGTCATGTCACCTGTTGTGCATCAATCTTGTCTTACACATGGGTGTTAATAGGGATGTTAATAGGGACGTGTTTTGTTGTGTTGCATGTCTTGATAGAGACTCCAAGATTATTTTGCATCCTCAGTCTGCTATTAACAACATCAACAGATTTTGGTAAAGACATCTCCAAGAAGAGACTCTTATGGACCCTGAGAGATCAGTAATTCCTTATCTAACTACTCTGGTTAGCCTTGTCTCTTGAGTATTTGGGCATGGAATATCAACTGTGCACAGAGAGGTGTTGCAGAACTGATGGGCTGGATGAAGGCTTTGTGTAGGCCAAGTGTGTGCTATCTGGGCTGGATTTGAGGGTTAAACTGTTCTCAACAGGGCTCATTCATATAATTTCTAGTTATCTGCACCACTTTCAAGGCAAGACTACCTGCTGTATGTACTAATGGCACGTCAGGGCTGTGTTCTCAGAGAGTTTCACACTGTCAAGGAAATACTAATTCTAGCTGGGTTTCAGCTTGAACTGCACAAAATCCCTAGAGTCACAGCATAACTGAAATACACATTGTGCTGTATAAAAAGCAGTGTAAACACTGTGGATTGCCAAGTTATAATATTAATGTAAGAAATGTTATGCTATAAAATATAATTAGAAATAATCACTACCTTACACCATCAGACATTTTACAAGACTATTTGCTACTACATCTATGTATTAATACAATTACATCCATTTGCACATGTGAACCAAGGTAAATAATGGTGTGCTGAGAATGCTGAGTTATGAATTTATAGTGTTTTAAAGAAGGAAAGAAAATAAATGGTGTGAAACTGCATTTGCAGCCTTCACAGGAAATAGAGCACCATTCACACAAAAGCAACAACAGTTAAGAAAATTTGTGAGCTGCCATGAGGTCCAACACAGGCAGGAACTGACAAGAAACTCTTTTAACACCAAAAGTATTTAGGATCATTATAAAAATGTTGGGTTGCTGAGTGTGAAAAATACTTCATTGCTTCGTTTGTTTTTTAGAAGTTCTCTGGTTTCAGATAGGGAAGAACTGTGCTGTTTGATCCTTTTAGAACACAGCTGTGGGAGGAGGTGCTGAGATTCTGTCCTGCAAGGGAGAAGAAAAATCTCTTTGACTTTCATGCCATTATTTTGTAGTTGCTGCAGATGTATCGGCCTATTTTTGGTGCCTTTTCCCTTTTGCTCCTCTCTGCTCTAGGTCTTCCCCTTCTGCAGACTATTTACCATCAAATTAACACAATTTCAATTTCTGTTGAGATTTGAAACTGTTCTCGTATTTTCTCACATTTCCACTGCTTTGCACTGTAAGGTCCCGATTTATCCTGCCAGTCTCTGCGTGCATCTCTCCACTCTGACATGTTCCCTTTGCCCTGTGAGCAGCAAACCATGAAACAACAAGGGTAGCAAAAGGGTTGTAGCATGAAATGTTATCAAACAGCCTTAGAAATAGCTGAAGTAAGTTTATAAGGCTGTTCTTCACCCCACTGCCTCCCTACCCGCTTTGTTTCACATGGGCAAGAGTTTCTTGAACTTGAATTCTCCACTATATAAACTCATTTAAGTGAAGCACACCTGTTAAAGGAGAATGGAGACCCATTTGATACATTATTGAAATGATCTGGGCAAGCCTTGAACTTAGTATTTTAACACACTTTCATGTCAGAATAGTCACACTGATACTCTCCTTCTGCAGCCTTCCTTGCTTCTCACAGAACTCCTTGGTCCTTCCATCATTTCCATACCTACATGCCAACACAGCCTGGCACAGGCAGCCTGTTTCTCCACACACTGACATGATTCCCTGAAGATCACTGCTGGTGCTGCTTTCTTCTTGCTTCTCTTTGGTTGGGATGCCAGCCTGTAAATGAAGAGCTGGAAAGTAGGTGGATGTAGAGGTGCTGTGTGTGTTGGTGGTTTCTTGGCTATGAACAGTGTTGGGTTAGCCGTGGTGGCTCTGCATGGCAAAATGGAGCAGGCCCATCAAGGCAGATGAAGACCAGTGGTAAACAGCAAGATGACACTGACAAGCATTTACTGGCAAGAGGATAGGCTGTGCTAAGAAAGCTGGAACTGTTGCCTTTCCAGCTGCAGTGATGTCTCAGATCCTCTTGGTTATTGAGAAGGTCAAGCTAGACTAGTGTCAGGTTCATCTGATTTCTCTAAATTTGGGATTTGCTTTCTGTTGGCTTCATGCCCAGATACATTAAAGGACATAGTTTTGGTTTCCTTACATGGTTATCTGCCTCTGGTGATGGATAAAAAGGCCATGTGGCTATTCTGATATCATTACATTTACCAGCTGCCATTGTTGTGGGAGACTACAGAGCATTGAAGAGAAAAGGCTGTCTCTCTTCATAACCAAGCACTTTAACTTGTAATGTGTCTGGCTTTTACTGGCAGAGAAAACAGATCAGGGCATGATCCTGACATCATTTGTATGGAAAAATGTCCTGCCAACATCTGTCTGTCTCCATACACTATCTGAGAATGCTGAACGCTTCATGTGATACATGTGATCTATGTAGTCCGTTTGCAGAAGAATGCTTGGGTATTTGAGGCAGTTTGTGTTTCATTTAGCTCTCACACAAGCTTTTAGAGGATTAGGTCTGTGCATTACTCCCCCATTTGCATGTGTACACTTGGTTGTTTTGATCCCTTCAAGCCCGTGAAGAGTTCTCCAACATTCTGTAGTTTTCCAACTTGTCATAGTTTGTTTCAAAGACAAAAGAAATGAGACTATCCATCTGCTTTTATGCTTTGTTTACAATCATACCCTCACTTGGTCTTGTAAAACAAGAGACTTATTCATAAACAATTGCTAAGGAAGAAAAAAGGACATTATAATTAAGTCAAGATTATATTTACAACCAGATGACTTCAGCCACATCACCCTGCAAGAATACATCACATGCTCTGTGTGCCATCTGAACAGATTTAGCCTGTAAACAGCTCCCACTGTCAGTCATTAATTAAAACATTACAATTCAAAGCATCCTAGAGAATTTTCATGACTCCTTTGGTAAATTGATGTGGTCATGAGATGCATTTAATGTTTGTCACTTACATGTTTACATTTTCAGAGCATTACTGTTGTACTTTCTCTGAGCTTAGAAGGTGTGTGTGACCTTACCAGCCATAAGTAATAGTGAGTAGAGGTTCTAATTATGGTTGTATTGTGCCCCCCCCCCCCAAAATGAATCAGTACTGGTAAAACCTCTTGGCAACCTTCTCCCAATGGGATACAACAGGAGAGAAAACAACCTTTTGTTATCCATGACTAAGAGATAAATACCATTGTTCTCACTAACCCAGTCCTTCCAGCAGTTAGTGATGCCACTAGTTTGAATCATCTTCATAGCATCTGATGTGAATATCTCACCAGACAATTCTGATAGAACACCATACAACTTTTACCTACAGAGCTCTAAAGGACCAGCTTAATATTATGTGCAAGTGTCTCCAAACCTACATACATCTCTAACACCTCTGATGTAGCACTTCTCTGCTTTATTATTTATGCAGTAATGGATGTACAATTGTAGTAAAAGGGATTTCTCTTTGCTTCCATCCATATCACAGACCATGCAATAAAACATTTTATTAACTCCTTTTTCATGGCAATTTTCATTCCATTCCTATTGTTTCTGCCAAAGGAATGGTAACATTTTCAGGCAATGTGAGTGTGAGGCAATGAAGAGATCTGTGGCCCCACTCATCTTCTGAAGAGGACTTATAAGTAACCAATGCTGAAAGTAAAGTGGTGGTTTATTTGTGCTGATCCTGCAAATATACTGGAAATGGCCACTTAAATAACACGCATTGCTGAGTGATTTAGTTGCTTATTTTGAACTGTTAAAAAAGGACTGTCATTCCTTAATTTGAACCCACAGTGCATGGGATTATGCAGGAGTTTCAGATTATTTCTACTGACTACAGAAGTCTCTCTAAGCTCTAGTCATGACAGAGTATAGAGTAAGAGCACCCTGCATAGCTACAAAAGCCCTGGTACTCCTTGACCAGATTGTGTTGGATTTGCTGCACAAGGAACCACACTAGGAAGGAGAATATTGCCTACATATTTCTTCAGTTTCTGGTGACTTCATAGGGATGTTTCTCTAGTTCCTTTAGCTTGCAAAGACATGGAGCATTTATAGGCAGTGTTCTCAAGGCTGTCCAACACAAACAGGACAGGGTTCTTGGAAAAAAGAGCACAACTGAAAGAAGTAATGTGCATTTTTCCTCTTTACCAATAACTCGGTCTTAGAAATCCTCCCTTTGAAGAGCCACAGCAGAGCTTCCTGAGAGAGGGTGCAAGCATGTGGCATGCTGCTACCTGGGCACATTCAGACAGTGGCTGTTGGTACAGAGGCAGGCCCTGTGTTTCTGTCCAGGCAGAACCTGGGACATTTGCACCCTGTAGCCACTGTTCACTGTGTGGTATAAGAACACCTCAGATGTCTGAGGCTATCAGCCTAAGAAGTAAATTGCTTTATATGCTTCAAACTCACATAAGAGAAAGGGAGCTCTGTTCTTAATGTCTGACAATGCTCCTTAATTTAGACGAGTATTATCTTGTATTATTTTTGTGCCAAAATTCTTCACAAAGAACTTTAGGTTTAAATTTTTGTTTAAAGATATTTATTCTGGAAATAAATCCCTTAGAGGTTGCAGATTAACAATATACTATCCTCTTCATAATTTGATTTAAAGTATAACTTGAAATTATCTGGAAACAACCTTTGCCTCTTTCTTCCTTTACATAGTTATTAAGACAAGCAGACCATTGTTCTTTGTGCTCCTAAAGAGTCACTGATGAAAAAATAATAATGATCACTTTTTAATTTATACACAGAGCAGTATTGCAAGGGATATCCAACTCCAGGGGCCAGATTCAGTTACCAACTGAAGTTTACTTAGCACAGATGTATGAGGGGTACAAGAACACTTTGATGAACTTCACAGCTGTCTTGGGAGATAAGATCTGAAGAAATCTGAACAAGCCAGCTTGATCTCTGAACCTATTGAAGTGAGAGGAGGAACAGAAAAAAAATTCCTCTGTCTATCAAAAAGTGGTTTTTTTTGTTTAGAGCACTGTCTGTCCTTCAAGACCTAGTTCCTTTGAGATGGTCTGTTTTGCTGCTTCTTGAATGGCAAATGTTTGGGTTCTTAGGCTAAGAAGCTCTTGTGGAAACCCTCTGAAACCATACTGACTCATTGAGGGTTTGGATCTGTCTTTCAGTGGATGAAGAGGAAACAAGTCATGGCATGAAGCAATGGAGAAGGCGATATAAAGATGCAGTTCCTTCTCTGTAGGCAGGTGTAATGATCCATGGTCTGTATTTATCCTGCCTGTCTTTAGAAGCATAACTGAATCATCCAAATCAGGAGCCTAATGCAGAGTCTCCTTTTATAGTCAGTGGAGAGACACTGGCATCTCCAGAGAGTGGCTCTCATTGTACCCTAGATACTGCCCTCTCTTATTCCAGACTGTAAGGGAAATAATGATCGTGTAGGCTCTTCAAAAAAGACCTTCAGTTCACTACCTAATGTTGGGTGAGATTCACTAGGATGCAGGAGCCCAAATCCTGTGTGATGCCATTCTGCTGGGCATTCAGTGTCTTCCTGACCCCAGATTTGCTTTGCAGCATTCTGCAGGGAAGTCAGTCCTCGGCAAACTGCTAAAATTTGATGTTACACTTAAACAGAATTTGTAGTCGTTATGTATCACATCCTCATTGTCTATTTCTGTCCCAGGATTGTTTGCATGTCAGCATTCCTGAAAATATCATATGTAGTTTATTGTTTCTGAAAGGCATCCTTGGCTCTTACTGTCACAGCAAAGGAGGAGAGAGAATTAGGCTTGTCTGTTGCTGATTAGCCCTACAAAAATAGAAGGGTTGTAGTGGTGAAGAAAGAGAAATAAAATAGAGTTTTCTCCAGCTATATGTATATTTTTTGAAAGCAATTACTAGAATGAGTAATTGTCATAAGGACATGGAGAAAAATAAGGTCTTTGAGTAGATGTAGACTGGAATGCCAGAAAACTTTCTGCCCTGTAAGTTTAAGAAGTAACAATAATGGTAGTGCTTAGTAGCTTATTAAGGTTTCTTTCATTTCAGGATTATGGGTTTTCTAAAAGGTTGATGTTGAGCAACCTGCCAAAGGTCACTTCGAGCTTCATGACTAGAATTTTTCATGTTAGGATGTCTGATTCACAAATCCCTGCTCTAAACCAACAAAGTCATTGCTACTCCAGTTTTACCCCTTATGGAAAGATTTTACAGGATTTATTTGGACTATCTAAAAATGATATAAAGGTACGTTATGCTAAGAAATAAATATGCTATTTTAGGCACTGATTTAGGAGTCCAAAATAGTCATTCTTTTCTAGTCCATTTGTTTCCCTTGATCTTTCCTTTCAGTTATCTCCTCATATGGCCTTCCAGCTTTTTTGTGATCCTGCCTGTCACTCAGAGTGATCAATCCTCTTTCATATTGCTTTTGACTGATGGCCAGCAAAAGGCATTTTCATTGATGTGAGAAGAAACCTTGCCAGACAACAAAGAACACAATGCAAGCTAGTTCCTAATATATCATTATAACACTTTTCCTTGTATTTTCCTCCACAGAGCAGCTGCTCAGCCAGATGCTTACTTTCCCCCTCGTTAATGAATTACACCCGTGGTTTGAGATTATTAAGCTTTGCTGGGTAGCAAGAGCCAACTTAGGCTGAGCTGCTCTGGCACCATGACCTGTCTCTGCCCCCTGCTCCTCTCCAAGCCAGTCATTCCCATTAATTCTTGCTCCTCCTGACAGCTCTGCCTTGCTCCATGCCCCAAATGACTTTCCCTGGCTGTGCTCTGCAGCAGCTCCTTGCTCTCTTAGCATCTCCTGTGGGCTGTGCCTGGTTCTGGTAGCTGCCTTACCAAACCAACTTGACTCAAGAGTTCTGGTATTTCTTTCCATGGAAGAGAGGTTGTGCACTATTTTGAATTAAACACAGAGTTTTAGCTCAAAGGAGACTTTTAGGCAACTTCTTTTGTTTCATATTCCTCATAGGAAAGCCTTGCACAAAGATTCTTGCTTGTTTTTAGAAGCTGTAACCTGGATTGTAGTTCTGGAAGCTATTGCCTAGGCTGGGGTAACCCTTCAGGCACATTTAGACAGAGCTGCTTGGCTCCAGCTCCTGTATACTGTTACAGCTATAAACTTCTTTTATGTTACACTATGGTTCCCTTTAACAAAAATGTCTTTCAAATGTGAAAATATGCAAACCAAACACATTTCAAGTTTATCCACTGGTCTTTCACCTTTCCACTCCCTTTGTTTTGAAAGCTCAACTTGGTTTTTTTTTTCCTGCCTTTTGGATTTTTTAGATGGAACGTGTATTGAGGGATGGAGAAAATTACTTTTATTTTTGGCTTCAGTAACATATAAAACATTCTGACCTTCAGATGGTTCTCTTCCCAAATAAGGAGGAAATTTTGTGGGGGGGAGGGAAACCACAAAATGAAACTTTTTTTTGTATTATTATTTTCCCTATTGCTCCAACAAAAAGTAACTTTAAACAATCAAAATGTATTTTGGGTATGGTTCCTGCTTGTTTACCTCCTCGGGTTTTCCAAGTCCAGAAGGTGTTAGGAAACAAGACGAGAAGGAAGGGGATGCTGTAGCCTTGGAGCCACCAAACTAGAAGAAAAACAAGACAGAAAGTGTTTCACAGAAAATTTCAGTTTGAGGAAAATGGAGCTTTTCTTTATAAAGGTGCTCATAGGGAGAGTCCCCAAACACTTCTGCCCTTCATTCTGCCTATGAGTCTCACTCCTGGTATCATTTGACTGTCTCCTCTTTTCTCTGAACAGCCCAAGGTTGTTCCTTGCTGAAGAGGGTTTTCATAAGTCTGATCCTTCTTGCCTATGTATTCTAGTTTATTTTTGCATTTCCTGTCTGCCATGGGAGCCTGGGCTATCATTGACAAACAGCTCCTCGCTGCCATTATCCATGGCCTTCTCTGGTGCATCTGTAAGGTCACTGGCCTTTCAGCCTTTGAAACCCTCACAGGATCCTTTTCTGCTGTGACATGTGGAACAATCAGCAGGAGATTGCACAAGGATGTAAACATTCCAGGCTTTTTGTTTCAGCCCTGCTGTGCCTGGCATAGGCAGTGCCCAGTTCAGCAGGGGTCTGTGTGCTACAGGCAAAGCTTCTCACACACCACAGCAACTTGGCCCTTTCCCCAGTTGCCTGAGCTGTGACTTCTCTGCCCTGGACACGTGTTGAGCACAGCTGGTTTGCCTGAACACTGACTGACAGACAGGAAGCACCAGCAGAAGAGGTGCTGCAGTGGCCTTACAGCAGGAGAAAAGCTGCGGTGCTGGTTTGAGTCGCTGGCCAGGACCCAGTGCCAGGTCAGACATAGCCTTGTGCTGCCCTCCTTTCTCCCTGTGCACACATCCTGGCACATATAACCTTGGAGACAAAGACATAGCCTTGTGCTGCCCTCCTTTCTCCCTGTGCACACATCCTGGCACATATAACCTTGGAGACAAAGACATAGCCTTGTGCTGCCCTCCTTTCTCCCTGTGCACACATCCTGGCACATATTAACTTGGAGATAAAATGTTGTGCGGCACATGGATATTTGTTTAAAAGACAAGAGATCGTAGAAAAGTCCTTGATGACGAACAGCCACTTACAACATTCAGGGACTTCTTTCATCCCTGTTCTCTTACTTCTCCACTTCTACTCTCCTGCTTCTTCCCCAGATGGTTTGCACTCCCTTATTTTACCTCTAGTTTCTAATTAGGTCGGAGCCCCATGGAGAAAGGTTGTTTTTTCCTAGCTGTTGGCAGGATGCTCAGCCCCAAAGGGCTCTGCTCCTGGCAGGGATGTTTAAGGCCACTGCAGTGCTGCACTTGCCATCCTGGTGAGATTTTCTGTTACTGCCACGAGACCACCAAGACCCATTTGACCCACCTGGGATTTGTTCTCTTACTAAACCTGTGTCTGCTATATTCTGTGATTGTAAGCCTTGTTAAACCTGGATGATTAAATCATCTGCTCCCCCTAGGAACCCAAAGCAGGGCTTTATTCAATATCCTTTCTTCAATATTCTGTATCAATCAGCAGCTTCCTCTGTGGTGCAGTAGGCAACTCAAACACAGTGGGGAGTGCCCGAGTGCTTGTCTAGGACCTAGAGCACAGCACTTGCACTAAAGATACTCTGTTGCAAAGCTCGTCTTCGCTTTCTCAATCCTTTCTAGTTGTTACTTACCTTTAAATGTCTTGTTTTAACTAGTAACAGGTTTCAGTGGGTTGATACTATCAAAATGTACATTTTGTGATAGCACTAATGATACTGTTATCCTAGTCTGACATTTATCCGACAGAGAATTTCTTTCTTTGTTTTACAAACCGAGGCTCTGAGAGGGACCATAAAGCAAATCAGTGTTGGAACTGTGAAGAACAGTTGTGGGTTTTTCTGAATCTTTATCCACTCTCTTTTAGTTTTGCTTTTTTTTCTCAACTTGAAACCCATAGGCACATCTGTCATTGGCAGAGTTCAAATCAATTGCTCTATTTACACATTAGAGAATAATGTGCTTTTCTAAAGAGCTCATGTAGCTTCTCTTTTGCCTCCTGCGCATTTCAAGGGGTCCTTCTACATTTTGGACACTCCCACCAAAAAAAACAAAAACAAAAACAAAAACAAACAAAAAAAAAGGCAAAAACAAAAACAAACCACAAAAAAACCCCACCAAAAACAAAACAAAACCAACCAACCAACCAAACAAACAACAACAACAACAACAAAACCAAAAAAAAAAAACCAAAACAAAAAACAAAACACACACACACACACACAAAAAAAAAAACAAAAACAAAAAACCCAAAACCAAAACAAACCAAACAAACAAACAAACAACAACAAAAAAAAACACACCACAAAAACCACAAGCAAAGGCAAGAAAAATACTTCACACACCATGAAAGACCACACTTTGAAATGCACAAATTTCTCCATAGGATCAGAAAGCTTTTCCTCAAAAACATGAAAATCAGAACTGTGCTGCTGTGTTCACAAACATGAAAATTGGCTGTGATGATAGCTATCATTAGTAGCAACAACTTGGAGGTCAAGATCTTGGAAATCTAAATCAGCTGAGTCCTGTGCATGTCTCCACTTACTATCAGGTCTGCAAATGCTGTTTTTTCTGTTGGTGTGGTGCCAGAGAAGCAAAAGAGAGAGTTACTAGAGGTAGGAGGAAACACAAGATGTCAAATAATTATTTGAGGAATTAATAAAACTTCAAGTGCACATGGTCACAGCAGAGACTGAACATTGTTAAAGTAAAAGAGGTTTCTAAAAATTAGGATATTGTTTTATCTGTTGGTTCTAAAGAGCTGTAGAGATCCCCTATGTAAGTGCACATGAGGAAGAAACTGGGCCAGACACCGAGCATGGCCCCGTGTTTCTCTTCCTGGGAACTTCAAAGCGTAAGCTGGAGTGGTGGAAACAACCGTGGAGGAAAATGAAATGGAGATTTGCTATAGCATAATATCAAGAGCTTTTCAGGTTGCCTTTGCTTCAATACTTACTCTACCTGAGACATTATTCTTCCCATCCTCTTGAGCTGTGAGACACCTGGGTCATTCCTTCAGAAAACTCTGACTATGTCCAAACAAACAGCCCCGATGGAGGGAGCCAGACCTAGACTAGAGCTGGCCACAGCTGTGTCTGACCCAGCAGTTGCACCTGGAATAATGATGTGAAAGAACAAATATGGGACAAGAAAGGGAGACCTGGGAAAAATATCTTAGTCTCAGAAGGAGCAAAATCACTGTTCTAACAAGTGCTATGGACAGCACCAACCAAAAGTGCCCTAAGTAAGAAAATATTTCTGAATTTCTGAATATTACCATTGGTCATAGTATGACAGACTTGATTAATTGTATTGCTAATTCATTACCCTGCAGCTAAGTGCCAGGTATGATTCCTGAGAGCTGCAGAAAAGACTCACAAACAGCAGTGCTGGAGCATAACTGTAAGAGAAATAATCTACCTGTCAGCCTGGAGAAGCTTCATGCAGAGCACAGCAGCATCTTTCTGTGCTGATGCAGAGCACATTTTCTGTGTCTTGTACAGAAGGAACATGCACAAATGTGGTTATTTATAGCTCCTCCACCTACACTCAGCTTTGAAATTTTGTCTAAAAGAAGTTCAGCTTTTAAAGAATACAACAAGGTTTTTAACTTGAAGATATGTTTTTCTTCTTTTCTTGATTTCCTTAAAAACAATAATCTGGGAACATTAGTAACAATCCAGGCGTTAAGGAAGAACATTAGTTCTTCATTTGTCCGTCTATTGTTCTCTTACTTGGAATGTTTTTAGAGATGCCGTTGCCAAATTTTATGAAGTAAAATATTTAATCCAGAAAATGAAAGATAAGTGGGGCATATTTGATGAATGTGAACTTTACCAAAGAAAAGCAATGTTAAGTTGAAAGAAGTCCCTTCTGAGGGTAGGAGAGGCATGTGGGGTATATTCCCACTCCCTTTTGGGGAGCTCACATCCCAGATGATGTGCAGGCATTTAGTGAAGGAGCCGGCTGGGGCTGTGTGACCTCAGGCAGTGCCCAGAGGAAAGGGACAAGTCTTGCTCTCAAAATACCCAGCCTACACCCAGCCAGCTCTGCCAGAGCCCGGAATTGAATGTGCTGTTTCCAAGAGAGACATAGCTAAATCCTACATTTTGCTAATTACTAGAGCTGGGACCAACTCTTTTCTTTACAAGAAGGTGGATGGGACCAGAACACATTGTATTCTCACTCTTCTCCAAACTCATATCAGTTTCAAACCATTAAGATACTTTTACAGATGTGAAGAACTGTACAAGTACATAGTAGCCATCTGCAGAAAGCAGACACAAGGTTATTTTTGCCATATAAGCATGTGAAAAGGTAAGGAGTTCAGGTGGAGCAGCTCTATGGGAGCAGTGAAGGGAGCAGCCATGTTGCCCACAGAGGGTGGCATATCTTGGAGCAGATGGGTAATTGTGACAATTACCCAGGTCTATAGGTCTACATTAACGTGAAAGTTTATGAAGGGGGGTGGGGAATGGCAGAGAAATGCTGCAGAAAGTCCCCATGAACGTCTGAGCCTCTGCTAGAAAAGTTATGAACAGTCTTGTTGATGTGCACTGCATTGCTGTGGGAGATATTTAGGGTGTCTTCACTTAGTCATCCTGTGAAGTCTTCAGCCCTTTCATAATCAGTTTGCATATTTTTGCAATAGAAACTTCTAAGAAGGGGGTTGCTGGGGGAGTTGTTATTCTGTAGTGTTTTCCACTGCAGAAGCTGTTGATGGGATCCTGCTGCAGGAACTGTCTTCTCTGGATAAACTCCTACAGACGTGTTTCCAGATGGGCTTGTAGGATATCTGTGGGTGCTAGAAGCAGTGAGAAGTGTGAGTAAGACTATATGCATGTATTTTTGCATATCTAGGACTTTCCTGATGCTCCTCTGGACTCACATGTCTCAGTAGTTGCACAGTTTACTGAGATGTGTTCAGCAGTGTCAGCTGTGCTTTGTGGGGCTGCCCCCACTGCAAAGAACAGAACGTGGATGTTCCATTTTGACAAACTAGTGGGGCTTTAAACTACAAAGGGTAGATTGTTGTTGAAAAAATGAAAAATTGTGCAGAGGTGAAACTTTCACATAATGTCCAGGAAGCTCATAAAAACACCTACAATCTGACTTCATAAGGACTTCTTTTTTTGGTTGAATGTAGACAAGGGAATAAAGGAAATTTAAAACAAAAATGTTTTAATTGGCTCTGCATTTAATTCCCCTCGTTAATTTAGTTGCAATATGGAGCAAAATACTGATAGGTCTGTAAGGTTGTTTTCCCCTCCAAGGGTAAATGGGACTGTATGTTTTTTTCTTTTGAAAAGACCTCTTTAAT
The DNA here is from genome assembly GCA_013400495.1 of Nicator chloris. Taxonomy (NCBI): domain Eukaryota; kingdom Metazoa; phylum Chordata; class Aves; order Passeriformes; family Pycnonotidae; genus Nicator; species Nicator chloris. Next base: position 18,859 of record WAAE01021750.1, read on the forward strand.
TATGTCGTGGTATTTGGAATAGCTACAATTAGAGAGCAAAAGCAGGGAGTGATTAAAAACTCCTACTTAATAGCAGCTGCATTAGCTCTCTGGCTTTTAAAAGAGACCCAGGCACAGCTGAGTCCACATGTACCACATGGAGGTTTTATGGTGAAAAGGAAAGGCAAAATGGTGGTCAAAAATTTTTAACTGACTTTAGAGAACATTGTCTGTTGTGTTTTAAGAGAGCTCTTTCTTGAGAAAGGATTGAAGAAGTATCAAAATTTATCCTTTTTGTCCAGTCTTCAGACTATGTTAATGGGTGTAGCTCTGTTCACTCAATTTTCCCTTAAAACAAACAAACAAACAAACATGCCCCAAAACCACCTCTGAAACCTCAAATTGCATGTCTGGTGATAGTGGGCTACACCGTGTCTTAAGACAGTTTGAAATAAGTGACTCATTACTTAGATTCTGAGCTGAATTAAATACAGAAGAACTTGGTAGGCTGGCCATATTATTTTCTGAAGATGAATTAGTCATTGCTGCATGCACAGATCAAGCTATGGTATTTCAAGATTTATAGGTATATGCTCAGCAATTAGACATTTGTACCAGAGTAGTTTTGGAGCAGCTTACACGTGATTTTAAAGCCCTGCCTTTCAATGGATTGCCTGTTCCCTTTTGTACAGCTGCCATCATGTTGCTGCTTATTTATAATATTTCAGTATGTTCCTTTAGTGGAAAAGGTTCCTAGAATCCCCAACCAAATTTGGAACCACATATTTCTACAGACTGCAAAAACTTAAAGTGGAAGGCAGCTTTCTTTCCACTTTCTCTGTCAGCCTTGCTTTTTTTGCCTGTAAATGTGATTAATGTCATTTTAGAAAAGTGAATGGAGGCAGGGACGTTGAGTCATTTGCTGAGCTGCCTATGCTGGGCGTTGAACCAAATGACTCCAACTCCAGTCTACTTCTGATATGAAATTCTTGTTGCTTTCTACTTATTTCTTGAAACTCTTTCATGATTTGACATATTTGACCAAAGGCAGTGAACAGAGAGAGGCCGTGTTCCCTGCCAGCGCTGCTGAGCTGCATCAGCAGGGCTGTACCTGTACATGGGGGCTGCACTCCCCTGCCTCAACCTGTGCACCACAACCTTGGAACTCCACATGTGGAACATGGTGCTGAGATGTGTGCCCAGAGGCTCAGATCCTGCTGGATGCACAGCTCTTTCCTGCCTCTTGACAAACGTGGGGTCTTTGCTGATCCATGTTTGCTGAAGGCAGTTGAAACTTCTCTGTGGCTTTTGGCGGGAACAAGGTCTGAGTATTTGAGTCAGATATACATGCCTCTGGAAATAAAAATCATTTTGTGGGAGCCAAAGTTGACTTTTCTGGTTCAAACATGAGGTGTGATCCCCGTTTTAAAAGGTTTTGTAACAATATTTTATTGTGCCCCCAACATAAATTTATAATGAAGAAAGAAGTGAAAAAGGGAGCTCAGTTTTTATTAGGAGGTAGAACCCACAGATGAGAATGACTGAGTTTTGTTTTGGGTTCTATTATAAACCATTAATAATAGCAGGAAAAGCCAGAGGATAAGTTCCTTTGTATTTCAGTGTATTTTCTCAGCTAGACCTTTACTTGACATTACCCTGCTGTGACAGGGCCAGGGATAATAGGGAAAAGGAATCTATTTTCAGCAATGATTTGGAATACAAAAAGAAACTGATTTAAATCAGACTGTGTGTGCATTTTATTCATTACAGAAGATTAGTATTTCTTAAGTCTCCTTGCGTTGATATCAGTTAGGGGGGATTTTTCATTTTGTTTTTCTTCTGATTCTCAGTGTTTGTTCTGTCTTCCCTGGCACTGTTGCTGACACCAAGTTCTCCTGGAGGGCTTGGTAGCAGGCCAGGGGTTGGGCTGGCCATGCCATCCTGCACAGAACAGCATTATCCACTAGATGGAATTCTAATGGATAGAAGTTGACAATCCCACACTGGCTGTTGCCTCTACTCATAGTCAGTGGTCTCCCTGGCAAATGGGCAAAGTATCTCTTAAAGGTCCTTTTGCCTCCCAATAAAGGAGTGGTTTGTGGGTAACCTGAGAGCACATCTCTTTTGAAATGTGTTGTTCATAAACGCATATATGATGTGTAGCTTCTAGTTCTGCTAGAAGAAAACGAAGTATCAAGAGATTGTCTTGTGTTTACACAATCTGATACACCCAGCAAGTATTACTAACTAGGCTTGTACAGTTTTGAAGGGCATTGACAGAAAAGATTGAATTTTGTTGCTGTGCAGTGGAACAAAACGTTTATAGTAAACTTTGGATGTAAAGTATGATCTGAAACATGAACCTGTTAACTGCATTTCTTGGTTACAAAAAGCAGGCCTGGCAAAGGCAGAGCTTCTGGAATAGGAGTGTCAGACATTCAGAGCCTTGGAGCTGCTGAGTATTCATAATAGCAGCTACAGAAAAAGTGGAGATAAGGTTTGAGTCTTGTGAATTTTGAAGTGCCATATGAATTCCTGATATGTCACCAGAATTTAGTTAGCCCATAGTGTCTCAAGAGCAAGCCAGAAAGTGCTCATAATGGCAGCTTGACACTGCCTGGCTTCCTTTCACTACACAGTTTTAGAGGCTTTATCCATGTGTTTAAAGTTAGGCAATGCTTATGCACCTATTTGAAATGGGGCCTCATTTAAAGCTGAATAAATTAGGTGGAATTGCTCTGGAATTTATTACAACTCTGTTACCAAAGAGTTAAACTAACCCCTTTGAGTTATACCAGGTTTGTAGTGTTTTGAGATCAAGATCTGACTCTTAACTGTTTGAAGTGTAAAATGGTATAATTTCTTTTCAGTTTTCAGAATAACCTACTTTTAAGAGTCACTATGGCAACAACAGTGGGTCTCAGGGTAACAAAGATGAATGATTCCTTTGGCCAAGGCACTTCAGTGGGTCACCTCACTCAGGAGCAGTGGAACTGTTTGACATGGCCTGTGACAAATGCAGGAGTCGGGGTGCTCTGTCACCGCCGGTACCACGCGCTGCGTCTTAATCACCTGCTGACACTTCTCATCTCCTCCTGTTGCACGAGGGCAGGGGTCAGTGCCTGCTATGTCTGAGCAACCCTCAGTGTTCAGGCTGCCTGGGAAAGTGTGGAGTCACCATCCCCAGAGGTATTCAAAAGACATACAGAATCTTAGGGACCTGGTTTAGCTGTGGGCCTGGCATTGCTGGGTTGGAGTCAATGATCTTCAAGTTCCTGTCCTGCTTTAATGATACTGTGATTGTTACCCAAGTCATCCTCCTTTCACCTTCATTCATTTCTGCTAAAAGAAATACAGTTTAAAAGTTGTCAAAATACAGAAGTTTTTCAACTAACTTCAAGAGCGGATATAGTTCCTTAAAGGAACGGATTTACTACTCCTTTGACATTTTGTGTTCATGTAAAATGGGTGCAGACCATGAGGATTTGCTGGGAAAGAATTGGTTCCCAAGGAGATTTTTATTTAAATTGGATAAAGTTATGAGATGTTTCTTAGTTTTCACATTTCCTGATTAGGAAAGATGCCTACAGAAAGAGAGTTAGTTTTCAAAGTGCTGCCTTGAAATGTCTGGTTTCCCTTTTAAAATAGAGCCCCGTTGCTTTTTTTTATTATTTAAAAATTAAATTAACTTTTTTAAAGTTTTTAAAAGACTTGACCTTAACTGCACTAACGCAATCATCTTGCCATATTCCCAACATACAAATTAGCCTAGAGGAAGAGCAATTATCATCCTGGAACTTTGCTAAATTATTGCCTGATTGCTTCTTCAACCTTTTCCCTCTCAAACCATCCTTCCATCTCTTTCTTCCCAATTTTTTTCCTATGGTATCCCACACAAACTATGAGCATTCCCTGCCAGTGGACTCTGAAGTATATTTTTGCCTGACTTCACCTGGACAGGATTTGTTTTGCCAGTTTAGTTGTGCCTTAGGTCATAGACTTCCCGTAGGCAGGAGCTTGATCCTCAGCAAAAGAAGTGTGGAAAGGGCTCTGGAAGTGGCTCTCTTCAAACACCTGCTTCCCAATGTTCTGCTCAGATCAAACTTGTCTGACTTGCCACTGTTGTTATTTTAACAGTTACACAGATCATTCTACAGGGACAGTTAAGGCTGTTCTTCCTCCAGGTAGCAGTTTGAATCTTGTGGTTTTCCAGCCATATAATGACTGTAATAGCTGGCACAGTCAGCCTGTTGTAGCTGTGCTGAGTTTTATTTCATTTTCTCAGTGGCCTGGGTTTGCTGCTTGTTTTGTTGAGTGTGTAATTGTGCCCTTGAGGAGATAAGGAAGTCCCACCTGTAACAGAAATACCAGTGCTGCTCAAGTACTGTGTATTCCTTTAGCTTCTGTGCATTGGAAAGCGATGGAGAAAGAGTATCAATCTCGTTCTGAAATTTCCCAACCTTATATTGTCAGGCTTGGGGTTTTCTTCCAGCTTGTAGTAGATCCCAAAGAGATTTGATCTAAATTTTACTGTCAGTGTTATTGTGAGAAGAGATTCCACATGTGTGCTGCACATACAGATAACATACTTTTTTAAAAGAGAATCCTCTGTAACTCTCAGAGTATCAGATTTGTCATCCTACTTTTCCTTAAGGATCAGTTACATTTGGAACCCAATAGAAGAACATGGAAGAATTGGAGGGTTCACACTGACAATGTTTTCTGGTCTGTAGTGAAGGTTTCTTAACCTTTTCATTCCAGTAACCCTGATAATGCTTTCTCTCCACATGAAATAGATTTTAATTGATCCATCCACCATGCTTTTGGACTACCTCTCACACTGAGATGTTAAATCAGCTGTTGCTGTTTTGTAGTTTACACAAGCTCATCAGAGGAGGGTACTTCCTGTAGAAGATTTCTGATTCCCTTTCCCCAAAAGTCATCTATGTGAAAGTAAATATTTAATATCTGCCAGGCTCGAATAACTAGGCTACACTTCAAAATAAATTGAATAGCAAAAATTCAATAAACCTAATTTAGCAGTAGCATCCATGAGCATTTATCTTCTCTCCAGTTAAATTGGATTTTGACAGAGCTGCCTGTGTTCAGCCATAGCAAGCACAAGGCATTCCTCTGCAGCTGTTCCATCCTCACCCTCACAGGGTTCCTCTGTGCTGCTGAGGTAGGAGATGTAACTGGATGTTCTTCTTTTCTGGCAGGTACTGGACTGGATTGAAAATCACGGGGAAGCCTTTCTGAGCAAACACACAGGAGTGGGGAAGTCTCTACACAGAGCACGTGCACTGCAGAAGAGACATGATGATTTTGAAGAGGTAGCACAGGTAAGAGTCTGAACCAGAGACTTCTGCTGGCTTGATTTTTGTTACTCCTTTTGCATAATCAGATAAAGCTATCACTGTTTTGGGTCACGCTGCTCTCTTCAAGCATTTGGAGCTGTCCAGGATCCTGTCTCCGAGGTCTGGAAGTCAGCATGCACACTGCTGTAGGGAAAATGGACCTCTGAAATAACAGAACTAATATGACTTGCACAGAACTCATTTATTGTTTACTTTACATCCCAGTTATAGATTCTAAGTCCATGGCCCACGTGGGCCCAAAACTCTAGGCATGGCTGAGTTGCTCGTCCCAGAGACTGGCACATCTTTCCCAGGACATCTAATTGGTTAAATGTGCATTGCCTCGCTGTGCTTTCTCCACCCAGGGTTTACATTCTTTGCAGACATTTTCTCAGGCTCTCTCTCTCTTGTTTTTGGCCCTGTTGTTTTCTCAGTGGCCTTGCTGATTTCCTGAGAGCTCTGAAAAACAGACTGCAAGTGTCTTGTTGTCTATAAGGAGTTTGGCTGGTACACCGAGTGGCCCCAACTTTTCAGACACATTACTACAGACTGCAGAGCAGGGTAGTGGCAGGACTTACAATCAGAAAGTCACCACACTGGGTTGGTGAAAGGTCTCAAAGCCCATGAGAAATTAGAAGCAGCTTACAGGAAAGCATCACTTTCTGTTGGGACATAGAGGAGAATGGTTAATGAGCGGGAGCAATGGAAAAATCAATCTGAACTCCTATGGTGGAGACTGAGGGCCTTGAGCATAAGGTGGGAAGCAGCAGTGAAGAAGCAGGAGAAACAGCAGAGTTTGCTGTAAGGACAAGTACCCTTCCCATCCTCCAGTGCATTATGTGGAAGGGATTTTTTTTTGGACCGAGAGAGACAATAATTATAGGTAGAAGTTGTTATTGTTATTATTACTAATTTCCTTATAGAACACTGTAAGCAAGATTTTTCCAGGGATTTGTTATGAAGCTAAAATCTTACAACTGTTCCTCAAAGTGGAGTCAGAGTAGATGTTTAAACATATATCTTGTCCTTATTTATAGAATTTAAAAGAAAGAAGACCTTTTGTAAGTTCTTCCATGGATTGAATAGATTCCCCCCCCCCATCCAAGTATCCATGGTCAGAAATCACCCAGTCTCAGCTCTGACTGTCAGATCATGTTACACCATTTTGAGGTAGATTTGAAACATCTCCTATCTGCAACTGATAATCTGTAAAGGTACTTCTCCTTTGGGTATTTTGGATAAATTCCTGATTGATCTGTGTAAAGCAGAATGTATCAGATGCTTTGTCCACCTGATGCACACGGGGCAGGTTATTGCCAGGCAGGTGTTTCTGTATAAGAGATAAAAATTTACTAGATTTTAGTTTTGGTTTTCTGCAATATCTTTCCCACGTGCTGGCCTAGTTTAGTTTAGGATATTTCCAGTAACAGGGACATACCTATTTCACTGTTTCCTCAGGGAAAATGATTCACCACCTGATGGCAGCTACTGATGAGATATTTTTTCTCCTCTCCCTCATAGTGAATTTATATTTCCCTCAATCTCTTTTTTTACTATTATTCCCTTGTTTATATCCCTGTAGTCTTATTTATCTCTCTTAAGGGGATAAATTTCAGGAAATGGGATGAATTAACAACCCTGAAATATCTGTAGAATGTTGTCATGTCTTCTCCTATATCCCTCTTAACCATGTTCAACATATTTAATTCTGCTAATATTATTCTAATTCACCAGTTCCTTGAAAATCTTTTCCTAGCTATGTTGTTGGAAATTCAAATTACCAACATTCTTCTTTTCATTAGATGTTCAGCTCTTGATGGAATATCCCATTGCTTAGCTTGCTAATGAATTTCAGTGTTACCATTCAGCTGTGATGGGAAATCCTTGCATAACACTGACAAATCTCACAGCCTGAAAGCAACAGTTCTGCCCTGGTGGGTTTCTAAAATTTCATGGAACCACCTGTGGATTTAAGCTTTCTGGTAATAGGCTTGAATGTCTAAAAACTTCTGCAAATTTATTAAAATGGATTTTAGGCTGGAGGTTGCAAACCATGGTTCTGCAAGGGCTCATCCAAAAGCATAAGTTAATATTAGTTTTCATCCTAAAATCAATATTAGGGTCCTTTCCAGAATGAATGCTTGAGTCAGCTGTTATTGGATGCTGTACTGGGCTAGCAAATGAAAATTAGGATCATGTAATATACAGGAGATGCAACGAGGTGATTTCATGTCCTTTGTGTCATTAATATTTTCTAAATCCCCCTCCTCTGATATATTATCTTCATAATTTCCATTACATCTCGCATTTTCTGGATCATAGCTAGAATTTTTTTCTACCTCCTCTCTGACTACTACTTAACTAGAAATGTAGGAAACAAATGAAGAACAGGTGAGAAGAGAGAAAATTAACAGGGTCCTGATAGTAGAGATGAGAGCAAGCCATGTAACAGTCTGCACATGAAAACAACAGCTCATTAAGGCTTGCTTCACGGGCTGATGGAATTTGGAGATCCATCCCCCCATCAGGGTTGAGGAAGCTTACAGTGTGCAGTTTGCATCTGTAGGTACTAGGGTAAGTCAGAATATAATTATTTGCTGAAGACTTTCCTGACTTCCCTGTTAGGTACCTTCTGTAACACCCCAGCACATCTCTGTGGATAACTTCAGACACGTTGCCTTTCACCTCACAAGGCCAAATTCACAGCAAACGAATGTTGTTCACTGGGTGACCACATGTGTTCAAGTGAAGGTGGGTGTTGCAAAGGGGGATGCAGGGGAAAGAAAAAAGTGTCATTTACGAGGTTAGAGAACCTCTTGAGTTCGTCTGCATCTGATTCCTTTACTGATGGGTAAAATCAGTTGATGGGTAGAACCACTGAGCAGCTCATTGCTCTGCCTGGACTGTTGGGAACATTAAGTTTATGGTGCATCCTAATTACAGATAATTGACAGAAGGTGAACCTGGTTCCTTCCCAACAGCTTTGACAGGAACACTTGGCTCTGGTGCATTCACATGAGATTATTATTGCTAATTTATGAGGGCTGTCTGCAGTGTGACACTGGAATGTGGTGCTGGCAAATGGACATGGGGACGCTCAGTGAGGGGAAGTGGGAGGAATCTCAGGCTCTATCTGAGGTCAAGGACTTGAGAATACAATACTCTTTGCTTTGGACAGATTAATAGTGAGGATAAGAGGAGAGTCCATACATTTATCAATCCTGGAATTCTCTTGCAGAAGCTTCTAGTGGGGTTGATTTTACACTTGGGGAATAAATCTCTGCTTTGATTATGACCAATTTTTATTCTTCCTAACTCCCTTCTTGATACTAAACTCTTTACAGTTGGTTGGAAATTAACTCTAAGTTTAAATATTTGGGGTTTTTTTTAGGCTATCAAACATCTTTGCCATGGCTAGGGTGGATAATTGGCAGGACTTTTTCCAAATATAACCATGTGAATAGCAGATATGCCACCATCCTAAAAAAAGCTGTTGAGTTTGCCCATTCCCCTCATTGGGATGTTAATTACTGGCTTTAATGGCAATAAAAAGGGATATGTTTGTTTTTCTTAAAAAAACCCCAGAATATAAAAAGTGTTCTCCTGACACCCCTGGTGAGCTTGACAATATATGCAATAGTATTTCCTATTGGCAGTTCTCTGATAAAAATGCTTAGCCGGCCATACACTATAAATTTATTCTGAAAAATCCACTTTCTTTGGCTCTGATACCTTTGTTCTTATCTCTTGCTGTTTCAGAAGGGCATTTGCAAAGGTCAGACTAGAAGCAATTTTCAGGAGTCTTCTTGACATTTTTAGCAGGGGTAAAACATTCCTAGTTTTGCCTTACTGTGTGTAAACCAGAGTCTTGTGTCTGGCATTGCTGCGCTGAGAAATGCTCTGATTGACTGACCTGCCACCGCACTAGATTGAGAGGTGGAACGTTCTCCCTCTCTGATTAGAAACTGCAGATTGATAAATCTGGATGTAATGATTCAATCAGGCATAGCCCAAATAGATCACATCCCTGCATACAGCTGTGCTCGGAAAATGTCAGTGATTTTCCAGCACTGTGTTGTGGGCCATAGGAAATGTAATTTGGGGTCTCTTTCTCTCATAACTGCTGTTTAGACAAAGCCCTGGCAATTTTTCTGACTGTATTTATACTACATGGAACGCACAGATGGCAAATGTTTGAGTTTGGATTAAAAAGCCTGAGCTCCTGGGAGGGAGGTTGTTATCTTGTACATACCTGCAACTGTTTCTCAGTCAGTGCTGGTACTGTTCGCAGGCTGCCGCTGTGGAAGTGCCAACCTCGGCACAGCACAGTGCCTGCCGTGCACTGAAATTTCATAGCCAGGCATTATCAAGACACCACCAAAGGAATATCACTCAGGATGTAGCTACAGCGTTCCTATGATGGCCTCGTTGCTTGGCTGGAATTATTTTTTGCAAATCAGATAACTGTAGTCCAGCCGGTTACGGTTGTGAATCAAAAGATAATTTCATTTTAGGCTCTCTAACTTTTCCTTATTCAGGGCTTTTATCCTGAAAACATCATGCCTTCCGCTTAGAAAAGTCTCCCAACACTTCAGCGCTATCTAGCTGATCTGCACGTATTGGAAGCACTTCTCCTGTTCTCCGTATATGAAGAGGTCACTGATCATCTTCCTCTCTTCTGGCATTCCCGGCAATCAGAGGTTAAGGTGGCCTCAGCATTTTCCTCTGCTCACAGAGAATTGCTGCCCGTGTGCTGCTGCGGAAATGCCCTGGGAATCTGCTCTGATGATCCCTGGCATTCTGCTGCCACAGGTCTGAGTGGTTTGGCGAATGGTCTGAAACGAGCATTCCTGCAGCCTTTCTGCCTTTACGAGGTTTTCCCTCAGATGGGCAGTTAAGATTTCCTGTCGTTCCGGTTTACCCACGTCTCTGCCGGGAACCAGTGCAGATTTCCACCTGCAGATGGCACTCGGAGTGCGCTGGAGAGCCTGGAGCCCTAACTGGAAACAGAGCCGGTGTTTCTCATCCAAACTAACCAAACATTGTCTCGCAGTGAAACGAAACAGAAGTGGAAGCTGGCTCACTCCCCGTCCCATGGTGTTCTCCCACCCCAGCCAAAACCCACGTTGTTCAAGGTCACCCAGAAAAACAACCCCCCTAATATTTTATTTTTTTAAATGCGAAGCTGGGCAGTCCATGGTTTAAGTCAAGGTGGTGCTTGTCTCATCTGTTTATGAGATAAGCTGCTCTCAGATCTTTGGATCTGTTCTCAAGGCTCTTGGGCCACGTTAAGCTCACAGCTACAGCTGGGTTTGCATTTAGTACCTGTGTGTGTGTTTGCAAGCAACAGTTGGTGTATTTTTCATGGTAATCCAAAGGCACTGACGTTTATAAGGTGAAATAGCACAACAAAGTACATGTTCTGAACAGCCTTGGCTCAAAATGTGTGGGGTTGTCCCTTCTTATCAAACACAGTAGAAAGGTCGACTGGAAGCTGAGTGTGGCTGGCTGTGGCCATCAGAGTTCATGGGGTTTGTCCAGTGCAGCAGCTCTTGGTTCAGGCCTTGTGTCTAAAACAGTTTTGATGTAGGTACAAGGCTGGATCCTCTATTCCTGACTTTGAAAGCTTTATGGGATCCATTTTTCCAAGGCATAAATGCAATGCAGTGGACTATTCTTGAATTATTGCAAAGAAGAAGAGCCAGAGAAAATGTGAGAAAAATGCTGGACTTTGCACTCTGACACTTGGGAAGCCATTGAGTGTTCCTGTTCTTGGGTATCTGTGCTTGCCTTCCTCCAAGACAGCTTTAGAAGATGATGATGAAACACCTGAACACTGGCTTTGTACCATCAAAGTTAACCTTTGTGTACATGCACAGTTCCTTTAAGATTCAGCTCTTTCTTTTATTCATCTCAGGAAGGTGAATGTATGTTGTGCAAGCCAAGGCTTTCAGCAGAGACCTTGAAAGCCAAAGGCCTGTATCAGCTGTAAGAAATCAAAGCTCAGGAGATGTTCTTCATCTAAGAAGCAATTTGTTCTCCAATATTCCTTTCTAGAGTATTCCCTTCTTCCACTGTGCTGTTCCTAAAATACTGGCAGTTCAGAGTTTTTGAAAAGCCCTTGCAGATAAAAAGAACTTTAGGTGCAAATATGTTGAAAAAGAATACAGTTATGTTCTTTGTCATGTGAAATATCCAGAGGATGCAGTCAGAAATTTTGCAGGTAAAAATCGTATTCTGTAACCTCTCAGTCCCACATAGTTTTACTTGAACTGATTTAAAATCATGTGTAGTAATGGAATAGTCAGGCCAAAGCTGAATCGCAAACAGCTACTTGTTTGGCCTTCAGGATAAAAATTCCAGCTCTGTTGGATGTTGTTGTTCTAAACTTTGGCATGAAGTTCAGTACTGATGTAAAACAGCTAGGAATAAATTAAGAGTCCATGTTGATAATGAGCACTTAGGAAGCATTGTCCTAGGGTGAGTTTTTAAATTATTATTTTGTTTTACTTTTTACAATTTTGTGACTTATCTGGCTGTTGAAAGGAATAGCTTGCTGAGCATACTGGGTTTTTCCCTTTGGGTTGAGCGACTGAAATCCTATTGAATGAAATATTAAGCCAAAACAGGGAGAAGACAGACAATTAAATCTGGTAAGAAATATGCTCAAAGTTGGCAATAATAACTGTACTTTCAATAATGCCAAATCTTTTTTAAAATAACAAAAAGCATGAGACAGGCAACAAAAAATCAGGCCTACTCTTATTTTCCTCATCCTTTACATGGCCATTAGCAAGTTCTAAAGCTATAATCTGCATTTTCCTGTTCACTTCATTTATGTAAATGTATTCACTCTACACAAAGAGGAAAAAATGCCCACTGGCAGCAGATTACACAGGCCTTTGTACCATGGTGCAGGAGCTCCAGAACTCTTGGTTTCTCCTCCTGGCTGGCATCAGGCTGCATCTGGCAGTCACAGACAGCAGAGATCTGTGGAACTGCCAATACATGGGCTGTCTGTGAAGGTTATCTAGGGACTGCTGGATCCAACAGCTTCTAACAGCATACCTAGGGGCCAGATAGTTTATCATGAGAGCTGTGGTACAACTCTGTGTGTGAAGTCTAGAAGCCTCTGGGTGACTCGGGACCTATCTGCGTTGCAAGGGCTGAGATACTGAAATGGTTCTGCACAGCCTGGGCCAGGAGCCAGAAAGGCTGGGAAGGGTTGGGCAGATTGCCTGGGTCAGATGTGATGCTGTGGGGACTTGACTGCCAGACCCAAGTCAGAGGCAGGGCATGTGAGACGTGTTTTCCCTGAGGAAGTGTGAAGGAGTCTTCAGAGCACATTGTGGATGTCAGTCCCATGGAGACTCCAGTAGCAGCAGCCTGGCAAAACTTGTGGAAGCGATGGAGTTGAATTGGTGGCCAGTGGTACTCCATGCTCTATTGGTAGTGGGGAATCTGGTTTTAGATTCTAAAAACAGGCTCTATAAAGGCACAGAGATCTTCCTGGCAGTTGTGTGAAGGGCTGTATCTGATATGCCATGTCTTTGAGCTTGCATTTCAGTGTATTTCTCCTCCAGCTCAAGGTGATTTTCTTTCCTATTTCTTCTCTTCCAAAATCACTTGACAGCTGGATCTTTTCATTAACCCTCCTGCAGCATGATTCACAATCTAAATGCTTCCTATAAAATCTCAAGTCTTGGCAACACAGTGAATTTTTTTTAGAATTGCCAGGAGCTAGCTTCCTATCACTGGTTTATTTGGGTAGGTTTATTTTTGTGTCTTTAAAATATGTTCCTTTAATTCCCTGTAAATGCTTAATGCTGTTCCCAGGGTAGAAAGGGAGACAATGAAGGTATGTAAGAAATATATATTCTTAATTCTGGAGGTTCTGGAAAACAGAATTTCTATTGTGTGGTGAATTCTGAGATTTTGAGCTAATTTCTTTTTGAACCAGAAGAGAGCCAATGTTTCCTAAAGAAGATAAATTCTGGAATTTGTTTCTTCAAGGTCCAAAACTTGTTAAAGAGAACACTGGAAAATTATAGCACTGATATGTTATATAAACTGAGTACTAAAAATATATTCACTATGGTACTGATGTATCAACTGAATAAACCTAGAGCTGAAACAAAAGGTAATTACCTCTGACAATTTCTGTGAAATATATCCACTTAAAAAAAACACTGCTGTTCTAACTGACCTGTCTGTGGTGATGAAAACCATCATCATCTAAAGGCTTTTAAAACTTTCTGGTCATTTTTCTTTGTGCTCTTCTTATTGGCAGGTCAGTGGGTTATCCAAGTGTACCTTATCGATTCCAGAAGATGAATTGCAGCAATGTCCAAGTCTCATTTCTAATGATGGTGGACTGGTACTCTTCAAGTCCTTGTAGCTATTGATAATGTGGAGGCTCAAGGGGACAGGAGTGACACTGTGAATCAGCATTTTCACTTTGTGATTCTGCTCTAGTGCAGTAGAAGGAGCTGCCCCAGGCTGTGCTGCTGCCTCTGGGCCAGCCAGTGATGGCTTTGGGAGAATGGCACAACGGGTTATGACATTGCTGCCAATCACAAACATGCTGCTTTGCAGACACTGGTAAAAAGAAAATTTAATGTAGATTAATCCAGTATCAGGGATTTGTATGCAGTTACAGAGCAAAACAATTTTCAAGGACAGATTTTAAGTGTTTGTTATCATTGGGCAAATTTTCTCGAAATAGGCTGAGTTCCATTGATCACTCTGCTGCACAAGATTTAGAACAAAATCACACTTCCACTTTCAGATAAATTGCTTATAATTAACTTGTTCTGAAGAGTGGAGAATCCAGTTTGATGTCTCTACTCTTCAGAGAAGCTGCTTGGCAGTGTGATTGTGGCTCTCTTCTTTCCCTGTCATGGATCCCTAATTGTTCAGATGAAGGATGTTATCTTAGTCCCTCATTAGGTGTTTGAATTATCTAAAAACTACACTTGCATTACGAGACTACTGCAGAGGTTTTATACTGATTATATATAAATTATATATAAATATGAAATAATTCAACCATCTTTTTATTTCATATAAACCTATTTTTTAAATTTCTTTTCTGTGATAGTGTTCAGATCTCAATTTCCCCTGTATAAAGACAGGGAAACCTCATTGGATTTACGGAGTGCTTTTGGAATTACACATGTGAATAGGGACAAAAATCCTAATGTGCATATAAATAATTCACTTGTTGATTCAGTGCTTGTAACCCAGCCATTAATATTGCCCTCCACAACTGTGGTCTGTGAGGTGTGGTTTTGCATAACAGAGTCCCAAGGAAGCACTGTTTTGTGGCACTATGGAAATGGCTCCTGGTTTGAGGCATTTAGGCACCTTTGTTTAGTGTCTGGTTCCAGGCACCACCACGTGCAGAAACACAGAGCCCTCTCCTCCTTTGCTGAGCTAGGGAGAGAAATCCGAAGGTTGACATGAGGAAAGCAGGCAGAATCAGCCTTCTCGTGCCTCTGCATTTGAAATGAAGCTTGTTTGGAGAGAAAGAAATTGCAGAATTTGCAAGAAGTCAGGAACTGAGACAGGAGGTGTCTCTGAACTGTCAGTGAGCGTGTGCACCCATGTTAGTTTAGCATGACTGCCTGTTTTAGTATGCAGCAGACAGAATAGAAACCACTGCATGCTCCAGAACGATGGCACTGGCTCCTGTTAACATGCAATTCTCATTTCTATCAGGGTGTTTTGTCCAATGCATGAGATTTTGCCAGTGCTGTTTTTTTCTGTGCAGCGTAGGTGAGTCTTTGTGACACTGGTGAGATCCACAGCTTTGCAGCAAGCTGAGCCTGCTGTTCCTCCTCTGGGGTAATGTCAAGGCTCAGTTCAGAAGTGCATGGCATGAAAGGGTGGTTGTGAGTCGTTAATGCCTGGGAATGGGGTGTGCAGCCTTCATGTCAAATGTGTCAGCTGAAGCGAGTGTACTGTTGGGTGGAATGAAGGGGGTTTCTGCTTGGAGAGGAGAGATGGAGGAGAGCACTGGGGTTTGGCTTCTGGCTCCTGGTTATTTTCCCAGTGGCCAAGATTTATATTGACAGCCAGAGCTTGGATTTGTCAATGCCCACATATCAAGGTTGAGTGCAGGAAGGGCTGGAAACCTGCAGTGCTTCACAGTGGGGAAGGGTCTGGTACCACCTCAGTCTTATTTTCTGTTGTCTTCTTGGGTTTGTTTTAGGCTTAAAATAGACCTAATGGAAACCTCTTAAAAATCAGAGGTAGGTCTTTGTTCCCACCACAAAAGTGGCTCAGATAAGTACTACCAGTCAGGAATGCATTCACAGAATTTGTCCTTTGGAAAAAAATAACCTGTTCTGACTCGGGGCGGAGAGCTGCTCCTCCCAGTTCCAAGCCTCTTCCCAAAGGATTCACAGCTGTATCTGTGCCACAGCACAGCCCCTCAGTGCACCCTGAGTGATGGGCACTGCTCAGGCCTCACTGCTCTGTCATGCACTGAAAAGCAAACGGGAGAGAAGCAGCCCCACAGCACGGCCAGGGCTGTGCAGCCACGCTGAAATGCCAATCATCTCCCCGAGTGTGCTCCCCCTTGGGATGGGGAATTGGGTCAGTAGGTCATTTAACCATTGCAAATTTCATTTTTTTAAAGGTGCGTGTAAATGTGGGACAGAAAAAAAAAAGATATTTCAGAGCACAGAGCAGAATCCGATTTGTGTGCTAACATCAGGTTGTAAAAAGGAGATTATTTTGGGATGGGAATGCTGGGAGGAAAGGGACTTGCTGTTTGGACCTGCTGGACATGCCTCCAGGGTGGAGTTTGGCACAGAGACAGCAGGCAGAGAGAGATCAAAAGACAACTCAAAGAGAATTTCTCTGATCTTTGCTTTTGTCTCATGTCATGGCCAGTCTTTTCCTTTGGGGGATGATTTGGGATTTTTGAAGGGGATTGGATAGGGAGAAGGAAGGACTCAGCAACACTAAATAAAGAGTACACTAGAAAGCTGTCAAGATTTTTTAATAGTAAAAAATATGGCAGATGTTGGCTATAGAGGCAATATCTCATATGCCTGCAATATTCATGGAGATCTATTACTTGCCAAAATCAGTGTTTTATAGCATGAAAATTTCTGGTGGGAACGCCTCTGTACCAGATCTCTCACTGTAATTCATTATTAAGATATATTTATCTCAGCTCATGTGTGGCCCCCTAATAAGAGCCAGAAATAAAAGCATGATATCTTTCTAAATCTTTGTTTTGCTTATGGATAAGCTGAATTGAATTTCATTCACACAGCTGAACACATTTTTAAAATGCACCCCATATGAGTGCTTCCTGGCCAACATAAAAAAATGTTAGTTCCTGTCTGGAACTTTTCTAAAATATAGTAATAAGTCTGGTATAAAATAAATAAAATGGTCTGTTATTTCCAGGGTAGTGAAACCTCCTTCCATTTCTCCTCAATATAAATATGCAATACATCTGCCTAGGTGTTACAGGAGATTTTAATCTTTTGAAGTTTTAGGGAAGACAAAAGCCTTTAGTCCATCCTGCTTTGGTGGCACCTCTGAAGAACTAATTTCATGTGTAAGTGACACAGACAGTTCACATGTCAGGGAAGTAATGGTGGTGAAAAATTGGCTTATAAATCTAATAAGATAAGGAGAATGGTTTCTACTCATTTGAAACAAATTCCATGACAGAGAGGTGAATTAATATTGACAGTGAAGAGATTCTGAATCCAAAGGGACCATCTTGCTGACCTGCTCCTAAAGACACTCAGCTAGAACATGGAGGTGAAGTAAAAACTTACTTCAATTTTAATTGAAGCTGAGGGAAACGGTTTTATTCTTGTAGATAGCAGAGGGGCATTCTCCAGGCAATTATCTGAGGTCTAGAGAGCAGGGAGATGGGGATGGATGTTACCTGAGTGGTGGGAAGGTGGTGTGTTACCATTCCTGTTCACAGAGTATATTGAGAAACTGCCTTTTGCCTAATGGAAATGGCCAAATTGTGAACAGAAGAGAAGTGTTGGTGTTTTATTTTAGTTGTGTGTTTGTTTCTGGCATGCAAGGTACTGAAGTGTGAGGTTTATCCTGGAAGGAAAGAGAATTTTTTTTTTCAAGGGAACCATTTTTAAGTGATTCTTTGCTACAAGTTAAATTTAACAGGGCAAATTGGAGGGACCCAGGAGAACACCAAGGGGCTCCCTGCTTCCTTCTGAATCTCAAGGGAATATAGAGTGTGCTGTGACATGGCACCACAAGATGTGGTGCCCTCATTGAGAGCATCTCCTGCACTACTCCCACCTGGGCTGGTGCATGGGAGCTGATGCAATGCAGCATGTCAGGGAGGAAACCTGTATTTCAAAGGAGCAGCAGCAAAAATTTAATTAAATCTCTGCATCCTTCCTCAGGTAGCAGCAGTGCACTGACCGTGCTAAAAGGATGTGGCGTATCTTCCTCTGTATTTTTCTGCCAACAAACAGTTTGCTTGTCAGAGGTGGCCTTTCACTTACGGCAAAAAAGGTGTTCACGACAAATCTGGAGGTGCTGTCATGCATTAGTGGTACACTTACCTTTTTGCAGCAGCCCGTGTTGCATTTTTGTCATATATTACCAGGCAGAAAGCATGGTTGTTGTGTGATGTATATGAAGCACTGCGTTGTGCTTCAGACTGGTGGTCTCGATATTCAGCTGCGTAGGAATTGTTACATGGAAAGATCAGGAGAATGTGGGTCAAAGTTTTGCCAAATTTTCTTCCCTTACACATTATCTCATTCTATGAACAGTCCCATGCCACTCCAAATGGGCTTCAGGAAAGGTGTTATTACCTATGTCACATTAGTGGAAATAAGAGCATAGGTGAGTCGGGTTAGTGGTTGTGGGGGAAACAGAGAGAAAATGCTTTGCTGTATTATTTAAAGTAGGTTTTATAAAAATATAGGCGCAGAATTCACATTCTCACAAGTTTATTTCTGCTTTTGTTTTCAAGGCAACCATGATGCCAGTTGTACTTGGTGCTGGCTTTTCCCAGTGCTGCTGACAGTCCAAAACCTTTTAATACTGTTGTTGCAGTGTCTTTGAAATCTCCAAACTGTGAGCGTGATATTAAACCCAGAATGCCTGGAGTTATTTCAATTCCAGAGACCAACCAGACTTGATAAAGCTGTCTGATTGCACTCGTGTCTGTAGGGTTCAGGAAAGATGTGATCTGAGCTTTTGGGACAGAAAACAATACCATGCCCTCCTGGATTGCTGCTCACCTTGGAGCTGCTCCATGTTGATTTTTTCACCTGCCTTCCCTTTTGCCCCTATCATAAAGAAGTTGTGGAGCTTTGCTGTGAACCACCTTTTTTGATGATATTAATCATTTAAGAAGCTTTCAAAAGGAGCTGCATTTCACTCCTGACAGTTTGCCTTCTTGTGCTCCCTTGTCATTTCCACAAAAGAAAATGCTTTCCTCATTTTTGCTGAATTTCAAAGGCTCAGTTGCCATACAGTCACTTGAGCAGCTCTCAGTTGTGCACTCTGCAAGTTACTCAATTATGAAATTGGGCAGTGATAATTCTGTTTTAGTGGTACACTCACTGTGCTGCATAACACCGAGCAGTACGAGTTTGGTTTCATGTTTGGCACCAGAAATACTGTTTTGTTCTTTTTGCTGTCCTTTCCTTGCTGCTGCTCACTTTCACATTCCTGTTCCTGTATGAGGATGTTTGCAAAGTGAAGGGACAAAGCTATTTTCATGTACACTACCAAGGATAAAATACTAGAATAAAACCTAGCCAATAATTATCAGTTTCAGATATCTTCCCTAATTCTTATAGATCCTTGTAAAGACCATAAAATATTGAAACAGTGTGAGTATTTCATCTCATTTTAATATTCTCTTTGGGTATGCTTATACCAGAAGAGCAGTGAGATGGCAGAAAAAAACCCTGAAATATTCTTATAAGCACAAAATGAGCCTACATGTAATTGCTTTCCCAGCTGTCCACCTCTCTTGGTCTCAGGATGACACTGAAGATGGCTGAGAAGTGGAGATCTTTGCCAAGCAAGCTTTTGTTCTTTCTGTACTTGTACTATGTACACGCAGATATGCATCTATATGTCTTTACACACTTCTTAATATTAGATGAGATGTATGATTTTAAATGTAATTTAAAACATTGTTTCACTCTATATTTCACTGGCATTTCATTGAATGATGGTTGTGATCACACTGGAGTTAATTAGCATGATTGTGGTAGTGGAAGTGTTTTCTATTTGATGTATGAGTGCACTCCTGATTGAGATGAACAATTGATGGGATGAAATACACCATAGCCAACATTTTCTTTTCATCTAAAGTAAGCAGTCAATATGAAATAGCACAAAGAGGAATTCTTTTAGCTAATGTATTTCCAGCTATTAATTCTAATCTTGCTTATTCATTAGTTTGAAGGTCTAAAGTAGCTTTTAATCAATTTATCTGGCATTTCAGAAGTTGGTGTAAAGTGTAAATGTCACTCTTTTAAATTCAAATAATAAATTCATCTTGGTTTGTATGCAAACCCTGAGGGAAAAATCATAAATAAAAGTAACAATACATGGAAAGGTACCTGGTTCTTCATAATGGTCAGTGAGGATTCTGGGTTGTATCCACCTTGTCATTCCTGGGAATATTTTATATCTAATTAATACTGAAAAATGCCATATGCTTGCATTTAAAACATATTATATACAATATACTATATATAATATTTAATACAATTCACTGAAATAATGGAATTACTGGAGTTGCCAAGTAGTCAGTATCTGCATGATATCAATGCAAGGAGAACTGGAGTGAAATTATGACAAGAACAACTTGAAGAGGAATTGCCATATTTAAGGGAAGGACAGTCTGAAGAAGGAGCTGCTGATGGAAATTTCATTAGCCTGGATATTTTTTTAAAAGGTCTGAAGAAGTTTCCATTCTAGTGTATAGTGGGGAACAATCTTGTACTGACAGAGTGAGTGGCTGCATGACCTCAGAGAGATGTTCTGCCTGTAACTTCTGTAACTGTAATTCCTGGTAAGTCTGTTTTGAATTAGAGCCACAGAGCACAAGTAAGAATATAAGTCTTGATTTGATTATGTGCAATTCAAACGGAATAAAATCACAACTTATATTAGATCATTATATGCACTTAGCCTTTGCCCTTCTTAAGGGAGGAGGAATTTTGACAAAGATGGATGCTTTCTTAAACCCCAGATTTATTTATCAAAGAAATGTTTCATTGTGGTCCCTTATTTTAGCTTTAGAATATCAAGTTACTAAAGACATCATTCTCAATATAGGCTGGACTGTGAGATCATTTAACCTCAACAAATACTGGAGCTGATTTTAATGAAGTATCTCGAGCAAAGAATCTGATAGCAGTAAGTGAGCTTCATAATTAAGGATAACAATAGTTTATAAGGCTTGACAAGAACTGCAGAATCAGCTCCATAATTATAGTTTTGCCAATGTGAATGGTGCTGTTTCTTTGGCCAGGAGCTCTACTTGCTTCTATGCATAGAACAGGTACCAGTCCTCCAGAGTTCTATTTTTAGCCCTTTGCCATTTTTTCTCTCCTGTGATCTTGGGCAGATGGTTAGAAGGCTGACCCAGTTCTCCCTGAAGTCAGTAAAATCCTTTTTACTGTTTTCAGTAAGAGATGGATCAGGCTTTGAACTTTGTTTCGACATCCCAACTTCCCAGCAGGAGTGTTGATACAGACATTCCATCTTTGGTACTTGAAGAGTCGAGTCATAACTCTAAAGAACATAAAGGAGATATCACATCAGAGAAAGCCTAATAAGTCTCCTAAACTTCAGCCTGCAGGCATAATAAGGGGTTCACATCACTCGTTTTTAGTCAAGAATATCAGAGCTAAGCTAGTCCTCTTTCTCTCTCTAGTTACTTCTCCAGGTACTTCCTGGCCTCCAGAGATACCATCTCTTCCATGCCCTTTTCATGGTAAAACCCAGGTGACAAAGCTCTCTGAATCAATACAAGGAACCTTTGCCTGGAACTGCCTTGCACAGCCCCAGAACTTGGTCAATACAGAGTAGTGCTACCTCATTCCCCTTATCTCTACATCTACTTGGGAAGTGAAGTCTAGAGTTGTAGGAAAGCACCCCCACACCCAGGCAGGTGTTTCTGTATAAGGAAAGAAGTTTCAGTTTACCCCTAGACATATTAGGAAGTTCAGCTAGAACTTTCCATGCCCTTCTCATGGCAATTGGCTCGGTGCCAGGACAGGAGCACCTGTTGGACGTTTCAGCTGTTCCTCAAAACCAGTACCTGTTTCTATGGGCAATTTGCCAATGGACCCCTCCGTGGTTGTTAGGTAGATAAGAGAGAGAACAAAGATGCCCAGGGCATTTTCGAGGTGTTGTTAGCAAGTGTATAGGACTTGCTCCTTACACTGTGTTCAGCTTTGTTCTTTTGTTTTATATTATTTTCTTCTTTTATTAAACCTGTTTGATTTTCAAAACATGCTCAATCGTGTGGTCTTGCTGATTATTTTAAGCCATTTTCTGTGAGGTGCTGAGAACCCTCAGAAGGTGTTGAACCCTTGGAGAGCTAAAAACACCTGGCTCTTCGAGAAATTCAGTATAAAGTATGTAGTTTGTGTTTAATGTAATCATGTACCTGATCACCTGCCCTGTTCCCCCCCCCCTCATGTTTCTCCTGGTCTTTACAACAAACATCTTTCTCTGGCTGATGGGAATAGCTCACAACACATTGGTGAACTTGGAGATAGTTACCATGAAAATCCCTCAAATAAAATAAACAGCTGTAAAATAGTGTCCAGGAAAAGCTTGTTCTGGAAAAAATTGTCCAGATTGAGGGCATGAACTGTGGCCTGGACTACCACTAGACACAGCTATTTTCAGTGTAATCAGCCTAGAAACACACAGCAATAAACCAGCTACATGTGTAGTTCCTAGCAGTAGATTAAAACTACATGGAATAGTTTTCTCTAAAAGCACATGGGCCAAAACCAAAATGCTGCACTAAATTGATTGGTACCTTAAAAATGTGAGGAAGATCACAAAGATATATATATATTTATAGCTATAGATAGGTATAGATAGATATAGCTATATCCTTGTGTTTGCAGATTTCATGATTGAAATTGGCTAGTATGCAAAGATTGGTCTATAAAGGTTATTAAGAGAGATGAGGTGGAAGTTGGTTTTGTGCATGAAATGATACAGAAGCGTGGAATGCCAGTTAGCAGTTCACTGAGAATTTCAAGGTTTGCACATTACAGTTTTCTCATGAGTTAATAAAATATTAAGAAAAAATGCCACACAACCCTAAAATTTCAGAAAATATATCATTTTATAACTCATGGATTACTTTTTTTCTGGATAACTTGTGCAATTACTGTTTGTGAGGAACTAATTTCCACAGATAAAGAGAGATTCTTCCTGGGATCTCCCCTCTGTAGGTACTAGTCATTTTTGGTGACACCTTCCTCAGGCTACTACAGAAAACCTCCTGCAGCTTGCAAAAAGGGGACAGCCATGATTGTCATTCTAGTAGCAAAGATTTGCTTTTGCAGTTCCATTAGACCTTACCTTCTTTCCAAGTTTTGAATCGTAATGCCAGTTTGCAGATGTGCCAGATCCTGTGATATTGCCAGATCTCAGAAGGGCTGGGAATGGTGGGACAAGGAGGCATTTCATGCTTTTCTTCACTGTAGAACTTAATTCTCTCTTGGATTCTCACCCTGCCTGATCCAGGGTTATGTCACACCAAAAAAGTATAAAGTGCTTCAAACAAGTAAAATAAGGGTCTGTACCCCAAAGCGCTTCCTAAGAGCAAGCTCAGGATGAAAATGTAGGGAGCAGGGAGGCAGTGCAGCATTATAGCACCAACCAGGATGAAGCTGTCAGGTTCAACAGCACTTTGGTTTAATGCTTGTAGAGAAATAGATGTATATGAAAATATTTGATATGTGTAACGACATCTGGTATGATTTATGTGCACTTTAAGCAAACAAACAGAAGAGAAGTAGAGCAAGCCCTCAGCAAATGAGTAACCTCTGGCTTATTTGGCCTGTGCTGTGTGTACACCTCTGACAAGAGAGGACAGTCCTTTGATGAGCACATCGAGCTCAGGAGTTCAAGGCCAGGGTGGGTAACTCCCAAATGTGACTGCTTATCTGAAATGTATCTAAATCTCTTAAATCTGCAACAGTGAGCTGGAAATCTGTCAGCACCAGGCCTTCCTTCCAGAATGGCAGGATTATAACCATTAGGTTTTTTTCCTATGATAAACTGTACCTGTTTTTAAAATCCAGACACTTACCTGTGACCTCAGTGGACACAGACAGAAAAAGAGGTGAAGAAAAATTCTCCATACTCAAAATGCACTGTGTTCAAGCCTTTTGTGCATGACACATTTATGCAAACACATCCAAAATTGGGTATGCATTCTTCAGGGAAGCATCCCTGTATGCTGACAGTGCCTGTCACAGCCCAGGGAAAACACCGAGTGTGGCTCCTTCCACACCCAATCAGCTTCCCTGCAGAAAATCCCCTTTGCCTTTGGAGAACCCTGTGCGAGGCAAAGGGGCTGCTACATCTTTTATCGTCTGTGCAGTGAGGCCAGAGCCTCTGTTGAGGCCAGTCTGCATTCTTTCTCCTCCAAAGTCTAGGGTCCAGCCTACACCCTCTTCACCAGTGTATTTGCATTTGGTCATTGTACCCGTGAACTCCTCTCGTCCACAGGTGATTTGACGTAGCACATGTTGGAGTGAATAAACTGTAATGGCTTTCAGCAGAGATGGACTTAAGTGTGTTAGGCACAAATGTAGCAAAGCTGTGTACATACTGTATTTCAGCAAAACTGTTTTGTGTCCCAAATCTGTGCCACAAGGAGAGAGGGACGGCATTTACAACTGCACTAAATAATACATATAAAAGCAGGAGCAGTCTTCTGCTCAGGGAGCTGGACTGGTGTGTGAGCTGTTGTAGTGGTAATGTGTGAAAAACCCTGCAGTGGACTAGACTTTGAAAAATTGTGCTAGCTTTGGCATCTGCTCCAAGTACTACTGGAAGAGGATCATTCAGAGAGGATACAGTTAAGTGAAACTGGACCCTAATTCAGATCACATTGAATGGAACATTTTTTTACAAACTCTCAGCTAAAGAGGTTTCCAAAAAATAATTATTAAAACATAAAATTTTGCTGCTGTTAACAGCCTAACCATTACAGCAGTAGCCTGAAAGTGAGGGAATAAAAATTTACTATTGGTAACAAAACTGTCTCAAATATGTTCTTCACAGTCCAAAAGGAGAAATGCAAATACCGGATATTTATAGTCAGCCCTCAGAAACTGGGAAAATGAACAGTGAATGAGATGTTTTCTTTTTGCTTTTTATAACTGGAAATATTTCCCCCATTAAACACTTGGAGGTCAGTGCTCCATCTCTGTATTGAACATTTTCTCAAACAACAACTGTTGACTGCAGCAGGATATTGTCTAAGTAGGGACAGCATGGCTTGATTCGTGGCTTTTTATTTTCAACAGTGTTCATGGCAATGCTCAGAAGTACATGTGTGTCCACAGTGTTTAAAGGTGTTTTGCTTATATGCATCAAGTTAATGAATTTTTAAACTGAGGAGGATTTTGAAAAGGAAGATGCTACAATTCTACTATTGAAGCAGAGGTTAAAATTCCCAGTGAGAGCAGTCTCAAGCCAATGCCAAGCAGTTCCAAAGATCTAGCCCAGTAATGGAAACACCCTTAAGCTGGTATCTTTGTCTCTCCATATTTTTGTTAAGTGTTGAGTACCAAAGAGCTATTGGCCTCATCTTGAGTGAAGAAAGCTTTTATATGAGAGCAAGGGCTGGCTCTGTTTAGTTTGCTAAACATAGCTGACTAAGGCATAGCTCCATGATTCTGGAGAAGATGACTGTACTCACTTTCCATTTCTCCTGTTATTCATGAGACTCTCTGGTGTATTAGCTGAGTGGTGTTTTCCAGAGATGTGAAAAAGAGAGAGAAAGGATGGGCAGGTAGATGAAACCTGAGGTAAGTTGGATGGAGTTCCTCTCTCTTACTTGACAGTCTGGCATGTCTTGGGTACATGAATTTGCTTCTGGGTTCTTCAGTTCCCTCTCTGTAAACTAGGAGTCACACACCTCATACCATAAAGGCCGTGGCTGTGGGGTCAATCTATTCAGGACAGTGCAGCGTTCAAATTCTTGTGTAATGTAGGGCAGGTACGTGCCCTGGGCAAACTGGAAATGAACATTACATACTGGCAGCTGCAAGCAAATCACATGGACTCACTCCATCTAGAAATATGATGCAGAACAGTGGACAAGAGGAAAAAAAAACATAGAAGGAGTTTGAAGGCATGGTCTATCTCACAAAAGCCAGTGAAAGGCAAATATTTGTGGGGGCTGAGACAAGTCTGGCTATCATGATTACATGCTGCAATGTGAGGGCAGTTGGGAGGCCACTGCAGCGAGCTGGTGGCTGTCACGTGAGGC
The DNA here is from genome assembly GCA_013400495.1 of Nicator chloris. Taxonomy (NCBI): domain Eukaryota; kingdom Metazoa; phylum Chordata; class Aves; order Passeriformes; family Pycnonotidae; genus Nicator; species Nicator chloris. The sequence goes on from WAAE01021750.1 coordinate 44,710, forward strand.
ACTGTAGCCTTCTGAGCTGGTGAGTCCCACTTGCTTCATTGCATTATCTTTGAGAAATTGCAGGGAACTTGGAAATAAACAAGTGGGAAGTCCCATTGCTGTGCCTGGCAGGATTGGGTTGAGGTGGTGTGTTTCAAATAAGAAATTATTTCATGTGTACTCAGGGATCAGTCTATGTGGCTTTATACACTCTCCTTTCACAGATGGCAATGCCACTAGGAAATATTGCTATTGTTTTAAAACTCTGGGAATCACTTGTTTTCATGCCTTAAGGATAAACAGCCTCTTTCAGGGGTTTACTTGCCCCAGTTGTATTACTCATGCTGTGTTTCTTGCTCTGTTTGCTGGTAGAATACGTACACCAATGCAGACAAGCTCTTGGAGGCTGCAGAGCAGCTGGCTCAGACTGGGGAATGTGACCCTGAAGAGATCTACAAAGCAGCCCGGCATCTGGAAGTTCGGATTCAGGACTTTGTCCGGAGGGTGGAACAGAGGAAACTTCTCTTGGACATGTCAGTCTCCTTCCATACCCACACCAAAGAGGTAAGATGTGCATGAGGGAATTTTGCTCTGTATTGTAGAGTGCTGCAAGAGGCTGTCTCTGAAAACTCAGATCGCAGAGAAAAGGTGTTTTCAACACACAGGGCTGATATTATCCAGTTCATTTCATGCCTATGAGTCACTGTTGTAAGGAGGAAATAAAATGTGAATGAAACATATGAATGTTACAGTACACTAAAATATAGTGACACCATATCGAGTGGTGCTTAATTGCAACTAGAATGTATCGTTAGAAAGCAAGAATTCTCTTGTAAGAATGTGAGTTGATATTAACACTTTAAGTATAAACATGCCAGCAGCGTGATCCTCTGAGGATTCCATTTAAATGTACTGCTAATTAAAGTATCCAATATCATTATGTGTTCCTCGAAATCTTGCATTGTTTAATGAGGCAGACTTGACTTTTCAAAACAATTGTGAAAGAAAAAACAGCCACATGCTGATACAGTGAATCAGTGAGGACCTGAATAAATGCTGTTTAGTGTAATTGAAAAATATCCAGAGATAAGAATGACTTGCCAGAGGAGATACAGCGGACAGGACATCAAATGGGAGGCCACTGGGGATGTAATTAAAGCATACTTCACATTTTCTGCAGTCCAAAGGCCATTCAGTGGTGAGTGACTTTTAAATCTAGGGTTTCTGCTGAGAGAGATGGAATTAGTTAGGATGGTTGTTTTCATGCTCTGCAGCATCTGTTTGCAAAAGCACACTTGATCAGGAAGATACTCTGAGAAGCTGAAAGCTTTGCCTGTGCTTGTTGATTTACATATTACAAACAAGTTGCATATATCAGGCTTCAGTGTGTTGGGGAGCCCCTGAAGTAGAAGGTACATGCATGCATTTATTTATATGTGTATGGAAGATGAAGTTTACAGCATGTACATTACAGCTGTTGGTACATGAAGGTTTTTCTTTTACACCCTGCTTGTGCAATATACTAAGATATAGTTCACTTTCAGCTTGTGGATAATGCTATTGTTCCCAGAGTTGCTCAAACACTTGTAGCTATGCTGGTTTGCCACTGGGGAAATTTAATTGGTTATTTCCTCAGTAAAAATTACTTCATAACAGTTTCCTGCTGTGATTAACCTTGATTCACCTGTGCAGGTGATGACTAGTGAAAAAAAATATAGTTACTGGTATTGTGTAGCCTAATTTGGCTTTGGGAAATGAAGCCTCCCTGTATGAAGGGATTGGGATTGCTGTGCATTATATTCTGCCTGCTCTACACACCTGGATTTAATGAGCTCTGTTTTGGTGAATAAAAATGAAGATGCATAAATACTTACTTTTTTTTAAAATTATTTTAAAAACCAGTCAACCAGTCTTCTGTGATAGCATCAAGGCTGTTCTCTAGATGTTGAGAGTAAATGCTAAGTCTTTGCCTTATTAATGTTTTCCTATGAGACAGATTGGTTCTGTGATGTCTTTTTGGAAAGTTCAGTAATTAATTCTTGTCATTTTTAAGGAGATCCAGAGTGGACAGACTCCAGGTGCCTCTCTCCTATAAAGGTCCCTTCCAACCCAAAATATTCTATGATTCTGTGACTCTCTCTCCAGAGGGACAAGTCAAGGGAGCTGTAGCATTGCTGGAACAATAGCAAAGTCAGGGTGGGCACAGGAACCCATGTCCATCATAAAGAATGACAGCCATTGGGCTGGGTTGGTAAAGTTGTTCAGTCTCCAAGAGCTCCCCAAAGTCTGAGGATGCCCAGGAGCTCTTCAAGGAGAAGTTTTCATTTACTTACTCCTGTGTAAATTCACTCCTGTAGGGGCCAAACACTGATTTTCTGCAGGTTCAGTGGTGTTCAGTGTGTGCCACCACCTGGCTCCTTCAGTGACATGTTTCTGTGTTGGTGAAACTCACACAACTCAGTATCTTGGGATTTTTTGCCAAAACTATTAAGTGAGGAAGTTGCTGTGGTTTCAGTGTTTGTCTGCCAGCAGTGGGAATCCCCACAGACAACAGTGAAATAACAAAAGATTTCCATAGGAGAATTGGTGCAAAGGGCAAAGTGTTTCAACAGGAGAGCCTTAGCATGTGTTTCTATCTGTATTTGGTTTTTTATGCTATAAATAGATTGGCCTTGCTTGGCCCTTCTTGAGTATTGTAAAATGGCAAGTTAACCAATGTAATTGTCATTCTTCAATATGAGCAATAGAAGAGGTAAATTTAAATAATAACAAATCAATCTAAGTCCCAGGAGATGTCAAGGCAAAGAATCCTTTTCCTGCAGCAGCAGCAAAATAATGGGAGATCTGAGGTCCGTTTCTGGTGTTTCCCAGGAGCCATTCCAGTCCTGCTGCTCACACAGGCCTCCCTTGCCCTCCTACCTGCCATGCTGGGCCTGAGCCTGGACTTGCTATGACCATCCAAACCCATCACCTGGGAGTGTCTTGCAGTGAGGAGCAAGCAGTTTGGTTGCCACATTAACCTGTTTAACTCTTGACATATTTTGCATTATTTTAGAAGACGTTATCACTTACTTAATAATAGCCATCATTATAAATTCCATCCTTGTAGTTCTTAAAACTATTTCTTAAACTATGAACAGCTCTTTCTCTTATGTCCTTGGAAATGAAAAAACGTTCCCTTCATATTTTTTTGGCCCTGATGCAGGAAACTATGGCCTAGATAATTTTTCATCTAAGCTTCACAAATTCTCATTATTTTATGTTGTATTAATCTATTGAGACACAACTGGTGAAATGGTAAATTAAGTAGAAAGAATTGGTCTTACTGACATTTTTTCTTGTTTTGGAAATATTCTAAATGTCTTCCTGCAATGAACATGTTTCTTCTGGCAGTCTTCCTAGCACATGTGAATTGTGTTTCTGATGTGGTAATTCCCAGGTTTGGATGAGTTCATTGACTGGGAACTGCTCACTGCTTCACCTGTACTCTGCCCACCTCTTCCTCTCCACATGCAACTGCTCAGACTCCCACCACCTGAGAAACTTTTAACTGCTCCTACTTTTTTTCTCTTGTCAAAGAAATGTTTCCTTTTGTAGTCAGTCTTCCTGTATTTTCTTCAGGACAATAGGTAGTGTTGAATTAGGGAGTCATTTAAATGTAGATGTCTCCATGGGTAATGTAAATGCAGAGTGGCTTTTTTATACTACAGTAGACTTGAATCACTGCATATTTCATGTGAAAGCACTAGAGAGGATCCCTTCTGATAAACACCAAGTCATACAGTTGAAGGAATATCAAAAACACAGTCAATTAAGCATAACAATAATTTTGATGGGGTTTTTTAAGTGACCTTACTGAACAATACATACAGTAGGCTGAAATGACTTTTTGGTGTGGTAATAACACTTTGGAGGCATAAATTGGAAGCAGTCCTATTGTTGGTGGCATAACTCTTGAGTAATGTAGGTGTCCTATTGCCATGCCTATAAGCAAGATTTTGTGTGTCCCACTGCCCTATAGCATTCATTATGCTTTTCTAGTTTGTAGTCAATATTTTCGTCCCCTTTTGGACCAAGGCATTTCTGATTGTGTGAGCAGAAACCTGGTACAGTGGGAATCGAATCCAATTATCTATATGGCAGGGTAAAGTTATAAATTATTATCACTGAGATAAATGCATCCAACAGAATCATACCTGAATAATTTCTCTCAGGATTAAGTGTAATTGAATTTAGGTTCTTTCTTCAAATCTGAATCAATTATTGTCAGGATTGTCAGATCTTGCACTTTTATCACAAATCTCATGATAGTTGATGTTTTTCTGTGAACTTTTGGCTTTAAGATCAAATGATGACAAAGGATTCTTGGCTGGCATTTGATTTTATTTAAAAGAAAATATTTTTTGAGCTTCCTGGAGAAGAGGTTGCATAAAATCACACCCTGAAGACTCAAAACTCTCAAGAAACATAAGAAAAACATCTTGGAATTCATTGTCGGAATCTTAACATTTTAAGATTGTTGTCTCGCATTTTTATACTTAAGATTCTGCAGTGTATTTTAAATTTCCAAGTATTAAAATGTAGACAGGAAAGAGCACTGTGACCGCTTCTATATCATGAAAAAGTTTTTAAGTCTTCTTGTATAATTAAGTGATGAATTAGGTTGTGTTACTTCTTGTATTGGCTGGTGAAGCAGTTGCTAACTTAAGAATGAGAAGGAACTTCACTGAATTTAGATCAGTTTATAGTATATGGGTCTTAACTAAACTATAAAACAGTTCTGCAATTGTTTCATATTTATTGTGGCATGAAAAGCATGTCTTACCTCCTCTAGGTTTCTCATTTCTCAATGGGCCTCAGATTACCAGTTCTGTGTTGAGTCCAACACAAAAAGTCCAGAGAGGCAGAGATGGACCATGTGCCTTGTATTTTGTTGTTCTTTAGCGGGTCAGAAGAGCAGGAGGACAAGGTGCTCAGTGCAGGCACTTCATGTGGAACCTGCCATGTCTACCTGGCCCACAGAATGGGAGATGAGTATGCTCAGAAAATATTTAATGTTGAGAAAAAGGAACTGCCAGATTCCTAACAGGTTACTGTGAACATGTGCAAACTGGAACTTGGCAGAGGTCTTCTGAGTGAACAAATTTGGGAAAATTTTCACATGAATGACATAATATGTATTCGGGACATCAAGGCTAAGCCCTGCATAATTTCAAACTCCTGCTTAAAAGCATGGAGGGTCTGGAGCATTTCATTTGAACAGAAATGAAACTAAGACAGGCAAAGTACCTTTTTTGTGCCTTCCTGTCATTCTGTCCCTTTTACCTCAAAATTCAAATTCAGCCTTAGGCAGACACCTGGTATGGAAAGTTTCACTCTGAAAATCTTGTCTGATAAGGCCATGAGAACGTGAGAGCAAAGTCCTGGACATTAAGGGACAGAGAGCTTCCTGTGTTATAATCTCTATGATTTGTGGTCAGCAGGTCACCTTGGTCACCCACAGACATCAGTGGGGTTACTCAGCCGGGTAATGGAGTGGGTCTGCCCTCTCAGTCAGGAACAGTAACAGTGTTTTATTGCAGGCACTGCTAACTTAATTTCACTTGATAACCAAGACTTGTGAAATTAAATTTTCTCTGCTTGGGTTGAATATTGTGATTAGGAGATTATTTCAGTGTGGATCACCAATCCTGACAGGGCTTGTTCTTCACTTCGAGGCAGAGCTGCTGGGACGCAGGGAGCAGAAAGCTCTCGGGACGGAGGTCAGCTGCTATTGACTCCCATCAGAAGAGCTGACAGAATGTATCAAAGTTAATCATGGAGCAAACATGACAGTGGTTCTGGGATATATCCTGTAATCCTGTCACTCACTGTGAATTGACACAGGAATCAAAGTTAATGTTACTGAACTTAAAAATTTGTTGTTTGACTTTTACTGCTAATATTGACTTTCCAGAGCAATTGCCTACTAGATAATAAAGATTTGTGATGCAGGGGATATTCAGTTTAGCAACTCCACTTGCTGGCAACTTATGGAAATTCTGAAAAGGTCTTGTTCTCTGAACATGTGTGTGTCTTACACAGTACTCCTGTCCTGGACAGCACAGGACAGCACCTTTTGTTCATTTTCGCATATTATGTCCAGATTTAAGAAAAAAGGAAAGCATAAAACATTAAAATGACCCAAACTGACTCACTGCACATAAAATATTCACTGAGTGGCCAGTTCACACCCCAGTATTTTCAGTGTTAGAATGAAGCACTTTGTGTCTTGTTCAAAAGCTAGAAATTTTGTCATTGACTGGGATAATATTAACAGCTGAGATAGATGCACAACAGCATGCAAAATCAAACTTTCAAAGTGTCTGCCCCTCCTCTCACAGCAGGGCTGTGAAACATCAAAATTTGGACTTATGACTCCTTTTATAGACTCAGTGATCTTAAAGGTCTTTTCCAACTTTAATGATTCTGTGATTCTATGATTCTAAGTAAATGCTGTTTTCTTGTGTTTGTTTGGTATCTTCAAGAAGTGCTCGTTCCTAAATATTCTCCTATTCCTATCAAAGATGAATTTTCAGGCAGAAATTAGAGAATGTGGTAGAAGTGAACTTCCAGAGGTGCCCATACAGTAACACATGTGCTGTCCCTTGCCTGGGTGGCAGATTCCTTGGAGAGGGCAGATCACCTGTCAGCTTATCATTCCAATAATTGTAGCTATAGAGAGGGCTCTGCTGCTATAAAAAGTGTTAATTTTGTGTGAGGTATACCAAAGTACACTCTGGGTTATCAGCAATCAATTACCATGAAGCAGCAAAATAAAAGCAAATCCTCCTCCAACTCCAGAGGGTAGACTCTGGCCTGGACCAAAATGCCAACATTCACCAGTTGCTAACTTTGGTGGTTTTTATGCAGAGCTAAATCTTGTCTGTAAAGCTATCAAAGGTCTGGGACTGAGGAACCAGGACAGCTGGGGTGGTACAGGGTGCCCTTCTTTCCCATCCATTTGTTGCCCAGAAGCAAGTTCTTTTCATGAAGGATTAAGTAGCTGGGAAAGAAAAGAGCTGTGGTATTCTGGCAGCACATCCCGCTCTTGAGCAGGGGAGTTTGAAGCACAGCCAGGCCACTAGTGAATAAAATTCTGCCATCTGTGATGGCAAGATTGGTAAAAGACACAAAATCAAAGTAACGAGAATTAAATGCTTGTAAATGCAGCCACATAAACCAAATGTCAGGAAGTCAAACCTGTGCATGGAAGAGAAGTTCTTTCCATCCTTCCACCATGTGCCAGCCAAGGGATTCCTGTAGACTTCATTTAAGTTCATACTTTGTTATCCACATTTTTCAGGCCATTCACCAGCATTGTTACAGACCAATGGCTCCACTCAAATATTTTCCTTGGCTCTTGAGGCCTTGCATGTGTTTTGCATGTTGTGGAAAAGCGTCTCCAGCCTGTATGCCTCGCTCTGCAGATAACAGTGGTTCGTGCTGCAGCTAAAAGGGAGTTTTATGAGCATCTTTAAACAGGATGTGCCAACTCTCACAAAGCACTCTTTTATTAGACACATTTCTGCCCGTTCTGATTTCCTAAAGCTGAGGAAGATGAGCTTCTCCCAGTTCCAGTGTGTGGGCTTCCATGCTGTGTACAAAGGCAACAGTGAGAAACCTGCAATAATTTGTGTACTGAGTAAATGTTCATCAAAGCCATACAGGTACACTCCTATAATTCAGTCATCACTGAAAAGGCATGTTCTGTCTTTCACCTGAAGTACATCTATGCACTGGAGTTTATTTAACTAGTTGAAAATGGTGTCAGTGGAGTGGATCAAGTCAATGGATCCAACAAGACTGACTTCTTAAAAAAAGTCATGCAGTTTTTTCAGTCCTTAGCAAGTTTTCTAATGGTTCAGAATGATTTATTTCTGTGATTCCCAGGGGACAGTGCACAAAGTTACACAACAGGCTCAAAGCAGATCAGGGTAAGACTGTGAGTGACAGATACAGCCAGTCACTGGAAAAAGCACAGAGGGAAGAGGTGCTGCAGCTTCCATTTGAGCACTGATGTTTAGAACCAATGAACAATATACAGGAGAATGTAATGGTACCTGCATTTATTTTAGTAGATTGCTGCATTTGTAGTGTGGGAAGCTTTTCCTGCACAAATTGTACTGTATCACACTGGTGTAAAACTGAGTAAATCTTCCAATGTAGGAAGAATTTTTCTAAGCCAGTATGATCAAGTGCAGAATTTGATTATTACAGTTACTGAAGCTGATTACAACCAGATTCTTAATTACAAATAACATATTAAAATTATACCAGAAGAGGAACATGTTGTAACAATTCATGATGGTGGCAGAAGAAGCATTGAACATGTACATTTGGCTCTTCAGTTATAAATCTGAATAAATCTGAAATTTTCTCTTCTAGATCAAATAGTCCCTGAATTATGTTTACATGACCTTGGGCTGGGGATCTACACACTCCCTGATGTAAGCCCAGCTACCCAAATCATGTTTCCCTTGAGAGGAGATTATTTTGTGCTATATCAATCTGGTCCATGCAGGACTTGGAAAAAGCATCAGATGTTTAGGCAGTGCAAATCCTTTTGCCATAGGCAAGGTTACTAATTAAAAAGCTTACAGAAGCACCAGATGCAGCCCAACCAAGGATGAATGTCAAGAAATTGGCGAGGAATAGGGAAAAGGCAAGAAAGAGGTTAGGGAGAGATCAGATGGGTTTTTTTCACAGAATGTTCCCTTTCCATTTGTCATGTCTTCCCAAGCAGTTTGGTGGTATCTGACAACATAAGGTCTTGCAGCAGGGAGTGTCATGAGTTGTGTCTTTCCGTGGAAGTTGGATATTGTGGCATTTCATACATCGTGTCTGGTCATATCCCATCCTGTCACCTTTTATTAGGTGTCCTGCCACTATGTGACACTTCGCTGTGTTTCTGTTGACGTTTTCTTGAGAGCTTAAGTGTGACTTCGGACAATGTTGCTGAAATATGCTTCCAATTTACAACAACTCTTCTGTCAACTGAAACGGGACTAGATATACTCTAAGGGTGAAAAAATACCAGCTGATGAAGGTTAATTGTGCTGGAAAGTTTTATCTTTGCTACCATGTTGGTGTGGGGACAATTTACTAAAGGCTGTGCAGTCAAGCTGGATGCACAACAATATTTGAACAGATGCCTAGACACAAGTGCAGACTGAAGTTCTGCCATAAATATACCTGAACTTGGGATCTGTGTGATTTCCTAGTGCATATCATGACAAAGCTAAATATTATTGCCAGAGAATAGGCTTATAAAACCAGGCATAGTAGCAGAGGGAAATAGGGTTGATGGACATCTCTCTCAGGAGCAGTTCTGCTTGTGTGTTTTGGGGGGTTTTTTCAGCCTGCCCTTGGTTTTCCGGACACTCACACTGCAATTCATGGCAGCAGGGTTCTTGCATGTCACTGAATTCTTTTGCATTCTGCTCTAGTCTTCGTTGCTGTGATAAATATTCTCTTCCTGAGTTGTCTGAGCATCCATTTGGGGCCTGCCCTGCAATACACAATGCTGCTTTGACATCAGAAAGGGGTAGGACATACACCCTGGGACGTTGCTTGTTTCCATTAACATCCTTGTTTTGAAGACCAGCAAAAATATTGTACAACAGTAAATCTCCTGGATTGAACTGGTTCTTTGCACTGCTCCCATAACTCAGTGCTTTTAAACTGCTTTTGAGGGGATTATAACTCATCTCTGTCATTTACAAATGCTACAAAATAGCAGCATATAAGCATTGGGTGTTTAATAGTCATTGCAATCATGCAGGCAAGATTTTCTCTAGCAATCTCTTTAGGTTTTAGATTTTGTTTAAAGTGATTCCTTTTTCTAAGTCAAAAGCATTAATTTTTAGGTAGCAGGCACAGGTGTCCTTCAGACATCCAGTTAAGTGGTCTCACTAAGTACTTGAGCAAAATGAAAGGTATTTCATCAGATGAAGTAGCTGGGAATGAAGATCTGTATTGTCTCTTGGATGGAGAGAAACTGCCTGTGTTTCATATCCAAGAAAGATGCAAAAGTTGTTGCCAAAATGCATGAGGGGTGCCAGACGCTACCCCAAAAGAAAGGGGTATCATTCTTCTTTTCCACTGTTTAGTAATCAGAAGAGAACTAGTTTTCTTATGTAAAGCCTTGATAAAGAAAGCTTCAATTGTGGAGCCACTATGGACCTTCTGCATTAATGTCTAAGGGATAGGTATTTAGCTGAGACTTCTTGTAGCTAACAGCTATGACATTTTTATGTGCAGTTTGTATGAGTCAGATTTGTGTCAGTTCTCTGATAGACTTAATTCAGGTGCTACCACTAATGCATTGGGTTCTCCATACCAAATTAATCATACCAAAGCATAGATCAGTTGAAGGAAGAACAAAACTTGCCTTTGTGATACTTCTGTATTGTTTTCTAGGATTCTGTATTTTTTGTTTAGTATCTGTTAAGTAACACAGTGCAGAGGTTATCTCCTTTTCTGGACACATGCCTGACTGGCAAACTTAGTGCAAATCACCACAGGTGGATGTGGAAATACTGCCTCTATATTTGGAATATCTGCATGTATCTACATACACCCCCTGTATGGGATCAAGTGGTACCTTAGTAACAGTTTGAAGTATGCATGGGAATGGGACGAGTACTCACAAATTTTGCTCATGCTAAGAATAAAATTAGTCAATTTCTGCAAATATGAAATAAAGCTGTGCTTTGCAATATGTCAGATTTCAATGGGAACAGTTTGTTTGGCCTAAGCTATCTAGCTTAGAGTAGGTGGGTCACAGGATGAACTGGAAATGTACAAGGTATCCAGTGATTTGGGGCTTTAATAGTTGGGATTTTTTTAGCTGGCCAAATACTTGCATTGGAATGAAACATCAGGCCCTAAGAGGGACTGATTTTCCTGAGCAGTGACAACCAGGGTGTGATTTCTGTTTCATGAGTGACAGCTGTTCTGACTGTGGTGTTGCAGTGACATGGAATTGGTCTTTTCATTGCTGTGGCATTCACAAGTGGGGCTTGGTAGCAATTTATGAAAGGTGCTATTAGTTGTAGCACATAACCCAGGAGGTTTCGGAATCAAGTTCCTATTGTGAATTGTTCCTGATCTTCCTAATCTTATTAATATTGACTGATTCTTTGTATTAGGGTTTTCCAGGGATTGGTGGAGTCTAAAGGATTAAAGGCCTCTGAGTCAAGGATGACCTAGATTCTGATAGATTTTATTATGCAAATCCTTACAGTCAGAGGTCATTAATGGAAACATCTGAAGCTAATATGAGTTAATATATTTGAGTGCTCTCTGAAATTAATGGGGGTTTTCATTCCAGGTGAATACAATACAGTTTATGTTTAAGTATTTTGAAACTGATTTAGAAGCCTACTCAAAAAGTGGAGTAAGGTCTTAAATGTCCAGTACTCCTTCTGAAAAGTTGGGTTCTGGAGACACTTTTGAGTACAGGATTTTCCTCTGAAGGTTGGAAACTTTCTTCTCTGTCCTAACATGATAATTTCAAGAAAATAGCAGATTCCTAATAATAAACAAAATTCCTGATTTCACTTTCATTTTTGTAAAGAAAATTTCCAGAGCTTTTCTAAGTTGAAAAAGGAAATAAGTACTGCAAGAAGTTGAAAAACTACTGGCTTTCCCACCTCAAAACAGAAACATGATTTATACACATAGCTATTTTTCTGTATTTACAAAGTGCTGTATTACTTGAAGATCTGATAAGCAGAAGTAATATTCCTGAACAGCCTGGTCCTTGTCTGTTTCATCCAGCTGTCCCTACTGTTTGAGTGGGTGCAGGGATTGGATCAAAACCAATAAGATTCTCAATCTAATTAACATATAAAGGCACTAATGCATTTTCCTGTATGATAGCTTCCTCAAGTTCAGCACATGGACCTCACACCACAACTGAAAAAGCCCTCTATTTGGCTCGTTAAATAGGTTTTCATTTTTTCACTTTTTCTCATGCCTATTCACTTACATTTGTTTCTCTGATTAATAGTGCCTCTTTTATACTATGCCTTTTCCCTAATAATGTGAAAATATGTAAATATCCCAAGCAAAGACATTTTGTTTCAGGCTAGTAGTTGGGCAGGCCATATGATTATAATATTTATGAATAAGCAGAGGCCTTTACCCAAAATTTTCAAAGGTGATTCTGAAAAGCCTACAAGTCAGGCATATGTTTTAATACTTGTTTTTGTAAGTCTCTTAAGCAAGGAGTCAGTAGCAGAGGTGGGGAGAGAGCAAAAGGCGCTGGCCTCTCCCTTTCCTGGTATCATGAGCGTGCTGGGACAGCTTCTAATTTTGATGATTTTGATTTGGACCAGGGTAATATCCTTGAAGTCCATAGCGTGTGTATAGTGTAGCACTCAGTGACTGGCCTTGGGTGTGCGCCCTGGTTATGAGAAGCTTTGGCAGCTGGAGCTTTACACATCCCCATCCTCCTCCGGTTTTATGTGGACGTGCAGAATTCACAGCCTCAGAGGAAATGCTGTAGGATGGGGATCCAGTGTAACTCGTTTTAACTTAAAAGCAACCAGCTCTTTGCCACCCACGCACAGTGTCCTCCTCTGCTCCCCGTTCACCCCAGGGTCCCTGTGGGACAAAGCTGTGCAGTCCCTGGGACAGCGGGAGAAGCCGCGGCCGGCACCGCATCCTTTGACATTTCCCAGTGCGCTGCTGTTTCTCCCCCTGGTACTTCGCTGCTACCTCCAGCACACACCAGCAAAATGTGGGTTAATGGGGCAGGCGTGGCACAGAAAAGTCTCTGGTGGAGTCATTAGGGTTTGCTGGCAAGCTGCCAGCGCGGTTGGTGCAATTTTACACTCACTTTTCAGAACAAGCTTAAAGGGGAAACCTCCGTTCGCTTTAAGCCTTTACAGCCAGCAAGAGGCTGCCGGGGCATTCCTGCCCCTGTCCAGACCTCTGATGAACAGCTGGCTGGAAATTCTCATCTAAGCACTTGCAATGATTTGTTGCAATGATTGTGGCTTTAAAACTGGTAGTCAGGACCATTCAAAATTAATGGATCTGCATGGGGTTGATTGGTGATATTGCTGTTTCCTATGTTTGGATTTTCCCAGCGTTAAAATGCAGAGTCTGAGTGCATTTTGAGGAGGGGGTTTAAGTGCTGGAAACAAAAAAGAAACCCCAAAACCTCAACCCCTGGGAAGGCACAGCTGAGCAGGCGCAGCTAGACTTCAGTCAGTACTATACACACATGCCAAAGACTGTAGGTCTGTCCTGCACCAGGCTTCAGCTACACGAGAAATTAATAGCAGCTGATAGTGCTCAGCTCCTGAAAGGGTTAGGTTATCACAGCTATAGAGATTTTAATTTGTTACTTGTATAAAGAGTTAATCAGAATAAAATAATTAGTTATTGCTGTATAATAAATAGAAATTGAATTGGGTTTTGGGTTGTTGTTTCTTTTTTTTCTTGTATTTAGAAAACTACCTGATATTATATTTATCTTATTTTCTTGCTTTAAATGGAATCAGTAACAGATGTATCTTTTTGGATTTAGAAATTTGAGGTCAGTTTTCCTGTGAAACATGCAGCCTGAGTTGATGCCTATTGATCTGGAATTAGAGAGCAAAAGGGTTAAATCTCAATCCCTCTCTGATTTATATTTCCCTCCCCTTCTTCCCAGCTGTGGACATGGATGGAAGATCTGCAGAAGGAGCTCTTAGAGGATGTGTGTGCTGACTCTGTGGATGCAGTTCAGGAGCTCATCAAGCAGTTTCAGCAGCAGCAAACAGCCACCCTGGATGCTACCCTCAATGTTATTAAAGAAGGGGAAGATCTAATCCAGCAGCTCAGGTAAGCATCCACCTGGGGCACAGGTGTTGAGCAATCTGATGCATGCTGTGCTTTAGGGGTGCCTAAACAGGGAACTGCAAGCTAGGATCAGTTGGGAGAGTTTGTTAATTCTTTGCTTATTTATAATTCTTCAGATCCTTTGAGTGTTTTATTGAAATTACAAGGAGTGATTTGTGTTAGCTGATTAGAGTAGTCTGTGGATCAGCATTGGTTTCCTGTTTGACTGAGAGATTATTTATAGGCACTGGGAAGTGAATGGAACCAAATGTGTTTGAAGTGAATATTTTTAGTTGGTATTTATAGACGATTGTTAAATGGTTATGAACTGAGACCTCATGATTTATATGGTTATTCCCGATGTAGGGTAAGTGTATTCCTCTTAATAAAATACACACGTGTCTAGCAGTCTTCACTGTTTCATTTTGCATGCAGCACCCTTCTATTTATCTTTGTGTATGTGGGGTTTATTCATAGTGTCAAAGAGGCTCTTTTACTGCTGGTTCTCCTACTAGCACTATGAATTAAACCAGCTCATTTTTGCCTAATTTAAAATACATGAAGAGACTAGCCCCAAGAATTTGAGGGGGGGAAGGCTGGGGGGTTTGTTGGAGTTTGATGTTTTCGCTTCTTTTCTTTCTCAATCTGCAAGTATCGTCAAATGAATATTTGCAGAGTAAGCTTATACAGAATTTATAATTCTGAAATCTCTCTTGTTGTTACAGTGGTTTTCTGTGCCTGTAGCTTTGTTGACAGCAATGAAGTTTTCCTGTCTTTTATGGATGTTACTGGGCACTGAACCAAGTCCAATACATCATTTATCATTTAGGTCTTTGTATTGTTACAGGTTGCCCTTACCCACATGTACTTAGTGTGCATGTTCTCTATACATTGTAACATGCAAATTTCCCCAGTTTTATGCACTTCACTAGACAGTTCAAGAGAGTGACATCATCCTCCTCACCCTGAGCTTTCCTAATGTGATGCCTTTACTTCCTGCCTGAGATGTGCAGAAAGTCATGAGCCATGATAGGAACCTGACAGGAAAAGCCCAAGATGCTCTAGAGTAGAATGGACAATGAGGGCTCTGGTGGAGCTCTGCCCTTAAAAGCCCTCCTGCAGTCCTTAAGTATTTTACTACTGCCATATGCTGAGCTTTCCTCTAAGCTTTTTCCTGTCATCCTGGATGCAGAGTTTTCTCTGCTGGGTCAGAAAAAAAATAATGAGAGATCTGGAAGGACTGCTCTAGGTTTTGATTGTCATTCAGCAGCCACACCAGAGAGCCCATGGAGATTCCTACTCTTGCTGTGTGTGACTTGCCAGCACCACTGGAGAGGGCAACGGGACTGGAGTTGTGGTATTGCTTGCCAATATTAGAGTTGGAGAGGAAGGATCAGGAGTAGACATTCCATCCTTGTATTCATCTTTGCTGGTGAGATCAGTAGGATAGAAACATGCTGGGTTTAGTAAGGGAGCTGCCAGAGGGGAAGGGGTTTTGGCTAAGAACGCATGCCTGGCCAGCGGTAGCAGGTCAGTCAAAGGTCTGCATGGTAACTTACTTTTGTGCAAAGAAATTGTTTGCAAAGTTTAGGGCATTTCTATGAGATCAAAAAAATGGCAGTGAAATTGTGGGCTAAAAGCTTTTTCTTATTCTTTCCAACAATTGGAATGGCATCACCTCAGTGTGAACACCTGTGGAGTAGAGCCTGAAAGGGACCCTGTACAAGCCCATCAGGTGGAGTGTGGAGTGGTTTGTGGGGTTGCAGAAAGTATCAACATTCAAAGAGTCCTGATTCTGGTTGTGGGATTGGCCTATAGGATTTTTGCCTGCACCTGAGTCAGAAGGGAAGAGTGGAGAGTGGCCAGGGTAATACCTGGAGCTGAGAAGTCAGTGGAGCATGGGGAGGAGGTGAATTGTAAGGTGGCGTGTGGGACTTCACTTTTTTCTTAATGTAAACATAGTCAGTTCTTAGTTTCAGTCTCGGAAAAGTGACAGTGGCCTCAGCTTTGAGACTTTTTTTAATCGGTGTCATGCTCCAATGTTTGCAAAATACCAAGGCAGTTTTGTGGCAGCTGTGTTTAACAAAGAAAAGTTGGGTTTGGGGTCTGGTTTGTACTCTGGGCAGTGAGCAAAGTGGAACAAGGTGAACGTATTTGTGCAAAGTGATCCCCTGGTTCTGATGCAGTTAATACCAAACCCAGAGAGAACAGCTGCCAAACCTTTGAATGTACACAAACGTTTGCAGTGCTGAACTGTCAAGATGAGCTGGTTCAAGTGTTGGATTTGAGTGCGCTGACTAACTGCAAAGCTTGTAATGTGATCCTGGACTCTTTCAAAGCAGAACAGTGTGGAAAAAAACCCAATGAAGCTGCCTCTGTGTGTGCCCACTCTTACCAGCTTTCATGGCTGCTGGCAATGGTAAAGAACACACAGATAAAGGAAAAACTAGAATTGCTGCAGTCTTCCCTTAACACAGGATTGCATTTCAGTGTGGATCACCTTGTACTTGCCATGAAGAATAGATGAAGTTTGCAAGTGCTACAACAATGAAAAGAATGAAATAGACTGCTCTTATCAAGCATGTCATAACAGAACTTAAAAGCAATGAAATTACTGGAGCTTTGGAAAGTTTTACATTTCTTGTTCTTATTTTTGAGGGAACAGATTTTGGTTTAGAGAAGATCATTTGTGTAATAGCACTCTGTTTCCTCCAGAGAGGGAATGAAAAGCTCAGCTGCCTGAACTAAATACCATGCCTGGGACTGCACTTCACACACAAGGTCTTCAGGGCCTCAGTGACTACACCAGGAGGCCATACCAATCAGGAATAAAGCAGGCCTGCCTAGAAACTCTGTGCATGTCATGGTTCACATTGGAAACACTTTTCACTCTTCCTTATCAGTGCTTTACTGAGATGATCATTGTGCTCAGAAATCATAGCAAAGCAAACCTTTTGAACTGCTGTTTCAGGGGTGCTGCTGGGGGCAATATTTCTGGTCATCTGGGAAAGGCAAAACAATGACTTGCACCAGTGAGATGTGAAAAGCAGGAATGTTTGTGGCTGAAAAGAAAAGCCAGTGAAGGGTTAGGTGTCTTGCATTTTTTACAGGAGTTCAGCATATAAGCTTTAGATAATGGGTATTTCTCATTGAGCTTTCTCCAGTGAAAGCACTGAAAGTGGTTTTAGGAGCACAGTGTTCATTTTGAACAAAGTCTGCATTAATGTGCTGAGTCAAATTTTATGTTCCCCAAAGTTTGAGTTTTTATTTTTCCAATAATTCCTTGAATTTTAAAACTCTAATCTATAGCCTTCAAAGATTAGTAAGGGTCTTATATTTATTCTTTCCCAGAGTTTCTCATCACCAGATGGAACAAGAAATATTGTGTCAGAAGCATGTAAGCTCAGAAATGTTTTTTTCTGTAGAGATCTTTCTCAAACTAGACTAGCTAGGGCTTGTCAAGGCCTCATCCAAGGAGACTTAAAAAACCCCACCAGACTACTACTCTTAAACTTTTGTATTGTGTCAGTCACTGAAAAGCAAGTGTGGCTTGATATGAAGAGTGAAATGTTTAATGAAAAAGAATTTCTAAAACTAAGTGTGTCTCTAGATCCCGTGAGAGATTATTCAACACCGCTCTTGAATAATTCATTGAGTAATTTAGATAATATATGAATAGTAATAATTCTGCATCTGAGTGAAGACTTATGTCCTTTTATAGAAGACAGGTGCTGACTGAAGGAAACAGAACTTGATTGGATGCAGCCTCAGATTAAGCTGTAGTTTCAAAATCTCTAGTTGTTTCCATTCCTCCTTCCTCTGTGCAGCTCTAATGTGGAGGCAGAGACCCTGTGATCACCAAGAATGTGAAAACAGACAGAGTGGGGCAGAAACCATAACAGCTGGAGAGAGAAATAATGGTGTAATAGTCCCATATAAGCAAGGGAAATTGGTAGTACTTGCATCTAAATCTTGTTTTAGCCAATGTGCCAAAACCAAGATTAAATTTTGGCTTCAGAGTTTCCTTTCTGGCCCTTCTGAAAGTTGAGGGACCTTGTGTGGAACGTTTGAGGATGAATTTCAGTTCTTTACATCTGCAAATGGTATTTATCCATAAAACAGTCACTGAAAAAAAAACTTGCTGAAGACATAGCAGACTGTAGGTGAGCCTGTTAATATACAGGAAAGCACAAATAGAAAAGGAACTGTCAGGACTTTCCTGTGCCCATGCTAAACTTTCAAGTACAGTAAATTCCCCCTTGGTCCTGGCCCACCAGTTAAAGGGTTTGCTCCTTTCTGCTGCCTGTAAAAGGAAAATGTAACTGCAGCAGTATCTGACCTGTCACAGTCACATCTCCTTTCACTTCCCCCAGTGAAAAGACAAGGCAGGATCTCTCTGGAGTTTTTGAAAGGTGTGTTGGGGTTTTCTACCACTGTATTCTGTATCCATTGCTATACTATGCTATCCAGAAGATACCAAGCTGTCCCCAGCCATTGGTCTAAAATACTCATAACTCTGATTCAGTTCATCTGTAAGTAATAGGGCAAATGCAGGAAATTAACTTGTAAAGGTCCAGGTGGCTGAATAGCATCTTAGTCTGATGTAAGTATAGGCAGGAGCGGGTGACCCCACAGCATTAAAGGTGATTGCCGGCCAGTCTCAAGAGAGATTGATGTGCCATCTCCTCCCCTGCCCCTCCCAAGTGTGTAAGGTCCCAGTGTCACCGCACAAGAAAGGATGATCCCCCTGCTCAAACTTTGTGCTGAGCTCGGGAGCCGCAGGATTTCTGCGAGTTTTGCACACGCCTTCCCTCAGCCCTTTGTGCTTGGGTTTGCTCCTCAGCAGCACACGGAATCACAGGTCTGTAGTTCTTGCTCTTTTGCCTGCCTCAAAGCTCAGCTTTAGCCCTGCTCTCTGCCTTGCTACAGGGACTCTGCCGTTTCCAACAACAAGACCCCCCACAACAGCTCCATCAGCCACATCGAATCCGTCCTTCAGCAGCTCGACGAGGCCCAGGTACAGATGGAAGAGCTCTTCCATGAGAGGAAGATTAAGCTAGACATTTTCCTTCAGCTCCGGATTTTTGAGCAGTACACCATTGAGGTAAGAGCTGGCTCCGTGACCTGAGGGCAGGGGGAGCTGTGGGAGAGAGAGGACAGGTGAACATACCCTGGGAGAGTACATCTTGAGCTGTTTGACTCTGCTCAGCTGCCCAGTGAGGGGGGTGGAGAGAGTTACAACTGTGCTTTAGTTCAGACTGTTGTACCTAAAGCATGCTTTAGGATAAACTGCCAGAATTCACTGAAATAGGTGCATGGGTGCTTGCCTGACTATGCTGGAAGTCTGCCTGCTTTGCAGAGAAGCTTTATGAGGTGTCTGTTACAACTCTCTGTTGACATGAGTCACTCAGAGATCTGAAAGTTCTGTGTCACTTACTAGTGAGGTTTGTCTCCAGATACAAACAAATATATGCCTGTTTAACCACAGATACACACCTTTAAACCACAGAGTAAAAAAACATGTTATGCATAAAAGGAAAGGATATTTAAAAGGTGAGCTTTTTAGACACTGCAGTGGATTTATTTTAAAAGGAAAAAAAAAGTAGAGGGGAAAATTAAAGGGATGTTTTTATGTCCTCATGCAAAAAAGTCTTTCAGTTCTGTTTTGTACTACTGTTCTGTAATCAAAAGCACTGGATGGAAAATTCATCAAAATATTGGGCTGTTCCTGGAGTGAGAAATTTTGAAGAGATTCCAGCCAATCTCAGTAACTACTTTCTGTAGTTCTGATAGGAGATGAAAAAAGAACAAAATGTGTATTAACTTGTACACAAAGTCACTGGTGTCACTGCTTGTGTCTTTGTGGGGTGTGTTCCTCCTGCTGTATCCCCCTGGTGCTTGTTCAGTTCAGGGGCGCCTGTAAGTGTGTGAGGATGATACATTCCTGAAGTTATTGTTTGTAAATCTGTAGTATTTTGTAGATTTGTAAATCTGGGTGCTGGTAACTAATGGGAGGTTTAGAATGCTGTGTTACATTTTGTGTTTAAGGCATGGCATGATGAATTATCCTGGAATAAAAGGCAGGAAGCAGGTGTCCAGTTTCCTAAAAGGTGTCCTGTTTATAGCTGAATGCCAGGCAGGAATCAGTGAGGAGTATCTGAGCTTTTCTGTTGTGGCTGCACAGTGAGGTATTTCACTGCAGTCTCTCCTACAGTGCTTGCTAATTACGTAAATTAGAATACTTTCATTTACTTATCAGTTATGTGCAGCCTCCTTGCTATTGAGAGGCAGCATTCTTTGTATTTGTGTATAAATATAAAAATGTATCTATTTTATGTCAGATACTGCTTTTTCAGCAAAGTATTTTATCTCCTATGTTTAAATAGAAGATACTTTTTATACATGTTGGTGTGGCAAATGCTGAACAATTGAGAGTTTTACTCTAAAGATGTAAATGGGTGTGAATGCTGTGCTTGAACATACCTGTAAATGGCATCTGTGTTTTCAAAATGAAATAAATGAAATAAATAAAGAGATAACCATTATGTGTTTCTGAAACACCCAAATGTGTTTGTAGACAGTATGTGGTAAACCCATGTGAGTTATTCATTAAGATCTCAGCCTGTTTCACTGCAGATTCAAGGTCTGAACTGTAATTGTGCAGATTTAAGGAAAAATCTTTAAAAATATTAAAACAAATCACTGTTCTAAAATTCTTTTTCTTTGTAAATAGTCTTTCAATCCAAGACTGTCACTACCAGGCATTACTTTACTGATGGGGCACCTGAGGCATCATGAGAGGATGTAACTTACATCATTCCCCTCACATGGGATACCAATATGGAAATACTTTGTGGATACCTGTGATGTGTTTCTGCATAGATCCTACTTCTGTATATTCACAGAATGGAGTGGCTGTGATACATTAGGATATTTAAAATTGGAAATGTGCTTCAGAGTCTTCTAAAATCAGATTAGCAAGAAAGGATTTTAAAGAAAATCACCACTTCGTTGTCACTGTAGATTTGCTATTTTTTATCATATGAACATCTGAATTCCCTCTGCAAGATTAATATTACAGGGAAATCTGAGAGCAGGTTTCATAGAGAGTCTATGGGCAGATGATTTTATTTAGAAAGCTCCCTCTCTCAGAAAAATATTTTTTATTTTAGAATAATTATGACAATTTCTACTGAAAACACAGTGAAAAACATATCCAGGTCAGTATCTTAAATTCTCTGAGTACAGTTAGTTCTTAAACAAGAGAGGCAGTTTGATGGATAATAAAACAAAGGCAGTTTGAAATAAAATGTTAAATAACACATGTATGCTATGCATTTCAAACAACAGCTGAATTGGCTCAAATTGACACAATAATGGTGCTTAGAAAGTAGATTGCAGTCAGTTGCCTCAGCTGTATAATGAAGATTCCAAGTCAGTCAGGAAACTGTTACAAGAATTAACAGAATTATCTCATCCCATTGTTGAGAAACAAAAAGATTTTTTCATCACCATAATTTAAAAGCATGTAGTATTTCTGATGGTTGACTATTCCAAGCTTTTGAGGGGAAAAAGATGATGACATTTAAAACAGGACATTAAGTATTTCTTTCTACTAAAGACAAGTAGCTTGAGCTATGACTGGAAATGTATTTAGATTTTAATTTTCCATATTAGCCCAGATCCTGCATAGATTAAGAATTATGAAATAATGTGTACCAGTATGATTGATTGTCAAATGAATTTCTCAGTTTCTAGTCTAGATAAGCCCCCTTCCATCTGTCCAAAGAGCAGTGCCATATTGAACACATCCTTACTGAAAGACCTCTACCTGCTGCAGCTGTGTTAATCCTTCCTGCACTCACACAAACTGCCTGCAAAACGTGGGCCCTCCTCCCAAACTTGAACATCTTCCTCCTCATTGCTGCTTCTGCCTTGTCAAGCACTGAGTTCCCCATTTTCCCTCCTCGGGTGTGTGTTCTTGGGTCTGTTGGTTCTTGTGCTCCAGGGAATCCCTTGACATGAGGACCCTTCCCTGGCAGCTCTGGTGAGAGGAAGATTTGCATCTCTCTAGTGGAAGCTGGAGGGATGCAGCTGTGGGAGCCCATCTGTTTCCAACAGCTTTAGGGAAGGCTGCACGTTAGAGCTCAGCCTCAGAAAACAGTTACATCTCATGTTGTCTCTTTCCATCCAGTTTTGGTACTGAACCTTTTCAATTCTGTTAATTTTCCCTGTTGCTTGCTCGCTCTCTCTCTTTCTCTCTCTCTCTCTCTCTCTCCTTTCTAATTAATAATGCAAACAAAGTATTAGGATTTTTAGAAATTCACAAATAGCAAATGAGTGATTTGCCTTTTTGTTTTGTTTTGGAAATGTCTGTCTTTTTTTCTTTGGAACCTACCCTGCTTTGATTGTTCTCCCCAAATATTGAAATAAGTGCCATTGATCACACAACACATTCCTCTGGCACTCCTTCCTAAACTTAGACTGTGCCCATCTGTTTTGTAGCCCTTCTGGTTTTTGAGCTTTTCTATAATCTTTGCATCTTGACAGAGGTTTGGAGTCCAGACAAACTTTAGGATTAATGATTACTGCACAATCAACACTTATTTCCATCTATTTAGCCATTATTGATCTTGTACCTCAGTGAAATCTGACAATTATTGTTGCATTTTGTCTTCAGGAAAAATACTTTCCTTTAAGGGAAGCCACCTGCCTACTTCTTTGGCAGGGCAGACCAGCAGTGTTCATTTAGGACTTTTAAGGACTTTCAAGCTTCACAGGCAGCTTTTGTGTTGTACTGGAGTCATGGCAGGTTTGGCAAATACAAATTTGAGTACAAACGCAGAAGCCCATAGCGTGGCCTGCCTGTCCTTTCTTGCCTTAATCTCATTATATTGACTGATATTTGCACTCTGAGTTCTTGGGGTAAGTTATAAAATCCAAACTATGGCAACACCTGAAAACAGACATAACAAACTGTCCCTATGGGAGGCTGTTCTGCCCTAAGTTTTAACACCACAAAATGACAGCCCATCCTTTATTTAGGAAACGTGTCTAACTCTGACGCCTGATAGGTTTTATTCCTTTACCAAGCCACTGCACGTTTCAAAATAAGATGGGGTCGTTGGGATTGTATGGTTGGTCTTTCTACGTGATACAGACTTCAACTGAGTTTGTGCAGCCAGCCAGGTAACTCAGGAGATTTCATGGAATGTGAATGTGGGAGCAGATCCGCTGCAAGGGAATCGGGAGAAGGCTGGGGGGGTGAGGGCTGGCAGCCATCAGCAGCAGTGCTGGCACCACGCTGAGTGTATTACACATACAAAGCACGGTCTTGCTCCAGACTTACAGCCTCAGGAAGATCTCTCAAGTATACTTTGTCCCTTGCTTCAGAAATTTTAATTTAAAGGCTTATTAACCATAGTTTGAGTGAATGGAAAATGCTGAGTAAATGTGTAAGAACCAAACAGTAAGATGCACCGAGTTGCAACCCCTAAAAAATTACTGCCATGCGGAGTCTTTCTGCATATTTTTCCCTATAAGCTTTTGTAGAGAGATTATCAAATTCACCTGTAGGCCTCTATAGAATGCTATGACTGAGAATAGGAATGATCTCAGAAAATACATGTCCAGCAACATTTGTTGGTTACCGCAAAAAAATCTTTCTCCTCCCTTTCCCAGAAGTGTCCAGCTCCTTCCCTTGAATGTTTGTTTCTTTTCCTACAATATGAAATGTTAGACAGAACCTGTGGTCTGTAGTCTTAGAGTGATGTGATTCCTACACCAAGACAGTCCTGGAAGGGATTAAGGGGGTTCCCACTGCACAGTATACATTGGATCTTATAAGCTGTTTGCTATATTTCAAAAAAACCCATGATCACTAAAATCTTCACCTGCTGGATATCTAATTTTCCCCCATGTAATTTCTTTGGCTGCATTTCACCTGCTAATTAAATTTTTCAGCCTTGATTTCTCTTGCTGCTTCTTCTGGCTGTTCACAACAATCCCTGAGCATGAGTTTAGGAGGAAACAGGAGCCAGCTTTCACAGCAGCTCATTTCACTGTTATTTACAACTCATTTCAGTGTCCCATTCCAGGTTTATAACACTATCAGATCCTTTCAAGAGCATTAGCTACCTGCATGAAGGTACAACATGTTTTGTAGTCCCCTCACAGACTAAAACCTGACACTCAGGTGTGAACTTCTTTATTAGAAAAAAAATGTTACAGAGATTTTGAGATAGATTTGAGAGAAATTTCAACCTTTTATGTTCATAGGCTGGGATCCTGTAATATTTCATGCTTAGTGAGCTTTTGTTTCTCTTTTCCATCTATACTGAGTTTTCCAACTGCATGTCACTTCATTTTAAGGGAAGGAATGTTCTAAGCTGTCCTGGGCACCCTGTGTTTTGGAGCTGAATTCCATTGTTGCTCCAGATATTTTTGGGATTCAAAGGAGTCAAAAGCACCAGAGCAGAATCATCACTGTGACAGTCCTTTCACACTTCAGTGGCTCAGGTCCCCACTAAGTCAGTGAGGCATCTCTGTCTGTTGTCAAAAAAATGGGGAGACAGTTTTTTCATTTTGCACAGCATCAGCCAAAACCAAGGCCTGAGAAAGAGGAACAGCAAACTTTCTGCTTGTATGCTCTGTGGAAGTGACAGTTCTGTTTATCCTTTCCTATCTTAGTCTGCTCCTAGACCCACTTATACTGTTGCATCCAGTCCTCTGCTCCTTCAGCCTGCTCTGAATGCTATTACCCTTGGCATTCCTGGTGCCCATTCTCTGGTGAGTGCCTTAGAGATCTGGTCTCACCAACTCTATTATAATTCCTCTCTGTCTGCACTCACAGACATTCCTTCTACATCCAGGAGTTGGAATTTTTTTTGTTCCTTCCTGGATCAAATCTTACCTGTCATCTCATCCATCCTCACTGTTAATCCCAGCTGTATGCCTGTCACTTTTTTTCTCTTGAAATGAAGTAGATCTTGCCTTTTCAGTACAGATCTGCTCTGTGCCTGTGTGACTGTTCTTCCTGTCCTGGCTCATCCCCATGCTCTACCCACTCTTCTCACCTTTGCTTCTCTTCCTACTTGCACCATCATTTTTGTTCCAACCTGCCTCCTACATTTGCTTATTCTTCCCGAGCATCTTTACTCCTTTTGAGATCCCTCTCAAGCCCACTCTCTTTGTGTTGATAGCTCGTGCTCCCAGGATAGAACTTTATTCCCTCCTCCTCATATGCCCTTCCTCAGTCCATACTTCAGAATATCAGCTCCTATGTGATTCATTCTCCATATAGCATTTATCTTCTTTCACTTGATTCCTCACTTCCCCTCTCCACCTCCTTCAACTGGCAAACAAAATTTTCTGGTTGTCATTAAACAACATGAAACAACTTTAGATGTTGAACACTGATTCAAGGCTCAGAAGCACTATTTTGTAGAACATCTTAGCAGCAGCAGCATAAAAAAATATACTTAAGGATTTAGAGAAGAAATTACTGGAGATGTACAATTGCCTGCACAGCAGCTGCTGCAGCTCTGGCAGGCTCTTTGGTCTAATTCACAAGAAAGCTGCAATGTAGACATGAGATGCCTGGACTGCTCCTGTTGTCATTATTACTGCTGCTGCTTTTCATCTGTGTCCCTCTTCTGTACAGCTCTCATTATTCTCCAGGGCTGAACATGCCCCTCTCCATTTGGTCACGTTTCCCACTGATGTTGGAACATGACAAATCCAGGAGGCAGCAAATGCAGCAGTATTGCAGCAGTGGGAATTTGGATATATTAATTGTGGCTTTAGGAGGATTCCTGCCTAAAGACTATGTGGTCTAGACTGTGATCACTGTGTCTGTACAGAAAACAGACCTGCCTGCCATAGTCTGTATATCCATAATTGCTCTGTGATAGTCTCATGGAGCTCACACAAACCCAGCATTTACTCACATGCTTCCTCCATTTCTCTGATAAGGGTATCTCAGATATCTCACCTCATAATAGAGGGAGTTCACTGCCAGCATTGCTTCTCCTCCCATTATCATAGCAGCAGGAGCATCTGTGTCAGATGAAGAATGACAAAATGTGCTTCCTAGGCTCATTGGAATCAACAGCTTTGTCACTGCTTTCTCTCCTCAGTACTCCTGGGTCGTTTGACCTTCCTTTAGTAATAAGGAGCTGTTTCTTCGCCACTGACCTCATACAACCCACAAAAAAGGAGGGTGGCTCCTTCCAAGGAGTTGGCTGAAGTGTGGCTGACAATGACTCATGTGCAGCTTTCCTTGGAACAGTGTGAGAAGCAGAAGATAATGCTGCTGCTTGGGCTAGTTTGGACCTTGCACTGCTGCTCTTGCTGCTCTCACAACCCTTCTGCTTTGGTACAATTGCTTTCTCAAGCCACAGCAGAACAGAGCAGAGGTCAGGTCTTCTATTACAGCAGGGCTGCCCTTCTCTCACTCCATTTGAGGGTTGCTGAGGTCTATTTCAAATCAATAACACTGGTAAGTAAAGTGAATAAAATAAGAAGTGCTGTCAGTTCTTCCCACCAAAAAAAACTAGCACATGAACAGGGTAAACTAATCAGCCATTCCTCTTTGTCAAAAAGGGATAAAATAGGTTCATGGCCAAGTGACCCTCATTTATGAGAGAATTCCTGGCAGAGGCCCAGTGCAATTGGGTCTTGCCACAGCTTAAGGGACAGGACACTTCTGTTTGATGCAGTCCAAGTTTTATCAGAGATATCAAGGCCTGACTAATCTGTGAAAGCATCCATTTTTTAGACTTGAAAAATATATGGCTTTAGTTAACAGAGCTGCCTAATTACATCTTTTTCCTCAAGAAAAAGAAATCATTTTCCCTGCACCCAAATCAAACCAGTAAATTCAGACTCTGGCACCATTTCTAAATGGTCCTATGTGAAGTACAGAAAATGCTGGGATTTTGAGGCATTGTCTGTACAGACAGAAAAGGAAATGTCTTAATGAGATATGCAAAGCAACTTGGTCTCTGGAATAGGGCACCAGATTGGGATTCAGGAAACCTGGATTGTTATCACAGCCCTGCTATTGCTTCTTGCCTTAGTGTACTTTAGATTCCCTGCTGGCCATCTGTTTGTTACTCAGAGCAATGTACCCAGCCTTCCTGTACCTGATAAATTTGGTGTTCCACCTCTTGCTGTGCCTGATTCCTTCCTCTCTTCTCCTGACCCAGCACATGGGATGACTGTCACTCCTTCATCAGCCCTCCCTCAAAGGCTACTTCCTTCCTTCCTTCTTCTCTCCACTGCTGGCTCTTGGCCTGGCAGAGCTGGCACTCACTCTGACAGCTTTGTCCTGCTGGACGTCTGACTGCCCAGAGCTGTTCAGGTGCAGGCTTAGCCTCTGTTCTGGCCCTGACAAGGTGACATGGAGCACCATGGGCTGGCCTTGCATCCTACATTGTTTATCAGCTTGTGTCCTCCTTGCCTGTACAATTTCTTCCTCCTCAGCTGGAACACTGATTGGATCTGGGGAGTGCGGATAATGGAGCAAAACCCTTTTAGCTCCATTGCCCAGAAGGGACAGCTCAATGTTTGGGTGCAGCTCCTTCTGTGTGTGGAGCCTGGTGGAAGCTGCTTGCAGCCACGAGCTCGAGGTGCACTGGTTCCCTGGGAGCCATCCTTCTCCTGAGTGTTTGCAGATGCCTCTCTGCTGCAGACCTGTCTTGGACACTCACACCTGAGGGGCAAAGACCAATATGGTCAGGAAGAACTATTTCCAAGTGCTGGAATGGAAATTATTGTAGATTTAACAATAAAAGCAATAGCAGTCAGTGTCCCCTCTGCAGCCAAGTGGAGAAGTTACCAAGACAAAGTTCTTCTGATTCATTTCTGTCACGTGCTTTTCAATTAGAAAGAGCAGAAAGGACATTACACTGAACTGTGTGTTACTGTCATGACTGTAGGAACCTGCCCTCACTCTGAATTAATTCTGTTGTTTTAGTTTGAAATGAGGTCAAGATCACCTCAGTTCTGATTACTGTTAGCTGAGCATCTGTCCCTAAGTGTAAATGTATCTAGTAAAACTCTTCTCCACCATCAACTTTGGACATTTTTCCATAACTGTTAATTCTGCCAATAATTGTCCACAGTCCAGGGACTCCTGCTGTGATATGTGAATGAATCAGAGACTGCTGGAATCAGGAATGGGGGCAAAGACAGTGTAGAGATAGCTATTATTTAAAGGTAATTGAGTGGAATGGACAAAGGAACAAGCTGAAGAAAAATAGAAACCCCTCAGGATATTCATGTTCTGCCTTCCACTCCGCAGCTGAGTCCCAGGTTCTTCATCGAGTAAGTCTGCTTTTCTGCTTCTCTCAAAAAAGAGCCTAAAACAAAAAAGCCTAAAACTTTTTCCTTCCAGTGGCCGGTTCTGTGCTCCTGTCCATTCTAATGTGAGAAAGGCTGAGAACTGATCCATTTGGGTGCTTCTCCTAAGTCTGTGTTGCATATAATGTATGTTTTCTGGAAAGAATAGCTGAACTGAAAATTTTGAATCTTGATTCCTTAGGAAGTTAAACATCTCACTGCACACAGGCCCTAAAGAGCACTTTCAGTGGAAAGCAGAGAACTTTTCACAGCATTATAATGTGCACAAGTGGGAATGTAGATACCTACTTTTAGCTCCCTTGTATCTAGCTATGAGGAATTGACCTATTAATCAGAAATAAGGCATTATTTAATGATTTTCAATCCTTCTAAGACTTGTATTCTGCACTGTATGACTTAATTCCTATTTCCTTTGTCCCCCCTCCCTCATTCATTATCACTAGTACATTCCCTCTGTTTTGCCTGCAACAGCAGAACTAAGTTTGAGGTGAGACTGGGCTGCTTAGGTAGAGACTAGATCTTGCTTTAATTGCACAGGCAAAACTGGATGACTTTGATACCAGCTGGCTACTGTGGAGAAAGATGTAAAATGCAGAAGATACAATAAATGGACTGCTAAAATCATCAGCCTGTGTGTCACAATTAGGAAGCAGAGAAAGGAAAGATTTTGCATGTTCCCAGGAGTTACTGGCAGGTCTTTGGTTACAGCCAGGTACCATTTGTGAATCTGTAGATGATTCACCCAAACCTTGAGTGTGACGTTTCTGTGTTGTGCATTACATCTGTGATATATAACATATAACGTGTTGCAAAATGGTTTTAGAACATTCAGGCCATTTTGGGAGTGTGTGGTTGCAGCATGTTTTGTAATTCTGGAAGCATTATTTTTCCATTTAATTTGCCCATATTCAGCAACATTTGTTTTACCATCAGTGAGAATATAGAGCAGGAGCCCTCAAACTTTTTAAACAGGGGGCCGGTTCACTGTCCCTCAGACACTGCCGTGGGCTGGACTATAGTTTGGGAAAAAATGAACGAATTCCTATGCCCACTGGACATATTTTATTTGTAGTACTGCACAAAGACCAGGAAAAAAAATGCAATATTTAAAATGACGAACAATTGTAATCAACAAAAACAAATAATATTTCAATGTGAACTACGGGCCTGCTTTTGGCTAATGAGATGGTCAATGTTAGGTTCCATATTTGTCACTGCCAGTCGTAGCAAGTGTCTTTCTCATCGGCACAT
Source organism: Nicator chloris (assembly GCA_013400495.1). NCBI lineage: Eukaryota > Metazoa > Chordata > Aves > Passeriformes > Pycnonotidae > Nicator > Nicator chloris. The sequence goes on from WAAE01021750.1 coordinate 74,179, forward strand.
CTCGGACGCTACCTCGGAGGGACGGACCCGCCCANATATAGAGGGTATATTCTCTTCCATTGTCATTTGGGATATGATACGGAAGGTGACAGTTTTTGTTGGACTGATAATCTTTTCATGGATCCTCACCTAAGAAAAATGTGAAGTGTCACCATTAAGTAGGTAGATCTGGAGTTTGAAGGTTTCTGGATCAGAGTCAGAAGTATTTTCTGATTCAAACATTGTTTGAGACTAAGATATTTCATTGATCCTGAGTGTCTGTCTTCTGCCCATGAAGGTTACAGCAGAGTTGGATGCTTGGAATGAAGATCTGCTGAGGCAAATGAATGATTTCAATACTGAGGATCTCACTCTGGCTGAGCAGCGATTGCAGCGTCACACTGAGCGGAAACTGGCCATGAACAACATGACCTTTGAAGTCATCCAGCAAGGGCAAGACTTGCACCAGTACATCATGGAGGTCCAGGCTTCAGGTGAGAAGAACAATTCGATCTCTATTTTATATGGGGGGAAAACAAAACAAAACAAGGAAAAGCCTAAACCTCCAAAATGTATAGCAAGCAGAAATACCGCCATACATATCAAATAAGCTTTTAACATAAGTATAGGCAATACCTGTCTCTCCATCCCAGAAGTGTTCCACAAGTTTTGAGAATTTTGATTCAGGATTTTATGTAAAAACCTGCTGTTTCATTGAGACTGGAACTCATTGAGGAAATGAATCTGGCTTTCAAGTTTCATTCAGAAAGTTTCACAGCTGCAGGATGGAGCGTGTGATTGACTCCAAACTGGATGGAGAGGGGAGGGCAAGACAAGCTCCTTGTCCTTGCTTCAGCTCAGAAACAAGCACTGCAGAGTCATGAGCTACACATCCTTGAGCTAGGCAGTCAGACCTCAGGTCTGGATGAAGTCTAGTCATTCTAGACTCCTAAGCTTGTTAATCTTACTGCAAATAAGTAAGAGTCAAACTGACCAGATGGGCTGACTTCATTCTCTGCAGATTTAAGTAGCTTTTCCCTGCTTCCCATTTCAGGGTGCAGACATGCCCAAGGGAAAGAGAGAGAGAGTAAGGGGAGAAAGAACCTAGTTATCCAAGCGTCCTCTGGGAAAGAATCCAAATACGAAAGCCTTGAAACCCGTCATGAAATGGAACTCTTGTTTCCAGCCAGTTCTGCTTGGAATTGTTTTGTGTAAAAAGGGAATATGATAAACCATACTGGAATTCTTCTTTTCAGAGTGCACTTAAAGGTAGCAACTTGAGTGTAAAAAAGCCCTTTGAGATGTGCTCTTAAATGAGTCTTGGTTCATTTTGATAGTGAGTCTGTCTGATTTTACTCTGCTTCTCAGCATAAGACAGTTTCTAATACATCCTAAGAATCAAAATTTTTGTATCCTTGAATTTGGATCTGGAAAAGGAATATCATAATCCAGATTAATCACTGCATAAAGCCCAGAAGTGAATGTTACTTGTGTAGTGCTTTAACCTTCTAAAATGTTTGGAAAGAGTGCAAAGCAAGAGCAGTTCCTGTTCTTTCCCTTGTTTGGAATAAAAAGGGTTTTATGGTGTAATTCTTTGGCAAACATTTTACCTCTAGGCACCTACCTTCAAAACAATCTGGCAGTATCCAGCCTGATTTGGCAGGCTGCACTCAACAGAGGCTTGAGAACTGCTTGAAGAGGATGTTGTGAACTAGATAATTTGGTGCGTTCTGTGAGCCATGTGTGTGAGCCTCTCAGCTCTGCCCACACGATGCCTGGCCCTGTGCTTCAGCCTCCCTGCTTTCTGAGTTAGAAAATTCATCCTAAGATGTTGGTTAAGATGTTTGTGCTCTTTTGTCTGTTTGTTTTTTTATCCTGAAGGAATCCATGGGAGGTAAAGAAAATGATGCAGAACAGAGCGCAGTCAGGAGCCTCAGTGACTGATTTTTAGAAAATAAAAAATAAATAAATTCTGTGTTTGTCAAGAAGTTAGAAACAACTTCTTTTGGATTGCTGACAAAAGGTTAGCAACTCAATGAATTGTAAAACGTTTTTGTAAGATTCTCTAAGGTCACTTTCTATGAAGCCTATCCAATAAAAATCCACCGCTCCCAAAAGCAGGGAAGCAGAAGTCCCATGGGGTTGTAGAGTAACTGTAGTTAATCAAAGGTAATGGCCATGTCTGCTATGCATGGAATGTGAAATGCTGGGAGAATGGAAAAATAAGGAAGAAAGGTAGTACTTGGGAGCCTACTGCTTCTTACTTCAATAAAGAACATTTATATTTCATAAAAAAGTGATTTAATTTTACTCCCTCTTCCTGAATCCTTTATCAGAGCCATTCAGTGCATAGGGTAGGGGATGATTGTTCTTAACTGCCAGAGCTGAAAACTTGCAGGGGTTCTGGGAAATCAGCTGCTATTGCTGCTTCCTATTGTACACTGTCACCACTGCTACAATCAAAACTCAGCTGTAGCCACAGAAGATAAAACCAGAAAAAATGTGATTTTTCCAGAACCACTCTACCTAACCAGCCACCCTTAATTGACCAAGTTTCTTCCCTTCCCTATAACTCTGAGCTTTATTCTTTTCAACATGCCACACAGGAAACTGACTAGATTTTGATCACTCTGTCCTTTGTCTTGGAGGTATTTAAGCCAGCAAGTCTGTCAGAAAAAATTACATCCAGGTGCTGCCCTTTATCATGTCTTTTTCACTTGGAAGTCTGGAGGAGGTAGAAGAAGAAGGGTTTAGACATTCAGCCATGATTTTTGCATGTCTGACGTAGACTTGGAGCACTGACCCTTACTAGGCTGTGGAGTGTGTGGAAATGCCTGTGAACATTCTTATGTTGGTACAATAAGTCCAGTGGTTCTGTGATGCACCAGGTCAGCCTCTGTGGCTATTGAGGGCATCCATACAATCAGGCATCTCTGCAAGCCCAGTATTTCCACAGTTCCATCCAGCTCAGGGTTATGGTCCTGTGATTCCTTCCAATACTCCAGCACATGCGAGTGAGCCTGATTAGACTGTTTTCTCCATCAGAATAATTATTTTTTAAAGAAATGTTTGGTTTTGTTAGAGAATAGGTAAGATCTGGAAGTCAGGAAATCAGTTGCATTTCCTAAAATTTTGCTGTACTTGCAAATCCTTACTAAAATCTGTGTCAATCAGGAAACATTTGTATGTAGAGAATATTATAGTAATAGTCTCAACAAGACTGGAGTTTTTAATGAGCCAGCCCTTTTTGTTTCAAGGAACCTATCTGCTATTTTTCCTGTTTGATTTTAGCTCTACTGCTGATAGCAAAGCTAAATATGTGGGTAAATACACTCAGAAATGGTTATTGATTTTTTTGGATGCCTAACTCAGTATGTGGGAGGAGCCTAGTGTTTCCAAAAGTGACAACTTGGACATTTCTGAGAAATCCATTTCCCACAGAAAGTGTAGGATAATTATTCAGGAATGATTCAGCACTTGGGCCCAAGCTGTGGTGATGACGTGCTGAGGTAATTTGTTAGCATATGCACCTTAGTTAGTCTGATTCTAGGCATTAAAAGCAGTTGCACTCTAATAGCTGGTTAATTGATTGAGCAAATCTATTTGATTAATAAAGTCCATTTGCATTGTCAATATCATTGTCATAATGAGCCCCCAGGTGGGGGTCTCCTGTGGTTTACAGAGCTCCTTTTTATATCTCAGACAAATTGCTTCCAAGTCAAACCTGAAATACACTGTAGAACTGAAGTTGGGGACGTTAATTCAGTCCCTGCCTGATACATGTAAAATTCAAAGTTCTTTTGCTTGCTGGTCATCAATCTAATATTGTTCGCCTCTTTTCCACCTGTTGCATTGCTTAAAAGGGAAGAGGAATTCTATTTCATTTGCTTTGTGATGTCCTTTATAGTTAATTATAACTGTAGTTTATATTGCAAAGAGGAGAATATAAACTCTGCTATCACGGGCTCTTAATATTTCAGCATAAAGCAGGTTTAAAGCAGTTTCAGAAGAATTTTGTACAGGTTAAAAAACAATACCCCTTCCCTAGACTGAATTGTATCTCACATTGCAAGCAGTTCAGGTGCCACCAATGTATGTTTTGGAGGATGCCAGTTAGTGTGGCTCAGAACTCTTTCCTGTAGGATTTTTTTAAAAACATTTTCAATTCAGTATCATTCACTTCACATCTGCTGCACTGTTTGAGGCAGTAGAAGAAAATGGCAACCAAGTTCATTTTATCAGAAAGTCAGCTGTGCTTTTCTAGCTGTCAAAACACAACGTAAAAATAATATGTATGAAATTATTCGGGAAACAAGGCTTTCTATTTTGCCAACCAATACTTGAGAAGAAAAAGCGCTCTCACCGCATGTGCTGGCACCGCAGAATAAATCTGCGTGACACATGACAAGCAGGAAAGGGCAGATCATTCATCATGGGGAGCACACACTGCCCTTGGATAGCATCCCAGGCAGTTCCCTGGTTGCTGCTGATGAGTTAGCACGATCAGAGCTGCACCAGCTGAGTGTGCGGGAGGGAAAGCTGTGCGTTTAATATCCAATAGGTGTGGTGAAGTCAAGCATACAAAAAGCCATCATGTCCTCGGGATACGGAACCATATGCAGGCTAATTGCAGCAACAATGCCTGGTGTCTGGCAATTGAAAAGAACTTCACTCCTAAGAATAGAAACATATATTAAATTTCCAGTTTTAAATGGGAAGCCAGGGGCCATTCCACTTTATTTGGTAATGAAGGAACTGTTTTGTTTTGGCTGGGAAAGGGAATAAGCCAATCATTTGTGTTCCCATGTGCTTTTTTCTGATAAAACCAGAAACCAGGAAAAAGGGATAGTGTTAGTAATAAGGTTGTATTTATTTTGTGCGCTGTCCTGTGTAGATACTGCTGAATGAAAGTCATGAGCCTCTGAGGAGAATAAAGAGGGAGGTAAAGACAACTTTCTAAATGGTTTTCAAAAATAGTGTCCAACACTTTTTTCAGCAGCTTCTAATTAACACATTTCTTTTTAAATGCTCTATTATTCCATGAAATCAAATGGCCTTGGAGGAAAGTGCAGTGTTTGCTCAGCTTTACTGCAATCACATTATTTTTATGTTAGGTTCCTTATCCTTCCTACTTCAAGGCCAATGGCAAAATTCCAGTAGACCTTAATAAGGCAAGAGTCAGATCTTTATTAGTTTGCAATCCCAGAGACTGCAGTCATGGGATGATATCATGTTTCCTCCAGGCCAAACCTTCCAGTTGCACTGGTAGCGAACCCAGCATCGCAATCACATTGGTGTCACCCAGAGGGAAGGTGTGAAGCTCTGCACTGTATTTCATGTAACAGCTACACACAAGGCTCACAGTGTCAGAAAAACATTCAGGAGGTAGGAAGGGCCTCAGGAATTCTCTGTTTCAATCTCGTGATCAAGCCAGGGCCATGAAATCAGACCCGGCCTTTGAGGGGTTAGCAAGTTCATGTAGGATGCAAGGGAGGGGGATGTGGTACTAAGATACCCTTTCTGTCTGCTGTGTGAGGATTGGACAAAAGTCAGTCTGTGGAATAATTCTGAATGAACTAAAGTCTGATTTAAACTAATTCATTGTTAATGATCCTCTACAAGCATCCAGATGGAAAAGTTTTCTCTATGGAGTTCCCTGCAATTCTAATACTACTGTAGATCTGGTGCCTAGAGTTTACTTCCTGTATTTTACTTCTCTATTTACCTCCTTATCTCTTTTCTCTTCTAGTTTTTTTTTTTTCAACATGCATTTCTAAAGTATAAGTTTATGAATTACTCTAAAAAAGGGAGGATTTTTCTGTCGTTTTTTAAATTTGGTGTTCATGCAAGTTTTTGAGCAAGACTGCTTGAGTCAGTCTGACTGGCCAGATGCTGATGAGTCAGATGAGCAATGACCACCAGAGAAACACCACTTTGTAGAGAAATTTACCAATGAAGATTAGGGAGCTGGGAAAGCCAAATATTACATGTGAGAAAGTTAAGAGAGAAATAATTACTCAGACAGTTGCAAATCAATGGGTTCGATGGCAAAAAATTTTGAAGTTTACAGTTATGCAAAATTGAAATTTCAAGTAAGTGCAATGATCTCTCTCTCTCTCTCTGCATGTGACAGGCATTGAGCTGATCTGTGAAAAAGACATTGATCTTGCAACACAGGTTCAAGAACTGCTGGAATTCCTTCATGAGAAACAGCATGAGCTGGAGCTTAATGCTGACCAAACTCACAAGAGGTTAGAACAGTGCCTACAGCTCCGGCACCTTCAGGCCGAGGTCAAGCAGGTGAGAGTTTTAACAACACATGAGGGGCTTGAGGGGGTTTTCAGCCATTACATACATTCACACTGCCTAGCCAGTGTCTGCCAAGGGACCAACCTTTAGGTGGACAGTCTAAACCCCCTTTCCTTAACAGTACTTGATTTGCTGACAGGTTGCAGAATGGCCCTTTCCAAAGAAGAAGGGGCTCTGCTCTCCCAAGTGTGCATGTTTTTGGCTTCATGAGTAGTTATGGCAATTCTGCGCAGAACTGACCATGTAGCTTCTCGACTGGAGAAACGGCCTCAAACTCCAAGTGTTCTGGGGATAGAATTACTTGATTTGTGACCCAGACTTAAGCTGAGATGGAGAACAGGTCAAAAGCAAAGGAAACTGACCTGTGAGGCCTAAGTATGACATTATGGTAGTTTTACCTTTTCATTTATTGCTATACATCTTTTTTCTTGCAGGAATCTTTAACATCTTCTGGTGATTTAAAAAATTCTGTCAGTGGTCTCTAGATCCCAGGGCTTGTTTAGACATCCTAGTATTATTACATTGCCTTTCTTTCAGATTTCATTCTCACATAGGCAGTCATGTTCTGCCTCCCTTGGTTTTCCCTAATATTTAATTTGGATGTCTCATGTTTCTTTGTTTTCCTTTGCTGCACAGGATAACCTTACACTTCTTGCTTCCTAGGCCATAGGTGGCTTCACACTCTAGTGTATGTCTGTCTTTTAATTGAATGGTCTTGATTTCATCAGGAAAACCAAGAATGTTTTTCCAGATACCTGAAATATTCAGTTTTCCATTTTACCTCTACAAATAGGTGGGTTGGGGAGTGTTGTTGGGAGGAGTGTCCAAATACTACAAGGTGTTCATGAAAGATACCTGCTCATTTGTTTACTTATACACATACACATGCTCTCTGAGTGCTCAGTACCTATGATCAGAAATATTCACTTTTGAAGACAGAACACCTGAGTGATGCTCTGTCTGAATTGCTTTATCATTGCCAGCAAAAAAAAAATCCTTCACATTCAGACAACTGGTGGCACCAACAGCAGTGCATGCATTTTCTTGCAGTCTGCTTTGATGTTAATATTTTGCAACTCTACCTAAAAGTAGCATAGAACTCTCTTAATTTTTATTTTTAAAATATGGTCATTTTGCATTTGTGATTATTGAAGATCAGCTCCTCATGAAGTTCTGGAGCCCTGTAGACTTCTTAGCTTTCTTCTGAAAAAAAGCAAAACAAAACAAAACAAAACAAAACCAAGCAAAACGCAAAACACTTTGTGATATTTATAATCACCATCTTAACATGATTATGAAGTGTATACTTTTTTTTTCTATAGGTTCCTGAAGTTCCTTATACCCAGCTTAGCTAAGCTTGGAGGTGTATGGGATAGACTTGTCATGAAGCAGAGCCATTTTAACTTATAGCAGAAAGAGAGGAGTTACATGTGTAGCAGAAAGGCTACAGATGCAGGTTGCTCACTTGCCTGGGATGAGGTGCAGTCAGCCCTGTGGCTGCTCCTGCAGCCATTCAGTGGCAATGCAGCATTTTGTGCAGGTACCTGAGGTTATTTGCCTTATTATCAAATATCTGCTGGTCCTTAACTATTTTATAACTGAAATCTACCCAAAAGAAGTGGTTATAGGACTGAGCTAATACTTACTGTGAGAGAGCAGCTGCCTTGAATTAGTATTTCCTTAAAAGACCTTGGGAGCATCAGAGCCTTTGTTATTATGTGACCTCTCAGCAAACCAGTAGTAAAAAAAACATTTTATTTGTTCAGCTGAATATTAAGTGCCTCTTTGCTTGTTAACCTATAAATTACCACAGCTACAATCTCCCTTAGAAAGAGGCAAGTTAAAATATTTCTGTGTCCTACCTATTTGGTTTCCTGTAGATGAGTCACAGTCCCAAGCATTTAGTGAAATTGGGAAATGTATTGATTTTGGCTTGTAGTTCATCTCCAGTCTGGTCCAAGTTTCCTTCACTTTCAGTTTAGTGCATCTGAGATGATGGATGATCTCATTACCAAATTGCTCTTTCTCTTGTGAATGGGTTGAGATGTGGTTGTTGCAAGACACCTCCTGTAGCTGTGTTCAGTTCTGCTGACAGAGGAAAATTGGTCAAAGCTGCTACATGTACATGTGTTTGCATTTTGATATAATGGCTCATGGAAATAAAAAGTCTTTTAACTGTCTCTATCTATTTAAGTTTCATTTACCAGAGATTTCTGCTTTATATCATATGCACCAAGTGTTTGAATGCCAAGACAATGAATTGAAGTTTGGGGCCATTAAAGTGGAACAATTCCAAACGAGATGTTCTGTGAACTGCTTTAGAGCAGAAATAGTAAAGATCAGTAATTCACAAGGTCTTTGTTATTTAGAAAAATTCTGCCCAAGCCAGATTTTCCCTCATTTCGCTCCTACTTGTTTCTGACAGAAACTATAGAGCTTGGACTGCTTACATAAAAGTAATAGCAGAATAGATTTGTGGAGATCAGTTTTAAAAAAACAAACTGTAATGCTGTGCCTGCAGCTGTTTGGCTTCCCTATCCCCTCAATTTATCTTTGTAAGGTTTGGGCTTTGGTTTTTTTTGCTTTTTTTGTTTGTTTGTTTGGGGGTTTTGGAGTGTTGAACTTGACCTAATTTGCGCCAAGATATCCTCAAGGTGTCTCACTGTACTTGTTTTCCAGATTGTTTTGAAGTATATTTAATCCTTTTGATGTGCTTATTATCCATCTATTTTTGCTGTTTGGCACTAGATTTGCTTCAAAATATATATGCCCAAGGGATGATGGGAAGTAGTCATTTGAGAGACACTGAATGTGTTTGTTTTTTCGTAATCTAATGTCAAATAGCTCCTGGAAAACTGATGCATTTTAAACATGGTTAAAATTACCAGAAGCTGTCCTTGATGGTTGTGCCTGTGTTAGTAAAAGCTTCTGAAGAAAGCAGCAAAGGGTCTGGGAGATGTAAAAGATTCACTTAGATTGTTTTGTCTTCTAAATTTAAAAATCTTTTCTTATCTGACTGGACAGGTATCCATAGCAAGGCCTTAAGTCTTTCTTAGAAACATGAAGGACAGCATTCTGACTCAACTGAGCAGTAGACAAAAGCACTGCATGGTACAGAGCTCTCATTTCTTAAGGATGGCTGCACAAGGGGCACCTCAATCTTTTATCTTTCCCGTAGAGTCTGACTCTGTGCCCAGTGAAGGTGGCAAAGTTCCAGGGAAGAAATGAGGAGTTTTAGAAGAATTTGGTTTATTATTTAATTACAGAGAATTCCTGTACAGGAGTGTAGCCTCTTTAAAGCAAATTGGAGTCAAAGGTGGGAGTTGTTTCAGAGTTGTGGTGGCTGCCTTGTTAAACAACCCATGCCTTGCATTAAAACTGTTCTCCAGTGACAAGTGGCTTTTATATAGGAGCCCATAAAAGTGTTTCTGCTTCTCTGTTATAAAAAATTGCTAGGCTGTATAACAAAGTCTTTGAAGATTTATTTAACTCCAGAATTATTTAATCCCTGCTTCTACAAAGCTGAAGAAAGTTGGTAATTTGTAGGAAAGGTCTGTTTAAAGCTATCTTTTAGGGTTGGTCTGTCTGCATGTTGCTAAATAATGGTGAACCTATTAATACAGGAAATGGTCACAGAAGTGCCTTGGTGCTATATTAGGAGCTTTTCTATATATTTTAATGAAAAGGTATTAAGCACTATATGAGTAGGAGTCAATTTGTGAGCAGGTCTTGTAAACCAGATACAAATGTGTAAATGCCACCTTCCAGCCAGTTCCCTGTTCTAAACCAGGGGCACAAGGAATGTGTCTGCAAGGGTTTTCAACTTAAGAAGCTTTGGCTTTGCAACCGATTTTTTTTCCTTACTGTAAACACAAGTAAGAGAGAAACATTACTATGAAAATAGCTGATGCAAATCCCAGATGAGGCTCTAACAAATTTAGGTGCCAGACTTCTGGAAGTAGAAAGGGGTCACTGTGTAGATGCTTCCAAGTGAAATTTGCTGGTGCTTGGGTGCTCCTTGGGCCTGAAAAAGGGAATGCAGGAACCCCAGAATGGGTGTCTAACCCCACACTCTGGGGGAAGGAGAGGGAGCAGCTACTCAGGGGTGGCAGCAGCCTTGGTCAGGAGCAGTGCTGGCAGCATTGCTGGCACATGACATCCGTCAGTCCACCTGAACTGCTTTCCCCTGCATAATGTGAGTCTGCAAGACCCTTGAACAGAGAGATGAATATGTGTTGTTAACACAAGGGGAAACCTGGCAGACTGGTTGTGTGATGCCTCTTACTAATGAAGTTGCTTTAAGACTGTTTCAATATTTTATTTTTCTGATGTTTCACTATTTAGAGGCTCAGATATTTGTGGGAAATCTGTGTCAAACTGTCTGTGGCAGTTTTTGAAAACATCAGCTGAAATGAAAGCCGTTCCACAGAGGGAAAAAACCCGCTGTATTTTTAGCATACACGCTCAGTATTTTCTGCATTCCAAAGGGCCCAAGGCAGGGTGTATTACAGTATGTAAAACGTGAAAGCATGTCCTGCCTCATGATGTCCTCAAAGAGTTTGGTACCTTGTTGTTGGTAATAATGCAGGGTTCAAATCTGATGGATTATAGAAAATGCCAGACAATACAATTTCCACATGATAACTGCTTTTCCTTTAAATGTGTGATGCATTTCCCACAGGAACAATTACACCTGCTGATAAAAGAGAAATTATTGGAATTAAATCTTCCACACTGTTGTACTGAGCAGAATGTCATTTTCTACAAGTGAGGGTCAGCTACATGTAGAGATGTCTCCCTTTTTTCTCCCAGGGAAAACTCATATTTTACCCTGCAGGGAACTGAATGGCACTAACTAGAGTGATGCATGGAGTAGGGATGAAAAACAAAGCAACAAAAAATTCCTGTTTCCTCCAGGCAATTTAATGGATCAGTTGTAGAAAATGATAGTACAAAAGGGAAATTGCTATGTAGACCATTGCAGCAAAGTTAATTTTGGAAATCATGAGCTAAATTTAGGGCAGTGATTGAGCAGTCAGGATTTCCTGTGCATCTGTGAATTGGACTCAGCAACTTTCTGGCTTTATTGGACTAATTTGACACCTTCACAGGTAGAAAGAAGGCTTTGAGATAACACAGAAAAGAACTTGCATGTGTGTTCTGGGTGCTAATTTCCTAAACACGTGTCTTAAAATAGCAGAAAATGTGTCTGCTTAAATGAGTGAGTACAAGCTTGATGGATTAATTATGTACATTTAGAATGTGATTCTGCAGTCATTACAGTATGGATTGCATGTCTACAAATAATTTTAACATGTCTGAAGTAAAGCCTCTTGATTAAATACAAAATGCAAGACTTGACATTTTTTCCTAGCTCTGTGTGCAGGTGGAAACTCCAACTGCATCTCAGCTCCATGCCAAATGAATCCAACTGTATCCTCTGCCTCCTCCCCCCTAAGCTTAGACTTTTGTGTGAAAGACACACAGGCAAGTGAAGCTGAAAGGTGTTGCAATATCTATGATTCCAGTCAGAAATTTGAAAGTTTAAATTCAAATCTCCCTCATTATGCTTGGTGGTTTTGCCCTGGGGTATTTACATAGGGGCCCATTCGTTTTTGTGATCAAACCTTGAAAATGAGTGCTCTTTGCTATCCAAATATCCATGTAAAGGGAGTTTATTTCTTCAAGCAATAACGTTTTCAATAAGATCTTTGCCTCCTAAAACTGTGTGTCATTAAGACCTTATGCTAGGATTTCTTTCTGCTCACAGATTCAGTCCGAGACCACACTTGTTCAGGCAGGCTGAAGCATTTTCTGAGAGGTGACTGCATAACCCCGAAGCAACCTTTCAATAAGCACATCCTTTGTTTGCAGGTGCTTGGCTGGATCAGGAATGGGGAGTCCATGCTCAATGCCAGCCTTGTCAATGCCAGCTCCCTCTCAGAGGCTGAGCAGCTGCAGCGAGAGCACGAGCAGTTTCAGCTGGCTATAGAGGTAACACCAAGTTAACTTTGTTTCTCCTTCCCAGGTGAACATCATACAAAAGGTTGTCTCATGGGTATCAATCATGGCTTTCTTGAAGGAAGGGGAAGAATAGAGGCTTTAGAAAATCAACTTATCATTAAACTCATAAGGTAGCCAGAGGCTAATAGTGAAACAAATTATTTATCACCTGCAGCTAATTCTTCTGATGCCAGATATCAGCTTTTCTATTCATGAAAATGACACTCAGGCATCTCCTGATAATTTCTTTGATAAAAAATTAAGAAGATTAAAATACATAAAGTGATCTGAAATGGGAAAAGTTTGTCAAGTCAGTTTCTTTCCACATCCACAGTTTGCAGATCATTCCACAGCATTCCTTTGTGAATATTTTTTTACTGGATAATGCTCTCACACTAAATAATCTTTAATTCATCTTTCCTTTTATGAACACCAGAAAAGAAACTCATTCCAACCCTCATCCTCAAATAACTTTGACAAAGAGGCAAGAGGGGCAATTTTTAAGAATTGACTCCTAAACGGCTCTTCTCCCTTCTTGCTCTGGAGTAACAATACATCTTTGACCTGGCCCTTGGAAACTGATTGTGAGCCAACCCATTTGCCTCGCTCACAGGGCCAGGAGGAAGAGCCCCTGCTCTGAGCAGCTTTCCTTTGAATGAGACGGTAGTGAAGGGCTAAGGTCTTCTCTGAGCAGGGCACTAAAGGATTCCTAATTAGGCTCAGTGCTTTGTGTATCTGTTATTATGAGCAAACCCTGTACTCACAGGGTGTGCTCACATCAGTTGTTAGAAAGAGGTTGCTTTCTAGCATTGCTTTTTCCCGTTCCAGCTAAAAAGGTGTGTCTGCTTCCCAGGTTATATTGATTGAAAAATACCCATAGACTTGAAAACGAAACCAAACTTTAACTCTGCAAGTATGGAGATTTGAAGAGATGCCTGAGTGGGGGTGGGAGGTGGGGGGAAGAGGAAGAGGAAGGGATGTTGTCCTGGTAAACTTGAAGTCAGTCAATATACATTACAGTGATACTAATAAGTATAGAGTCTAAATCTCAGCTAATGACTTATTTTGATCCAGCTCTGCTCAGAGTAAGGAAGGAGCAGCTGTTGCAGTTCCTAAAGGAGAAGGAAGAAGTTTTTATCAATTCTGTATGAGCTGGCTGGTACCAAGCTGTGCTGACCACATCTTGGCAGCCACCACCAGACAGCAGTGGGGAACAAGACATCCACTGGCTGAGTTATGACAGCTTCTGACATTGGGGGAACTGCTTGCATTTGGTGGTAAATGCAAATTGCAGACGGAGAAGAGGGTTACACCACAGTAAGGGGAAAATAAGTTTTCAAAAAGAAAAAACACTAGATTAAATATTTAAAGTATTTAAAGCTCAATATGGGGAAGAGATCAGCAAAGCATACAAGGCAGACTGTTCTCTAAAAGCATTTTAGATGTGGAATTGATCTTCAGTTGAAATCCTTCAAAGTCTATTTCAAACAAGTATTACAATTCTAACATCAGTAAAGCAGCTGGATATTAAATTTAACCAGTTGTTCTTGAACATCTTCCTAAGTTTCTGCCAAGTATTAATCCTTTCTGTTTCCTAATAGCTTTCTCTACATTGCATTATTCATCAGTGTGTTACCAGATGATTTCAAGCATTTTTCCAGGTTCATGGCTTAGATCATAAAACTATCACATGAGAATTTGTCAGCAGCAGTTACAAATGGGACATAGCACAGAGGAATCTGAGAGATTTTAGGGCTTCTGTTCAGAAGATTAAAATCAAATACTGGACTTAACAGTGTCTGAACACAGTCACTCAAGAGACTGTGAAGGGATGGGGCTGTTTTAGCAGCCCACAGAGGAAGACATAGCCACCACTTGGTACCTCTAAGAGGAGCTGGTATAGGCGGAGGAAAGGGGCAGATAACTCAGTCCTGCCTGTAAAGTGGCTACTGAGTAAACTGGAGAATGGTGGAGGCAATGATTTGACTCTCCCCAGCTCTGATCTTAAAGCTAGGAGCATAAGTCTAATCTCCAGTATGAGTGGACTGGCTTTCAGAAATGCATCTTGTAAGGGCTGCTACTTGTCATAAAGTTCATGCCCTTTAGTAAGACATCTTCGTATTTTCTGGGATTGATGTTTTGAACAACTGCTCAAGTAAAGCTGGTGATGCCAGGTAAACTGCCTGGCAAGAGTCAAATTAAGGTAATTAGATCCATAGTTTGTCCACTGTTTAGAGTTTGCCTTTGGGCTGTAGATTGTGTGGGGTGCAGTCAGCACTGAGGCTGGGTGAGAGCTCAGCACAGGAGCTGCCTGCACCGGGCTGTCAGAATGGACCCCTGGGAACCCCACCCCATGTAACTGCCCGAGGGGAGCCAACCCATCTTAGCAGTGCTTACATGTTCCAAGCTTTATTAATATGTTGCAAATGTGTGTGAATAACTGAAACTAAGATGCTTTGCAGAAAGTGACTGTTAACTGAAAATAACTCTGAAAATATTTCACTCTCTCGCATCCCCATGCTCACGCCTCGCTTCACCTTTCTACCATACATCTGGCACATCTGTACAACCTCTCTTTCCTCCCCTCATACACAGTCCCTCTTTCATGCCACTTCCTTACAGAAGACACACCAGAGTGCCCTGCAGGTCCAGCAGAAGGCTGAAGTGTTGCTGCAGGCTGGACATTATGATGCCGATGCCATCAGAGAGTGTGCTGAGAAGGTGGCCCTGCACTGGCAGCAGCTGATGCTGAAGATGGAGGACAGGCTCAAACTCGTCAATGCCTCGGTGGCCTTTTATAAAACCTCTGAGCAGGTGAGCTGGACAGTGTTATTTGTGGGCCAGAGTAAACCAAGTCTGAATCAGTAACAATTCTTTCTTTGACAAGTACTGTAACACAAAAAAACTCCAAACACAAACCAAACATAACCTCCTCCCCCTGCAAAAAAGACAAAAAAAAGAGCAGCGAGCAGTTTGTAATAACTTTCATCTTAATGTTTTCAGTGTAGCAATGTAATTCTCAAAGGTGCTATTTTTGTTGGGTTTTTTTAAATTTTCCACTTGCAAACAGGAATAATTTTTGAAATCCCACCACTTTTGTTTCAAGTTCTCATGATACTTCGTTTTGAGGAACATAAATCTGCTTTTCTTGAGAACTGCTTGCAATTAACTAATTGTTACTTTGTGAGCCAATATTTTCCCTAGTACTTAAATACCACCATGCCAAAAAAGATGCCAAGATTCAAAGGAATGTCTCTTAAATCCACCTGCAACACAGATAATTACATCAGGAACCCATTGTATTCTGACACAACTCTGCTTCATTCCAGGTGTTCATGAATTGCAAAACACATTCCAGTTGGCTGCTGGCATGGTGGAATTATTCATCCCTTGCACAAGCAGGTGCCCTTTATACTGTAGTCAGTGAGAATTAGTGTCACAGTGTGGCTACTTGAGCAGCCCTGTCTGATGTCATTTACTGCAGCCAGGCAGTTGTTGTTAGCAGGGACACTGCAGGAACCTGTGGTTTTACACAAAAGGCAGCAGTGATCGCCAGGACATTTTCTATTTTTATTGTCACACAGTTAGGTCCTCAATTAGAGAACCAGACATGGGAAGATTTTTAACACAACTAGATATGTCATTAGGGAAAGAGTGTACTTTTCCTTAACTTGGAGGCTGTAGATGATCCTTGGGCCACTTTTTGGTGTCATTTGTTTAATGTCTTTTTAGACTGTTTAAGAGGAATTCATTCCTTATAATTAATGTATTTCACTGTGAAGAGTTTCAAACAGATTTACAGTCCCTGATGCACTCAAGATCAAAATGAGTTACTGCTGATGGAGGAGTGTGAGAAATGAAAACTGTTAGGGGATTCATTAGAGCTTTAGACAGTTAAATGTGCTGGCCAAAATATGCATTTCCAGTAATTGATCAGTTCAGTCTCTCTTCCTGTCAGACAAGCATACTGCAGTGCCCACCGGTTCATTCATTGGTTGTGTGTATTCAGCAAATGTGTAGGGCAAAGATCATTCAGTCTTTGAATGCTCATGAACTCATGCTGCAAGCCTGTCGTCTTCTCTTGGGCTGCACAGCTGATCTACAGTCCTTAAGGGTCTGCTCGCTGAGTGCCTGACAGTGGATTGAATAATTTACTGGATCCTGAATTCTTTGAGTATCTAGAAAGAGGAGCTAAAAGAATGGAGAGAGTGTCACATGCAGCCAAACTTTTTCATGCCTGTCTTCCCCAAGTACATTATGTTCTTGATATTAGTGGTGAAGCCCTGGATTTCAAATAGCCCAGTTTCTCTCTGACTTCATTGACAGCCCATTTTATACTCACTTCTCTCAGCACCTTAACAGAAAGACAGTATTTGCATGTGCAGGGACAATTCTTTCTGGAAATATGAGAATCGCCGGCAGTCCATTTATTTTCGTTCTTTAAATCACCAAAGTCCAATAGAATGTCAAAGTTTTCAAGAAGTAAAATGGAAATGCTTTTCTGTGCCTAAATAACACATGAAGCACTTGCTCTCCACTAAATGTTTGAGGGTGAATGCTGTTTTGCATCCAAGCAAGAAGATAATTTCAGATTGCCAAGTGCGTAAGGTCCTTGCATAATGCATAGTGCATAAGCCTGGCAGCAGGATCAGTTATCAACTCACCTTAACTCACCAGTTTTAAAGTGGACTTCAATGTGCTCTTGATCAGAGTCATGAAAATGGCCTGTGGTAGTCGGAATGATTGGGGGGTAATTCTGGAGACTTCTCCAGACCGTGCTCTTAATCACGTGAATTATAACTGTGTTCATATTAAAGCTGCAAGAGTGAGCAAGAAAAGGATGGACATTGCTACCTGGATCCCAGCAATAACTGACTCAGCAGCGGAGTCTACCTCAGCAGTGGAGTCTATAGGAAGGGCCCTCTGGGAAAGAAGAAGTTCCAAATGTCCTGGAAAACTTTTGCTGTGTCTGAGAATATTCTCAGGATCTGTGACATAAAAGACTCAGCCTTGTCTGAGGCAACTGCCTAATTTCCAGGCTCTGTTGGTTTATTTACCTCATTTCCACTGTTCCACTATTCTACCAAGATAGGTCATATGTGTGTGAGCCCTGTGCAGTGGAGCACCTGCATCCACCCAGATTGCGACCCTGATTTTAAGTCTATTAGTTTCCATCAGCCTTTAAAAAAGCTGTATAGGGAGCAACTAAAAGGCAGCTGAAGAGAATTAGTTCCAGCTTCAGGCTTTGTTTCAGGAAAGTATTTAAGCATGTGCTTTTCTTTAAGTATGTGTTAAGTCCCTTGACTTCAGTAGGATTTAAACACGTTCTAGAATAGGGATTGTTTCCTGAATGATCCACTGGGGCTGGACTGACCCCAGCCTTGATTCAACCTTTTGTGCTTCCTCCCATTATTCATTAGAAGAGAAGAATGATTTATCAGCCTTAAACCAGATAAATTGTATCCTAAACAGTAAAGATCCTTACAGGTGAGAAAAACACCTAGGGCCTGTTTTATACCCAGTTACCCCCATGCTGCAGCCCATAGTACAAAAATGAAATGTCATTGGTCATAGACTTTTACTGAATGTTCTCCTCCTGGTTATGATTGTGGATAACTGAGTTGTTTTGCTATGGACATGTTTCAGGTGTGCAGTGTGTTAGAGAGTCTGGAGCAGGAATACAGACGAGATGAGGACTGGTGTGGAGGCCGAGATAAACTTGGACCAGCAGCTGAGATAGACCACGTCATCCCTCTGATCAGCAAACATCTGGAACAGAAGGAGGCTTTTCTCAAGGTCTAATTTTAGTTCTCTAATAAATAAGGAAAACTTTCCATTAAGCATACAATTTAGAGCAGGGTTGGTAAGTTTGAGAGGATGCTCTGCTGTGTAATTCCAGTTCAGCTACTGGCTGGCTGTATAAACCCTAGGCTAGTTTTACTTTGTTATAGCAGGGGTAATGAGAATTATTATCAATATATATCTCAGAGAGATGTCATCAAGACCAATTAGGTGGTGTTTGCACTTGCAGGATGTTAGTTGTGCTGGTTCAAAGTTCAGTTCTTAAAATTGCACTATAAATGACAGGTATTATACATCATTTTGGTGTTGGCTTGCACAAACCATCCAGCATTTCAAATTTTGTCCTCCAAGCCAATAACTGAAGAACTAATAAAAACTGAAGCAATTTTGTCTCTGCAAGGCAGCACCAAGATGGAGACAGATTTCTTCCTGCCTTCCAGGTGCTGATTTGGGAGAACCGGGGATACCCCAGGCTGAGAAATGAACTGTCAACCACCCTCCCACCTGCCACTAAAACTAATACACAACATGAAACTACACTTGCAGTCGAGGCTTAAGAAATTACGCCTCTAGATTTGTACATTTTTTGAAACAATGAGTACTTTTCTTGAGAGATGGGTTAGATTTGGTTAGGCAGAAAATGTGTGAGGTACTAGTTCTTAACAAGCCGTAGTTTTATTACTGTCATTAATATGCTTTATCTATAAAATGAGCCACTATATTGAATATTGCTCATGTTTTAATACATCTGTGAGACTGTTTATTAGCTGACTTTATTGACTCTTAGCTGAAGTTCTCATCTTCCCAGATGAGGGAGAACCTCTCCTTGCAATATAAGGAAGAATTCCCTTGGCCTCGTTAGGTTTCTTTGCTCATCTTTACTGATTCTTTTTGGTGGGGGCTGTTCTTCCTAGGCCTGTACCCTGGCCCGGAGGAATGCCGAGGTGTTCCTCAAGTACATCCACAGGAACAACGTCAGCATGCCCGGAGTGGCGAGCCACACCAGAGGGCCCGAGCAGCAGGTCAAAGGTTGGTGCAGTGACAGCATTGAAGGACTGGTTTGCCTCCCCCTCTGCATGTGGTCCTCCTAAAGTCTGTGAATGTGCTCAGAAGGCAAACTCTGTCCTAGCATCATTTCCTTTACCACATCACTCTGCAACTACACTCGCTTTGTGGTGGTTTCTTGCGCATGTCGTTAGGGGGTTTGGTTTTGGGGGGTTTTTTTAAGCAGCCCCTTTGAATCAATGCTTGTTTTAAGAAGTGTGATTTTGGGCTCTCTGCTTTTGGGAACAAGGTCCAGGCAAAGTGATTAAATTCACCCTTTCATAGCCTATTTCTGCATGCACTCAAGGAATCCCTAGTAATGCAGATGTTTTCCTTTGCCCTACAGCCATTCTGAGCGAGCTGTTGCAGAGGGAGAATCGGGTCCTTCATTTCTGGACCCTGAAGAAGCGGAGATTAGATCAGTGCCAGCAATATGTTGTCTTTGAGCGCAGTGCCAAGCAGGTAGTGTGAAAACCCCACCTTGTCCTTCTGTCCTGGCAATGTGTAAAATCTCCTGTATGCATGTAATGCCTCTGTGTGTGGCTCCTGTTGCCATCTCGAGTTGTGTTTAAACACTGTGACTTTTGAAAACATGACAAATATAGATTTTAAAACAACTTAAGGCAATTCCAAAAGCCAACAACAAGATTCACTATTTTTGTCACCTCAGATTAATTTCTATATTTGTTCATTTGTTTGAAAATAAATAGAAGAGCAATTTTGTTTTGTTGAGCTATTTCTGAATGAGAAAACTGCTTTCCCTGCAGATTTATCTGCAAAAAGTGGAATTCCCTACACTCCTTTTTGTCCTAGGAATCACAGAGTATCTTTTTGTATCCCTTCCCATCTGCTTTCGTTATTTTATTCTTTTAATGTATTTTATTCTCTTTATGTGTTCCTAGAAAGTATTTTAGTATACATGGTATTAAGTCCCGATGTATTTGATATTCTTTGTTTGGCAGGGTTTCTTTTTTTGTCAGAGGATTAATTTTTGAAATACAAAAACTGTTTGTTTTGTTTTTCCTTTGGTGTTTTTGACATTGACAGGCCTTAGACTGGATCCAAGAAACAGGCGAATATTACCTCTCTACTCACAACTCCACAGGGGAATCAGCAGAAGAAACTCAGGAACTACTGAAGGAATATGGGGAATTCAGAGTACCTGCCAAAGTAAACAGTGACTTTAATCTAATTATGCCATCTGCTTTAGTCTGTATTTATGGTCCTGTTTTATATTCCTGCCTTGAATCTCTGCAATAATATTCTCTTGATTTTATAGTTGCCCTCTAAAAATCCTAGCCCTGAAGATAAATTACTTTTGAGAACTTTTAGCAAGACATAGGCACAAAAAGGAGGTTTTCTCCACCTCGGTTAGTACTGATTATAGAAAATTTCTGTTCTGATCAGAAGGAAAAGTCCTTTTGCATACAGAGTTCACAGCAATCTAATAAGGCATTCCTTCCATCCTCAATCAGTCATTCCAGAATGGCATAGAGTGACTAATTGATCTGAACGCATCCAAGGTCACGATGGACTCCTGGTCTCTTTCTTCTGTCATTAAAACCACAGTTTGTCTCACTAATTCCAGCTGGGTTGATCACAGATGATCGTTTACCTCATTAGAAATAATCTGCTGATCCCAACAAAATACTTTAAATAGATGAGTCTTTAAACTCTGGGGTGAACATTTTTGAATACAAAACTGCATTACCAAGAATATATTGATTTATATGGAGCAATTCTGGGAAATCTGGTGGGGTTTACACAGGAATGGTGATTGGATCTGCTTCAGACAAATTAATTCAAACCATAGGTAATTCATAGACAGTGAATCCACAGGGGTATTAACAGTCCCTGATAAGGATGTAAATTGCAGAGTTGGACTGCAGGAAGACCATGGCTTTGGTATTATGTAGCTGCATTTCACTGTGTCCTGAAATTGATCTTCTGTAATCCTTAAATTCCTCCTTAGGCTCTCCATGCTTGTATGGGTTTGATTCACAGGCTCTGTGGTGTTCCTGTCCCCTTCTTTTAGCTTAGCTTGCATGTTTCTGAAAATGTGAGATAACTAGCGGTGGATGGAAGGTAATTTCTTCAGACAGGACACATGTGACATTCTTTTAACTACTTCTGAATTCAAACCACCTATAATTACTCCACCTGAAATTACATTCTGTTCATAATTTAATTTTTATCGGAATAATCCAAATTCATAACAAAGTTTCCAAACCATTTTGACTCTTGACTTAGCCTAGGATTGAATTTTAGACCTTGTTGATTATTAACCATTACTGGCAGTTTCTTACAATGACACATCTAAGTCTTGCTCCCTTGGGCTGTCCTACTGCTCCTACTGCTGAATATTTTCACTGCCATCTGCAATCTGGTAAATGCATGTCATTCCCAGACTGATGTTATTCTCAAATTAGGCTGTAGCTGAAAGCCTTCCTGATCCCAGCAACTTTCCAGCCAAACCAATTGTCTGGAATGCAAAATCACCAGTAGCTTTTGGTAATGGATCACCCTTTAAATACAACAGGAAGTTAGATTTTTACATCTCCATACCTAGCCTTGCTTAGGTACTCACTTGATTTGTTAGGATGATGTCTGATTCAGATGTTAATCTATTATGGTGGTGAAATTTCTTGAATTTAGTTTTGTGTTTGAAATCTGCTGGATGTTTTCTGCTCTGACACGTGTTTGTCCATTTGTGGTCAGATCACTGATAATGTCAAATGTCTGACAGTTTGTCTTGCTTCAGGCATGGTGGAACATCCTCTCTATCTTTGACAACAGCCTTGCCAGAGCCTCATTTCCTGGGATAGATTTGGAATCAGAGCTAAAGTTTATAACTAGATCCTTTGCACCAGTTTTGACTAAGGGGCAGTCAGAGCCTAAGTGGAATTGGAAAGACCTCTGGAAGGTTTGGGGGCTCAGTGTGTGCTTTGGAGTTCAGGCATCTTTTAGCTGGTAATGTTCTAACTGGACTTAAAATACCAATAGAGGATTTTATAGTAGACCATGAATTTGGATTTAAATTCTGTTTGTTTTTGAAACAGAGTAGTAATGACTCAAAATCACTTCCTGGGCTGATATGTGATCTATTAATGACCTTCCTACACAGATCTGCAGATCCACCAGGTATAGACTCAGAGTAACTTGGTGTATTTTATGAGGGGTGATTTTAAAATCTTGTCTTCTACTCCAAGGCTCACCAAAAATAAGTTCATGCTTATGGAAAGGAGACATGTATAACTTCCAACATATTTTATGTGTTTGTGTCTGCGATGTTTCAAAAACTTTACTTTCTATCTTCTTCAGCTTCATAAGTGTCCTTTTAAAAATTTCATTCCTTTCATGTTTTACTGAAAAAGTTTGAGGTGTCTGATTCTCTATAAGAGGAAGTACAGACACTCTTTAATAATGTATAAAAATCGTGAACTTCTTTTGACTGCTGTGTGAATTAAAAGCAAAGGAAATAATAATAAAACATAACCAAGGACCATATTTTGGGCAGCAAACAAAGGAGAAAGTGAAGCTCCTCATCCAGCTGGCTGACAGCTTTGTAGAAAAAGGACACATACACGCCACTGAAATTAGGAAATGGGTCACCACCGTTGACAAGCGCTACCGGGACTTCTCTCTCAGGATGGGGAAATACCGCTACTCCCTGGAAAAAGCCCTTGGAATCAACCCAGAGGTACTGTAAGACCCTGTCCTGTTGGGGTTTTATACCAGAGTCACAGAGGAAGGTGAAGCCTGTGGTATGAATGCTGTTGGTTTTCGTGTGCCCATTAGAAACAGTGAAAACTCAGCCAGCCCACCTGGCCATGCTCAGAACTGCTTCTGGAGAAAAAGAGTTAAAGGGTTTTTCTGTGGTTCGTCAGTGATGTGAAGATCAGAAAGATTTTCTAAACAGATGTTTGCACCATTTTTCAGGAGACCGTACAGCTTTCAGGAGGAAAGGGGGGGAAACACATTAATTGAGTAAAAGTCTGTGTTAATTTTGGTATAAACCATAAATCCTGCTCCCACACCATTATTTTGCATCAAATTCAAACTTTGACTCTAAGTTTTCAGTCTTTCATCCTTTAACATAAACAATTGATCCCCAACCTCACCTCTGAACTCTTTTAGGTGAAGTAGAGCATCATAAGAAGCAAAAATTAGGATCTCCTGCTGTTCTTTGGCCATAGTATTAAGGGAGAGTGCCACAAGCAGAAGCAGAGCTTAAAGACCTTTCAGTCAACGACTTTTTGGAATTAAGTCTCAAGAATAAGGAATAAATTCCCTCACATCCTCATGATACTTTAACTGCACTGTTCCTTCCAGGGCCTCTGAGGTTTACAGAGTTCTAACCCCAGCCTGGAAAGGTATTCCATGGTAAATGGTCACTGAAAGTTGTCTATGCATGGTGCTCTATTTTATCAGACTGGTTTTTATGAAGTCCCATAGACAACTAATTAGTTGTCCCACTAGACAACTAATTTAGATATGAAAGAGTAAGGTAATTTAGACCTTTTTATCAGTATTGATTCCTAGTTAGGAGAAACAGTGAAGATTACAATGAATATATTTTCTGGTTTTTAAGATTTCTCCCTCAGCTTTTTATCTCTTCTCACAGTACTTCTACTTCTCTCTAAATTTCCTCCTTTTTGATATTATCTTACCTTTGTCCCTTCTTACTTCTTTGATCTCATGAAGATGCTGCACTTTGCATAACAGCAGGATTATGATGAAGTTAGACTCTGTACTTTTTTTTTTTTTCCCTAGGATAACAAAGACCTAGAACTAGATATCATTCCAGCAAGTCTTTCAGACCGGGAGGTAAAGCTGCGAGATGCCAATCATGAAGTCAATGAAGAAAAAAGGAAGTCAGCCAGAAAGAAAGAGTATGTTCCCCAACACTCTGTCTGCATGGCACATTATCTGCTAAAGAAAAATTCTGTGATATTTGCATGACCAGAACTGACTGACAGTCCTGTAACTCCTTCTAGCTGCTCCTTCTAGCTATTGAGATAAGTCTACAGGTGTAGGGCAGAAGTTGTAAGTTGTAGGTAAGGAATTTCAGAACATGAAGGTTGAATTTCTTTTGGTTTTAATCAGAAGTTAGAAAGGGAAAGTAGTGAGTCAAGCACTTGGATTAACCCTGATGTTGTGGAGTTACTAATTTCTTTCTGGTTGTATGAGCAGGAAAAAACAACCATCTTTAGGTGTCTTAAGTATTATCTAAACATCAGTGACCCAAGAGTTCACTTGAAGTTTCGGTTCAAATTTCAGCAAGTGTAGGACTGAGAGAACTGGAAATAGTTCAAACTAGAGGAAATACTTGAGACGTTCTTGTTGCACTGAAATCCATAAACAGTCTGTTTTCACAGTATTCTGTCTTTTTTTTTTGTGTAAGAATATTGGGAAAGTATTTCTCAACCCTCTGAAATTCTCACTGCAGGTCATGATTGATAAGAAACCACTTATACTTTAGAAAATGTTACACTTGGTCTGCCTGTGGCAAATTTACAAAACATCAGGAATTTCAACTTTGAGGGGCCCAGCCTCAGGCTCTACAGATGCCATTATTGCATTTCACAGCATCTGGATTTTCTCTGGTGAGATACCAAGTTGCTGAAGTCTCTTCAAAGTAGTGGTGTCTCCCAAATCCATCTGTGTTCCCTCTAAAGCTAAAGTTTTAGGGTGACTTCCCACTGACTGTCAGCAAAGATGCAAATGTTGTTGGTGAATCACAATTCCTTAAACCTGGGGGGAAAAAATTTCTGAGAACCAGCTGATAGTTAAGGATGGGCATGTAGATGGTAAACTCCATGGACTCAGGGTTTCAGGAATACAGCTTAATAGGATTTTGTGCAAAAAGGGTTTTTAGAGAACAACTCTACAAGCGACTGGAGTATGAAGCGGTATTTTGGTCATGGACCTGAAAGGTGCAAAGTAAAGCAGCTGAAGGTCTAGCATGGAAATACCCTTATTCCTTAAGACAACAGGAGGGTGTTTTGTTTTCTGTTCATTGTAGAAATGCTTATAATGTCCAAAAGACCTAAAATACTCCCTTTTTTCAGATTCATTATGGCTGAGCTGCTGCAGACAGAAAAAGCTTATGTCAGGGATTTACACGAATGTTTAGAGGTAAGTTATGGCCCAGGAGGTCCCTGGCATTTCCTGGAAGCACATGTTGTCCTCTGCAGTGGGGATGTTCACTTCAATGCACAGGCTGTGCACATTGATTCACAGAGCCTTTCCTTAGGGATTCAAATCTATCCCTTTGAATCATCTCATACTAGAGGAACTTCTGGATTTGCACAGTCAAAGACCTTGCCTAGCTGTACAGCAGCGTGTTCCAAAAGCAGATGGTGATATTCAAGGCAAAAACCAGAGTGTAATTCAGTGAAATCTGTCAGCTTTCACATTCCTGCAGTCTGACAGAGATTTTTATGTATCTAATGCTACTGAAGTGGCAAATCTGGCTTATCTTTCAGCTGTTTCTGCCTGCAGTTTTTGGACACCATCAGGTGGACAGCAAAGGCAGGTGTTGGCATGTTTCTGCTTTTTCCTCAGACAACTTCAAAGCATCAGCACTTTGAATTTCTCTGGAGAGCTTTCTGTAACACTGGAAAATTTTTTTTTTAGCTTGTTTATTTTATCTCAAAGTACATAGTTCCTTTTCAGCCTGTGCCTTTGGCAATAAAATAGGGAGATCTATTCTTTTCCACTGCATTTACTCACAAACTTAAGAGTTTCTGGTGTCTTCCAGACTTACCTTTGGGAAATGACAAGTGGAGTGGAAGAGATACCAGCTGGGATCCTTAATAAAGAACACATCATCTTTGGCAATATTCAGGAGATATATGACTTCCATAACAAGTAGGTTTTCTTACAGTTCTGTTAATGTTTAGGCACTTGTGCATCTCTGTGGTGTCTGCAGAGAACCTCTACAGTACAGTGCACACCTGAGTGCAAAGCAATTGATCCAGTTTTGCAAAATAATGTTTGATTTCTTGTTTTGTTTCTTTTACAAAAATGAATTGCAACTTAGTTCAAACTTCTCCTTCAGCTGATTAACAATGTTAACGTCAGATTATGCCAATGCTTTGCTTTTCAGTCTGATACAAGCTTTCCATCTCACAGCACCAGATCTAGTCTGGACGCTTGCCTGTCAAAAATATGATCTTGGAAAAAACAAAGGGGAGAAAGTGGAATTGTTGGCATGAGCTGGGTTAATAAGTAGCTTTCTGCCACTTCTTGGAGACTTTCTGTATTTAATCTGTAACTAACAGTACAGCATCTTGTTAAGATGAGACTGTGTACCAGATCAGCTTAGAGGGCATTGTTTCCATGGTATAATGTGAATGCAACAACAGTTACAATCTTAACATTTAGGGGTGCTGGGTCAAACAAGTTCAGTCTGAGTTCCAGATCTCTCTTCTGGTTACACTTTTAAAACAAATCAGAGAATCCTTCCCTGAATTCTCAGACATTTCAAGTGCTTCAGTCAGACAAATGTGCCACCACATAAATAGAGCCCAGCAGAGCAAGCAGCTTCAAAGCATATCAGGATAGTAGCATGATTGCCTTCCCACTTCCCCTTTCTCTGTGGTGCTATGTTTTTGTTCTGGTGACCCTGATTGATGCCATCTGGTTACCCTTCTTTTTCAGTTTCCACTGTTCCCAGCTACCATCCCTGCAGCCCTCAGTCATGTCCCACAACTTCTTACTGCTGTCATTTCTCTTTTCTCTGACCCCTCCTCCTGCAGCCTGCTTCTTCTATGTAATCTTTTTTCCTCTAAAACTTTTTTTCTAGCAATGCTAAAATAAATTTCCCCTGTCCCCTCCACCAGTGTCCTCCACAGCCTTCTCCTTTGGCTGGTGATGTTAAGGCATCCTCCAGCCTGATTCAGAATCCATGTCCAAGGAAGGGCAGCAAAGCTGGTGAATGCTCCAGAAAACATGTTCTAGGAGGAGCAGCTGAAGAAACTGTTTCATATTCTTCTTTCCACACAGGCATTGTACAGGGCTCTATCTGCAAACAGGTGTCACTTGTGATACAAGCTGCTCATAGAGTTGATTAAAAAAAATCTGTATTTTGGAAGTTTACTACTTACTTATGAAATGCTGAGCTTGTTTAAGTTGTTGTCCCTTGTCCAGTGTGCTGAGTCCAGTGTTGGGAATCTGCCAGCTTTGGGCTTCCCTTGTTGCTCTTTGTCTGAACCACTACACAACAACTCTTTGAGGATCTGTGTTCAAATAGAACAGTCCTGAACACACTGACTCCCTATCAGGAATTGCCTCTTTTTCCTTCCTGGTGGAGTTAATCACTGTACTCAAAAAACAAAGCACACCTTGGAAAGTGACACTTTTTTCTGCTGGCTGACACTTGGGTAGCCTCATAATCAAGATACAAGTATTGATCATTAGCGCTGGTTAACTCAATCTCCCGAGTGTTCGACTGTAACTAATTACATTGGTGTCTTCTCTTTTCAGCATTTTTCTAAAGGAGCTGGAGAAATATGAGCAACTGCCTGAGGATGTGGGCCACTGCTTTGTCACCTGGGTAATGAGGCTGCTGCTTCTCGTTATTTATTCACATTAATTCCTCCAGTACAGATGGGAACAAGCTGGTCATAGGTGCAAGGGTTATGTCCCCCGTGATAAATGAGATTAGGTGCTAGTCTGGTTTGTCCTTCACCTGCCCCAGGGTGAAAGCTTCCACCCTTCTCCTCAGAAATAGTGTGAGGGCTTTCCAGAGCCTCTCTCCTTGTCCTGTACTGACCAGCACAGCTTTTATTTACCTCTGCTGGTTTCTGCTTAGCAGAACTTCATCAAACCAAACCTGTTTTCAGGGATGACATTCATTTCCCTGTGAAAGGCACTGAGAGGACAGACATTTAAAATCTTAGTATACCTTCCTTAAAGAATTTTAGTCATGCCATGAGAACTCCATGAAAGCATGAAGAACATATTTTATTGACTTTTTACTCCAGAAATTAGTGTCAGATTTCTGAGCCACTGTGCTCTCTCATTCCATTGTGCAATGCCAAGATAATTTCCAACAAGACTTTGAAATCTTCAGATTTCAGAGAGTCTTTGTGAGCTTAGGAGGCTCTGGGAATTGGCTACAGTAATTTATCCGTATGAAAGCTGTTCTCTTTTCAAACTATTTACCAGTCAAATCAGCCATCTTTGTGTTTTGTCTGATTGATTTATTCATATATCAAAGCTAGGAATTAGTATTTTAAGAGTAGAGATGAAATATTTTCACTTATCCAAAAAATGAGCCTGTCTAGATGATTTCAGATGGGGTTTTAATTTAAAAACATGTCACAAGTCTTGATGAAATGGATTAAGAAATATTGTTTACAAAGAACAGGTTACCTGTTTAGGAAAGATGAATGCATTTATGTATCATTCTCTTCATGGTACTTTAAGATACTACTGCATCTTCTCAGCAAAGGTACATGTGCAGAGCTGTGTGTGTGGTTACAAATATACAAAGCTGCCTGCACAGTTGCAGGATCCTGTTGTTTAGATAACTGGAATAAAAAAATGCAACAGCGATAAAAGGAAAACATCCTCCTCTTTTATTTGGCTCCCTCTTCTTTAGACCAGAGTACATTAATAGGAGGTGGGAGTGCACAGATGCTTTTAATTTCTACTTCAAAGGAAATAAATTAGGAAATAAAATGCAAAACACTCGTAGCACAACATAAAATTTGAGCCATTGAAGTTTGAACCAAAGTAGGAAAGGCAAGTCTGGGCCAAGTGTCACAAATTTCAAGTTAAAATGTTGACTTATGCCAGTTTAAACTGGGTGAGTCATTTGTCCAGTTTCTAGATTGGCTTTATCTTCAAGTGGGTGATAGAGTCAACACTTCATGACTGACTTTTGAGACCTTCAAACTTTTGTGTAACATTCTTAGAGCTCTTAGAAATTATTTTACAGCTGGATTAAAGTTTTAGGCCTTCCCTCTATGATATTTGTTAAAGAAAGCTTCCCACAGCCCTCAGAACTGCTCAGGTAAGGTATGAACCTCAGTCTTCTGCTCTTATTTTGCAGTTTTTGTGCTGCTTGGTGGCAGGGTGGGGATGGTGGTGGTGGTGGGTGTGTGGGAGAGAGTTGTCACCTGTATTTATCCTGGTGTGCCTTAATAAAAACCTGTGGGAGCACAGAAATAGCTTATCTTGCTTTTCCCTTGATGTTTGTTTTCACAGGCAGATAAATTTCAGATGTATGTCACCTACTGCAAAAACAAGCCTGACTCCAGCCAGCTCATCCTGGAACATGCAGGGACTTTCTTTGATGTAAGCAGCCATTGCTGTTTTTCTTCCACACGCCTGGTGCAGCTGAAACACCTCTTTTTTACACTCAAGCTATGGGTTCCTTTCTGTGCCTTGGCATTTGGGTTTTTCATTCCACTGCAAATATCACATGCTGTGAGAACTGATCCGCTGGGTGTGGTGTGGTGAGGTGTGGAGACACACATTCTTCTGGGAATCTTTGGGCATTTTTCAGACCCAATCCTTTCTAAAGATCTGGTTTAGATGTAATCTCTGTTTCTGAGTTAGTGATAAAACAAATTCTCAGATTCTGTTATATATTATGACCTGAAATCCCTATATCTAAAGTGAGCTCCTATCCTCCTGTTCTGCAAATTCTACCCAGCCTATTCAACATTTACTTCATTGTGCTAATAAGGAACTCCAATGACTCCAATCAGACTATTTCCCATACAAGTGCTACAGCCAGTGATAAATGTTTTTAGGCTCTAATTCTCAATTTTGTAGGCTGAGAAAAATCAAGTTTTTGAGTACCTTTAAACCAAACTCTTCCTCTTATTTGACCTCATCCATTTTGCCATGCTTGTCTGCTACCTTCTAGCTTTAATTAGGTGTCTTTCTGGAAAAAAAAAAAAAAAGAAAAAAGAAAAAATATAAAGAAATGCTAAGACCTCTCTTCCAAAGCACTGAAAGTGTTTGCAAATGTAACAGATCAGCAGGATCCAAGCTGTGATGGAGTTAGCAGCTGACATAAATCAGATCCTCTGGAGTTTGTACATGCCAATGATTACAGCATTTCAGTCTCACTCGATAATGAAAGATCTCACATGAGCCACAGGAAAAGTGAAGAGCACCTTTTTCTTTTGCCTTGTTACCGAATGGTCTAAAAGCCGAGTGGAACTGGAAGGGTTTTCCAGGAGGTGGCGCTTGAGCCTCTTGAATGGTTTGTACTGGTCAGCGACTCGTGGGGCCGCCTTAGGTGTCCATCAGTGTCGTTTGCACAGGTAAAAGCTTTTCCACTCCAGCTCTCCGTATGGGCTGGAAAGCTGCCTGATATTGCTTAGTAGTGAATATTCGTGTGTCAGCATCTGCTGTTTTGCCGGGGGGAGGTGTTTGCCTTCATGGGTGCTGGGCCATCACCCAGTGATGCCTGTGCAAAAAGAGAAAGCTGACTATCCCCCTGAAAAATCCTCAAGGAGGCACTCAGTGTGAGTGACTAAGGGAATGCAAAGTACCTGTAGATCCTTCTTGAGATCTTGGAGTGCCAGTGGTTCAGAGGCAGGACAGCCTGGCACAAGGGATACAGAGAAAATAGTGCTTTTTTTCCAGGCAGAACCTGGAATTTCCCAAAACCCTGTTGATGAGAGTGAATTATCAAGAATAACACCCCTTAGTAAAAAGTCTTCTTGAAAATCACAAGAGTTCCTCAAATTTCATCAGCTATCATAGAAAGCTACCTTTGAGAGGAAAACAAGCAGTCCCAGTATTTGTTTGAGCCCTTCTAGCCCATGGAAAACTTGCAGCTACAGGGCTCACTAAGGGTCAACTGATTAGGAGAAGGAGCAAAGATAGGTGACATATCTCATTTGAAACCATGAAGAGAATTACGAGCAATGCTGAGAGGTGGGATGTTCTCAGGATGTAAGTGAAGCCATGGATGTAGAGAAAAGCAATTTATTTTATCGAACCAGTTGAGACAGGTGGAAAACAATGCACAAATTCTCAGCTGTGAAATGTGCCTAGTTTATCCTACAGCATTAGTCTAATAAAGCATGAAGATTACCATCTTCCCTCCCTACAGATGGTGCTTTGTTTATAAAATTCAGAAGCTGTTGGTGTGTTATATTAGCTGGAAATTGTAGAGGGAATGATAGTGTGTTTTTTCTGACTTAACGGCAGTGGACTTATTAATTTAGCTCTTTCAGGTTTTGTGTCTGCCTTGTTCATCATTACTTAAAACTGTGTTCTTTATTCAGTAGTTTCAAAGATAAATGATGCCTGCCATGTTCAGCAAATGTTAATATTTGTAATACCGTATACTTCAGGCTAGCAAGGTATATTTTTGATTACCAGCATATGTTAGCTGTCAACTTCAATTGGTAGAATCAGCATGTTATTGAGGAAATCAAGTTGATTTTAGTGTCTTTATTTAAGCAAGCTTTGATCTTTGGGACAAAGTTTGGTTGAGACATGTACATGCTTCTGCTATTTGGAATACTTTTTTTGCTTTGAATCTTCAAAAAGATCCAGTTTCTTATTCCAGAAGCCACTGGGCACTTTTGATTTGCATGACCAGCATGGAACATGGTAAAGCTCAGTGACTTTGGAACATTGCAGAGCATGGGATTTTTGCATGGATGAGGGTTCTTGGACAGTTTCTCTGCTGAGCCAGAATGTCCCTTAGGAAATGAGCAGAGGCACAAACAGGTCTTGCTCCAACACTTCAGGGAGCAGAGGGAGGAGCTGCAGGGAGAACGTCCCTTCCCAGCACTTGTCAAATGTCACTCCACCAACCTGCTGTGTCTCTGCAGTCTGACCAGGGAGCATCCTGGCAGAGCAAGGAGTGCCAAAGGGGAGGCACTTTGCTGAGAGCATGCCCTGCTGTTCAGAGAGCTGGAGGGAAGGAGCAGGGCTAATTGTTACTTGGATTCTACAAAAACAAGTGTACTTTGCCAGCTCCAGGAAGTTCGCAGATGTGGCCGAAGTCTTGCTGGCTCCTGCAGTTATGAATTGAGTCTCAGCCATGTGCTCTGCAGGCACAGTTCTCTGTGAAGTCAGGTATGACTCAGCTTCATGCAAACTCCATTAACCTCCAAACAGAGCCCCTTCCCTTTTGGGTCTTGTTCATGGCACCAGAGCTATTAAAACAAACAAACAAACAGCTTTTCTAGTAGAAGAAACCAAACCAACAAACCAAAAATCTGTTGGCACATTGTGTGAAAAGTGGATGCTTTTACATCCCAGCATTAAGAAAAACCCTGGAGCTAAAAAGAAGCAGTAACCTCCCTAGTACCCAGTAGAAAATCAGATTGTATATAAAAGGAAAAGATCTGTTCTTGGCAGCTCTTTTCCTTTCGTCTTCCATAACTTCTTCACTTTACAGTCTCAGATTTACACTCCAGTACCTGGAGAAAAGTCCCATTCCCCTTTTCCATTTGCTTCCTTAGGAATCAAGGATTTCCTAGTGGCTAGGAGCAAGGCAAGGCATGTCCAGGGCCTGGCAAAGACAGAAGGGTTTCCAATCTGCTCTATTTCAGCAGAGAATCTGCTCCTGTAGGGCATGAGTTTGGAGTCTTTTAGATGGCTAAATATGTTTGTTATGGTCCCGTAGGATTTTCAAGAGCTCCTAGCTCCCCCTGGAACAGTTGGGGGGAGGCAGCTGGGCCCTTTGTAGCCCTCAGCAGGTCTGTGATGTCTCCAGAAATTCGTGAGCACATCACACTGATCAGCCCAGACATTTTGGCTGAGGTTCAGGTGACTAAATATAAGTCTTCAGTGCTGTAAGAGGTGTCATAAGGGAGTATGTCTCCTGGCCCCCAAGTGCCACCTCAGAGTAGAGCAGGTCTGTCAGCACTGTGTCAGACCTGTTATTCCCATGTGGATATTTCAGCTACCCCAGGGCTCCAAAATGGGACTCGATGCTTATGTTTAGACAGCTAAATTACACCCTACTCATGCAATTTAATTTAATGTCACTTCATTTTAATTGAATGTTAAGACTGTGCTTTCAGCCTTCATAGCTAGGGGAAACCAGATAATATGACAGGTAAGTCATATTTAAATCAAGGCCTGTTTACTCAGCAGAGCTTTAGCCTGACTTGCAGAGGAACCCTGCAGTTCAAGTGGCCTTAGGGGGCCTCTGCAGTTTATTGCCAGTCTCTCTGAAACCACACTTAGGTGCATGTGAGCTTAAAGAGGGTTAAAAAACTAAACCTAGAATGCAGGGATCCAGAGCTAAAATTAGTTATGGGTGGTTCTGTCTGGCAAGGGGTTTTCCATGACTGACTGCTGTTTTTATCCCTTCTAGGAAATCCAGCAAAGACATGGACTGGCCAACTCCATCTCTTCTTATTTAATCAAGCCTGTCCAGAGGATCACAAAATACCAACTCCTACTGAAGGTACCTGAGTGAGCTGCACAGATCAGCTCATGCAGGGGGATTCACAGGTGTAATGAGTTACCTTTTGCTTAAGGGAGCTGCTTCATGACCTGTAAGCACAAGTCCCCAGAAATCTTCCAGGGGCACAGTTTCCCTTGAGAGCACCTTGTTTTTTCTTGTGTTATAGTTGTTCCCATTGGACCCCCACTATTTGTGAGCATCCACAGTGGAGTTTGCTGCAGTTCAGCTTTCTCCTGTCTCTGGAGCAGCTTGCAGGGACCAAGTAGCACAGTTGGGTGTGAAGGCAGCACGTGGATCAGAGTTTGTTTATGGGTGTCTGCATTGCTTCTTAGGAACTGCTGACCTGCTGTGAGGAGGGCAAAGGGGAACTGAAGGATGGCCTGGAAGTGATGCTCAGTGTCCCAAAGAAGGCCAACGATGCAATGCATGTCAGCATGCTGGAAGGTGGGCAGGGGCAGGGGCCGGGGCGGGGAGGCACCTGCTGAGAAATGAAGTTTGTTAGTAACTTGTGGTGGAAGTTAGTAGAGGTTGACTGTGGCAATACTGTTGTTTCATCATAATTTTTAGCTACCTCCCGGCGCCTTCCTTATATTTTTCCAAAGGTCTTGAAAGAATAAAGCTGGCTAGGAAGTTTTGGTGGGGGGGTTATTTATCTGTATCTTCTGTGTGTGTATATATGTACATATATGTGTGTATGTATGCATATACATATGCAATGTATGTATAGATATATATTTAGCTAAAACATTCCTGCTCCATTAAACAAAGATCCCATCCTGAAACAGTATCAGTTTAGCTGCTGACAGCTGTAAAAATTACTGAATGAAAACATTTCATAATACTGTTTCAACATTTCAAAAGTTCTGGTTTTCTGAGTCAAAACAGCTTGTGTTTCAAAATGTTAGCAGTTATGCCAACGATTTAAAAAGAAACATTAAAAATATTTTAAAACGACAGAAAAAAAGTTTGATTGGCACAAAGTGAAGTCTTTTATTGGCTTATTATTGTGTGGAGTATTTCTGAAATGTAAAAATTTTATTCTGGATTGAGATGCTTTATTGTGTCTCATACATTTTCTTGGCCTGGGAAAATAATTTCCAGCCTGGCTTGAGGAAAATCAAGAAACAAGCAGAATGCTGAAACAAGTGAACAAAGGAACTGGTGCCAGTATTCAGGCAGCACAATAAGCCCAGGTGATTACAGTTGCAGGAGGGCAAACTGAATTTGTAATGAAGTGCATAGGATTTCTTGCAATGCAGTTCTCTGTGCAGTAACCACCACTGAAACTTTCATATTATTTTTGAGTAATTATTACAATACTTCAACAGCAACCTCTTTTAGCACATGTGATGTATTTGACCTCTGATGTAATTACGTCACTGCAGTAGAAAAAAAAAGGAAAAAGAAAAACATATACCACTGGGGCAATAGATAGCCATTACTGTCCTTTCAGAATATGAAAAAAAAAAGGAGAGAAAGACCCTTTTATTTTGAGTCTTTACTGCTTTGGTGTTTCTGTGAATTGCTTGTCCCAAGAATAAATACAAGTGATTGCATTTCATGGTTTTAGGGTTTGATGAGAACCTGGACGTCCAGGGAGAGCTGATTCTTCAGGATTCCTTCCAAGTGTGGGATCCCAAGTCTCTCATTCGGAAAGGCCGTGAGAGGCATTTGTTTCTCTTTGAAATCTCTTTGGTGTTTAGCAAAGAGATCAAAGATTCTTCAGGACACACAAAATATGTTTACAAGAACAAGTTACTGGTAGGTGTGGCTGCAAAGAAAATACTCTGGGTGTTGTGTACTTTGTAGGTAGAAGTGGCATTTTGGAGGCTCACATGTCCCCTGCTGGGTTGGGGATACCTTTGTCCCTGGAAGGGCTGGCCCTGAGTCCTGCAGGACTCGCCTGGAAGTCAGCCTGCAGTGGGTCTGAGAGGTTTAAGGTAGTGAGATGTGAGGGGTGGGGGGAAATGCGAGCAAGATCACTCCAGCCATTCACTTCCCTGCCACCCCAGAGCTTTTCTGTTCCTTTCATCTGTGTGTAGCAAACAGAGACAAGATCCCATTCCCCTACCCATCCCAGCCTCCCCACTTCTTCCCTAAAGTCCAAAGTTTTCTGGACTCACGAAGCTTCATATATATGAAATCTTTCATCATCTCTCCTCCACACTAGACCTCAGAACTGGGAGTGACTGAACATGTTGAAGGAGATCCCTGCAAATTTGCTTTGTGGTCTGGACGAACACCATCCTCAGACAATAAAACAGTGCTGAAAGTAAGTATTTTCTGTTTGTTTTCTTTGCCTTTAGCACTTCTAGTTCAGGCCTTGGGAGCCCTGAATGAAAGGCCAGTTTCTTCCCTCCTTTTATTGACATGGCTTCCATATCTGCCTGTGGGGTCATGCCTGCATCAGGAGCAGTTAAGCTCTAAGGCCTCAGTAGCAATTGGGACAGTTGTGCAGCCTTGCTGGAACTGCATCTTCTCTTGCAGCCTGGGTTCAGCAGCTGCACACTGACACAGGGCAGGTCTCAGGGTGTTTGGCAGGGAGGTGTAATTCCCTTATTCCTTTGCCACTGGGCTTATCAACAACCAACCTCTCCCACAAACCTCCAGATCTCACAGCCTGTTCTGTCAAGTGAGCCTCTGCTGAAGAATCCATGTTAGAGTTGTTTTGTCTAAGGAAATCCCAGCTGTGCACTGATAACCTGTTTCCACTTTACAGAGCATGCTGTATTGCTAGCATTAAATGTATTTATCCAGAGCTTAGCTGCTTTGCTGTTGCTTGCCAAGTAGGTGTGGTCAGAATGCTCTCAGTTCCCTGGGGTTACCAGGTACTCCAGCAGCTGCAACAGTGCTGCAGGAAGGACAAACAGTTAATCACAACATTCATCAGCTGACCATGACTCCCCTACATGGGAGGTGAGAACGTGATAAAGTGTCTGTCTTTCTGCCTTGTGAAACTTTAGGCATCCAGTATTGAAACAAAACAGGAATGGATCAAAAATATCCGGGAAGTTATTCAAGAAAGGATCATTCATCTGAAAGGAGCTCTGAAAGAGCCAATTCAGCTCCCCAAGACACCAGCAAAGCAGCGAAACAACAGTAGAAGGTAACTTCAGTCATTCCCCACAAAATATAACAAGTGTTTTCTCAATCCACAGCAATGTGCTGTCTGTGGACTTTTTGCTGCTTTTTACTGTAGTGAAAGCAGTTTTCACTGTCTTTGCCTTTTTTTATGTTGTCTTGGCAAAGAAATGCTGGAAATCTTTTTTATGATATACATACAAAGATCTTTCATTTTATGCTCCAAAGTATAGAGAGAAACAGTAAAAATTCTTCAGAGTCCAAGGTTATAGTTCTTTCCTGGAGTAGATTTTACTTCATCACGTTTGAGCAAAACCAGATTTTTTTCCTTGTTTGGCAACCAAAATCCTAGTTGATCCTGACAATATATTGAAGAATATATAGTGAGTAATCTGTATTTCATCATCAAATACAAACTTGTTTCAGCCTGTCAAGTAAATTTTTTTTTTGTCAACTTGTTCAATCCTGGATTAAATAGAAATTATAGATAATTAATTGTTCTTTTTCTGTTGTGGCATTCCCAAAAGCCACCTGTAATTTGAGCATCTTCATTTCCTCATCAAATTTTATCCCTCTTTTACTTCAGGCTGTGTTATAGAGACATCCAAAGCATAAATAACCAAGTCATCCAGGAGACCTGTAGCAAAGCAGAGATCCAGACATTTCCTCTGAGAACACGCTCCAATACAAAAGTTTTCTTGTACAGAATGGAGACATATGTTTTCTTTGTCCCTAAGTATATAGTTTGTATTATTTAAGTATTTACCTTGAAAGACCAATAAACATTTATGATGATTTTATCTGTACAGCCAAAGGGAAGAAAATACCCTGTGTTAGCAGCCTCAGTGAGGTAAATAGGTAGAGCTCTCAAACCCTTTGTTTGGATAGCATCTTTATGGCTTAGTATTAAATTTCTGAAGACATTTAAACAAATGTTGTGATTATGTGCAAATCCAAACCCCATGGCTGAGTGTGACATCGTTCTAAATAGCAAGAGCTCTGTAGCATCATGGCTGCCTCAGTGGGGTAATTTTAGCACGGTCCAGCTCTGTCCTGCTGACTCAGCACTGCTCCACTCCACCTGTAACACTCTGCTCACTGGTGGTGTGTTAAGGAATATCATTGTTTCCCAATCACATCTCTTGCAGAGATGGAATAGACGATGCAGACAGCCAAGGGGATGGCAGCAGTCAACCTGACACCATTTCCATTGCCTCCAGGACATCACAGAACACAGTGGACAGTGATAAGGTAGGACTGAAATGTGAAAATTCGTGGCAGGTAATTGCCCCCAGAAAACTGTAAGTGAAAAGCAGAATAGAAGGTGAAAGAAGGCAACCTGTTTTCTACTGAGTGAGCTGAAACTTGTATTCCCCTTTGCTAGGTTAATCCAATCTGTTTCTGTGTGCTCGTCAGTACTGCTCTTCCACACAGTAACATCTCTGTTACTGCTGTTTGTTTGTGGTTAATACACAGAGGTTTGATTGGCCTTGAAGAAACAGCCCAGAGCAACTTTTTCTTGCCTGGTAAATCTTGTCGTGTGAGGTCCAGCTTCTGAGCAAGCAAACAGCTGGTTTTGTTACATATTTCCCTCTGAGCTGAAATCAGTTGTTTGTTGGAGGGAATGCAGGTACTTACACACAATTAATGCAGCAACATTGGGATCCTG
This sequence comes from Nicator chloris, assembly GCA_013400495.1. Lineage (NCBI taxonomy): Eukaryota > Metazoa > Chordata > Aves > Passeriformes > Pycnonotidae > Nicator > Nicator chloris. The sequence continues at coordinate 112,470 of WAAE01021750.1, forward strand.
GCTGGTATCTTGAGAGCCTGGGAGACCTACCATTTCCAGAGACTGTGATTCTGGACCCCTCTCCTCACAGACATATGCTGGAGCATATGGATGGCCCTGAGACATGCTAGATGCTGTTAGAATGCTGCACACTGTCGACACATACGTACTTGTCATTTTACTTGTCAGACAATCTGAGGCCAGATCCCCAGCTCCACTAGGATGCCTCACTTGAATTTGTCACCCTGATACCTCCAGCTGTGCTCTTCCACTGAATTAGCAGTTGCCTGTAGGAGAAAATGGGCAGTTAATAATTACCTTAGCTACACTGATGGGATTTGTCATATCCCCTGAGAGAATGCCCATATTCTCTTCATGTGTTGTTTTGAAATCACATGTAACTTGAAAAAAGCTGAATTCTCCCATGCCTTTATGGATTTATCTGTTTGTCAGGGCCTTAATTACGCTGCCACTTAGACAAGGTAGAAGGGTGTCTTCACAAAATCAGAGTCCAAGCTTTGGTTGTAAAGTTCACAGGTAAGGTTCGGTGCAGACACTGTTTTGAAAGCTGGACTCAGAAGTATAAGTTAATAGCAAATAAATTGCCTTTGTAAGATTATCAGTTGTATTTATTTTAAATGTACATCTCCATGATTTTAATTTTTTGTCCAGTAATGTGCATTAGAAAAGTATTGAGCCTCACAATCCAAAGGCCACTGTAATGTATGCAAATACTTTGCCTAGACCACTGTAATGTATGCAAATACTTTGCCCGATGTCTAAGCCTTCAATCCACATGGACTTGTCTTACTTCCTGTGTTTTTCACATTTATCATTCCTGCTAAAAGGCCCTGACTTAGTGCAGTACTTGAGCTCATGCTTAATTTCAAGCACTCACCTAAGCTTTGCTCGTTTGCCCCCAGCCTGTTGTCTCGGTTGCATGAATTCTGGCCATGTCTAGGTGAGATGCTCCACGTTGCATGCTGCAGCTGCATACAAGGGCTATGGTGCCAACACAGGCTGTGTACCCTGAAAGACAGCCCATTGTGGCAGGGTTGGTTTAAGGGTGCAAGACTGGCAACATTTATAGGAATTTCTATCCACAACCTCGTTTGAACTGAACAGCAAATGCCTATGAGATAAACTGAGTAAAGATCATACAGGGAAAAGGTTGTTACCAGTGCAGAAAGAGTTGTGTCGTGCTTTTAACTTTTTTTAGGTGGGTAGGTTCACCTGCTGACTTAAAGCTGTGTGGTTTTGTGTCTTGTTATACATTTAATGAAGAGAAACAAATTTGAGTGTACAGCTAAGGCTAAAGGTTGCTTGTATTTGCTTTGTTGAATCTGAGGTAGCAGTGTATCATCCTTAACTAGGGAGGCAGTTCCTGCTGAACAGTTTCCTTATTGTCTCTGATGCTAATGCCAGGATACTGAGGAGAATTCAGCTCCTAGAGTGCTGCATTATCATGTCTTTGCTCCAAGGAGAATGAACTCACTGCATTTTTTTATAGTTCTCATTTTCTGTGCACAATGTTACCCAAATTAGTGGCAGATGAAGCTGAGCTGCCTGACCTCCTGCTGAATTGGCAGTCACAACTGTGTTCAGTGTCCACTCAGACATCGGGCTCACCTGCTGGCATGAAGCCCTCAGCACACATTGGCACCTGCTGTGCAGGGACTGTCTTGTCAGCAGATCCAAAGCTCTGAAATGACTCCTGATGGTGACATTTTACCACATGGGATTTTTTCCTTCAGTGTGTAGTTGTGTTTTCCTTCCAGGAGAGTCTGACTGAAATGCAATTGGACTGGAGAGTCTGAATGAAATGCAATCTCACATGGGCTGGTGCTAGTTATCAGCACTGGAAGACAGGACCATATCATGCTCTCTAGGTTGGTTTTCTTGGCAGAGTTGACAGTTCTTGGCACACACTGTAGCATACATTCTATCATTAATTTGTGTGGGGCTGATAGCAGCTCCAATGGGTACAGGCTTCAGCGATCAGTGGTTTCCCTGCCTATTTAGCTCCAGCATAATCAGCAGACTTATTCCCATGAGTTCAGATTCGAGCCTAGAGGCTTTTTGCAGCTGCAGCCTCCATGGGTAACTTCTCTATGTGCCCCAGTGAGATCTCCATCCAGAGAAGCCAATGGAAAGAGCTCCTACCTTTAGAAACTCTGGCTGCTCACAGCAGCCTCCTCTGCAAACCCATGCCAAGAGCTTTGCAGTGCCAGCAGTGTGCCAGGATAGAAGCAGATTAATCCTGCCTTGGAACCATCTATGTATTAACTCCATGCCAGAAGCAATTCTCAAGTAACACGTAAGAGTTGATATTACTTTCTGAAGCCAAAAGAATTCAAAGATGTAGCTGATACACTTTGTCCTATCCCTAAACCTTGCCATTATGCCTGAGGGTTGCCTAACACATTAGTTGAACGTTCAGACAAGAATGTCAAACAACATTTTAGACAAAGAAAATCACAACTTCTCAAAGATTCTCAATTTCAAGTAGCACTTCTGCTTAACAACACTCCTCATGCCTCAAGTCATAAGTTCTTTCAACTTATTTGTGAGTCAACTCCTCCTGAGTTGTAAGTAGCAATTTCTGTTTTCTCTCACCATGGCACAGCCCTGGAGCTAAGCTTTACTTTTGCATTTCAAACTCCTAAAAAGACACAAGGGTTTTTTGTTGTTAAATGGGAATGAAATAACCACACTGTAAATCCAGCAAGGATTTGTCTTCTCTCAAGATATGTGTATGTGGCCACAACATTTATCAAGGGAATCCTTTGGTGCAGAGGATAAAGCATTTCAACTGGGGCTGAGTCCTGGTTCTGCTCTGTCACTCCTGTGTTGGGTGCCATTGCAAAGTACATTTGATGGCACATTACCCTTTCCTTTTTTCCCCTTGTTTGGATGAGGAATTTGCAGGGGGAGACACAAATTCTTGCAAACATTACATTTGTACATTAATTACAGCATTGTCCTCCATTGTCCCAACACATGATGCAGAGCTGAATTCAGACCTGTTTTTGTAGCCTTTACGGTAGCCAATTCTGCTTTGAAAATATTCTGAGTTATGTGCCTGAATCCAGAAGTGTTATTAAGCCTTTCAGTATGCAGACTTTCCTGACTGCAGGCAGTGGTCAGGTGATTATGTAAAACTCTCCAGATTAAAAAAAAAATAGTGTCCAGGTCTGTTTAAATTAAATACCTGATTAAGTAGCTTCTTAAATCTGGATATCTTTACTTTCCTTGGGCTTTTCTCTCTCAAAAATATGTAAAGCAATTATCCCTAGGCTCAAACATTTCATTTTCATTAAATAGTATATAGTAGAAACACAGACTTCAAGTAAGGTCTGTAAGTCTGCACGTTTGTAAAAGGAAAGGAGAGAACATATAAAATGCTTCTTTTTCCATTTGCAATCCATGACCACTTCTATATGCTATCTATAATCTAAAATATTTCATACACAAGAAAAGAATTATTTGAATTGTCATTTGGATTGTGTAAGTTTTATATTGGGGGGGGAAATGAGTTGATGACCCAGACTCAGTGCTAAAGAATCAATAGATAACGAAAACTATTATAGTAATTGCAATTCCCATTGAGCAGCCAGGTCAGGTCCTAGGTAATCTACTACACAAAATGTCTACATCCTTTTCCAAAAGGCAAAGGAGACAGCTTTTGTTCTATACAGTAAGCCCTCTTCAGCATGCTATCTAAAATCCTCTCCTTAGAGAGAAATCCTTGCCCTGTTCACAGCAGACAGGATTTCAGTCTTTGTATTTGGATTCAAAGCAGTGGGGAATGGCATAAAGGAAATGTTACATGCAGGGCATTCTCATTTGTTAAGCCCATTGAGCTGTTGGCTTGTGAAACAGCTGTTTCTGGCGATACTGGTCCAGCTTCCAGTGGCCTCGTTTTTGTTGGCTTTTGCAGAATACTGAGGAGAGCAGTTCTCATTTCTTTCTGTTGTTTTTGGATGTGGAAAAAGGCTCTGAAATGTGAGCTGAAAACTTTTTACTCTCTAGAAGTAAATCTGTATTATGCACTTTTATCTTTTCCATTAGCTACTAGACTCAGCTCATCTTTAAGCAGTCATGAGACTGAGATCTTGACCTCTTCCACATTGGTGGTATTATATAAAATCTGGGAATAATAATTCTTCTAATTGAAGGTAATTTGTACAAGAGGGGAGATTTTAGAATTAAGGCTTGTTGGAACAAGTCACTTGGGGCAAATTCTCTTTTCTTGAGAAGCTCCTAATCAAGGTAAACCAGCTTTCTCCCTTTGATGTTGTTGCTGAAGCAGGAAGTGCTCACTCAGCTCTGTGTTGTCACATGCAAGAGACACATTTCTGCTTCAGTACTGGGGGAATATCAGGGGACAGGGGGTGTTGACCCCCAGCAGTGCTTGTGTATGGTCAAAACGTGTCACCATGGACTGAAGTTGGTGCAGCACCTGAGAGTGGGACTGACCTGAATAGCAAACACCTGTCAGTGGAAAAAATCTCTCTGCCAGTGGTTAGTGGGTGCTATGTATTGCAGCTGACAGGAAAGAAGCTGGAAGGTGCAATGTAACTCTGTGGCAGAGGTAAGGAAGAGCAGGATCATGCAAATATGGAGTGGGTGGTGAAGCAGGGAGTCACTTAAATACAGAATCAGGAGTGTTTAGAAGTCTTCCTGTTTTCTGGAGCACTGTGATAGGTGCCAGCAATTTATCTGCCGGGCATTGACCTGAAGAGGTTTCTTCCTTCAACCGAGATATTTTACTCTCAGTAAATTGGATTAGATTAAACAACTGTGAGTTTCTAAAGGGCAAAGGAAGGGATCGATTTGGTCTCCTTTGTGTAAGTACTGTTGTGGTTTTTCTGCCACTGTCCAAGCAAGGGATATGCCAAAATTCAGTGTACTGTCTGGAGTGCTGCTTCCTTGCAGGGACTGATGAGTTATGGGACCACAAGTAAAATGAAATTCATGTAGCAGAAAATGACTGCTGACTGTTAAGTGAATTTTTCCTGTGAAGGTATGATAAAGAGGAGGGAATTATGGCCCCAGAGGATGTATTTCTATTGCTTGAATGCAGCCTCACTTTAGAGCAGTTCTCACACTGAGTTCTTACTGCTCTCACCTGTGGAAAAGAGAAAACATGATAGCGATCAAAGGAAAACCTGACATAAAACATTCGAGCACTTTAATTAGCCTTCGTGAGGGCTCACTAGCTATAGGTGGTTAACTCTTGAAAATACTGTCATGTGGTAGCAAAATGTTTATCTTACCAAGAAAATAAATTGTTCAGCCAGGAGCTGACATCTCTCTGTCTCTCTAATGATAGTTTCTTAAAATTTCCTTAGGCCTTGGGAGGCTGCTTCTCGGTTCTGGTTCTGAATCTTGGTTAGGACCCCTGTAAATTCAGCTCTTCCCTGAGAAAAATATACAAATGTATGTATCTTTTATTTCACTGTGAATGGTTCCCTGAAACTGAAGTCATTGAAGTGACATTTGGAGCTGATAAAATGTGACTGGTTTATCTCTGCTAGCAATGCCTGATTTGGCATGAGCTTGCCTTTCTAATAATTGATGTTCAGTAATATTACTGTGGCACTTTTTTTCTCTCTTTCCTAAGTATAAGGACTTTGCCTTTGCTTCCTGTATTTCTTATCAGGAATGCAGCAGTGCCAACATCATGAAATATTCCAGCTTTTGATTTACAGAGCTCTACTTGTCTGTCTAAATTTGATGGTTTTCAGTCTTTTGGAAAATTAACTTGAGTTAATTTAACTCTTGGAGTGAAATATAAGGCACTCAAACAGGCAAGGTATAAATTACATTTTTAGATTTCCAAATGAAGGAAATCTGGACTGAAGTGCTACATGGTCTTTGAATTGTGCAAACTTTCATGGGCACTCACAAAAAACTCTGAACCTCGGAGGGGATCCAAATAATTACAACCATTCTTTGCTCAGTGTTGGGCCTATGCTCTGCCTTGGTATAACTTAATCTCTGCTTTAAGGACTTGGTTGATAGGTCTCACAAAGCCTTTATTTGTCTGTACACCAGTCACTATGGCTTGTAGCTGTACAGGAATTTACCCACCTGCCATCTGCAGGCAGAGTCATTTTACAGCTCTTTTCTTAGTGATTTATAATGCAGGTATCAAAGAATCTCCAGCTCAGGTATTAATATTGGCTCTGCCTACTGCACAGATCTCCCAGGTCAATTGTGGGGCCTTTGGCACCTCTTTTTCTCTGTGAACTTTGAAAAAATGGACTTTGGTCTTCCCTGGGTTGGAACCAGATTTCAAAACAATCAAAAAAGTAACTCTTACCAACCTTGATTTTCAGCCAGGTTTAATCCTGGCTTGACTTACACATTATCTGTCTTTTCTGGCACCCATTTCTAAATGTAACAGGCAGGTGGTCTGGAGATTTACCTCTGAGAAGAGATCTGTCAAGGGTGCAGGTGCTACCAACAGTAAGGACATTGGCTTTCTGTTGCCAGCCAGTTTTTGCTGTAGCTGTGGGTGGAGGCAGCACCAGGCACAGGCTGTCTTGTTTCACAGAACCTTCTCGGAACTGGTTCTTCTGGAAGACAAAACAAAATATGATCAGCTGCTTTTAAAATATAACACTTGTTGGAAGTAGTTGCAAACTTCATAGCAGTTATTCAGGGGACTTTACAGAAAGTCCTAATCGTGTAGTGGAGCCTTATTCAGTTTTTCTTATGCCACATGGTGGACAATTTACTACACACCTACCAAGGAGGTGATGACAATGGATGAATTTCCCCAAAGGCTCCCTTTTTTGTTTTTTTAAATCTAGTAGTTGAATTTTACCAAGAAATTTCACAGAGATTTGGGTGTTTCAAGCCATGAAAATACAGCAAAGCCAAAACATCTGCGGTGCCCATGGAAATAGCAATCATGTTGTTCATTGGGTAATATCTCCAGGAAATAGTTTCATAAAAGGCAGGCATGAAATTTGCCATGCATCTTAAATATCTCAGCTGGAATTTCTGAAAGTGCTATTGAATTTTAGTGGGACCTCTGCTCCCAGAATTCTTGGACACAATTCTTTCCCCAAAGAAAAGCCATTCCTGTGGTGGTCAGTGCAGGGTCACTGCTCAGCACCCACAGTTTATTTCCAGACCAGTTCAAGAAGCAGCAGATATTTTCTTAACACCTCTCCAAAGTTTGGTTGGTTTTTTGTGGCTATAAATAACTGCAAATATGAATCCAGATTTGGTTGGGTGGTCAGATGATGAGAACAGATTGAACTGCAAGTCCCTGAAAGTGATGTACTACAGAAAGTGGTTCTTCAAAGATGTCTTTTCAGCATTTTCCTCCATTCAGAACTGGCAGTTACATCCAGGGCAGGTAGAGTATGCTCCACTTGTTTTATAAAGTGTGTTGTTTTGTAAATTTTCACTTCTATTGCTATCCATTTCATAAAGAACATTTGCCATTGACTTTAATAGATTCTGTTTTTTCATTTAAGACATAAGGATCAGCATTCAGTATGCTTTCAGTTTTATTCTTAGATCTTTTAAATCTAATGTATACTTTGGTGGAAAAAAAGTAAATCAGTAACATTGAAAATATAAGTCAACTCCCATTATGATAAAACAAGTGTATGGAACTCCTTCAGACTGAGGGTCTCCTGAACATTGAACATTGTAGATGTAAATATCAACACATTCCTGTTGAGGGTATTTAAATGTCATTTCTGTGGTAACCCAGTTCTTCTCTCCTTTCTTTTCCTGCAAGCAGTGTGAAAATCAGATTCTGTACTGATGTGCTGATGGACACATTCCCCGGAGAGGTGCAAGGCAGGGAGTCAGAGTTCATATTATCATGTAATCTTAGTTCATATGATGAGTATCCTAAATCCACTGCAAATGTTTTACCTCTCAACCACAAGACACTGCTGAGGCACCTGTGATCCTGCTTAGGCAGGATGGCTGTGATTTTACAATGTGTAGAATAAGGTGGAGAGTGCTGGCCTTTAAAAGATGGCTGGAAACTCAGCTGTGGACAACACTATGGTCTTACATGACAGGAAATAAGCTCCATATTACTAAGCAAACAAAACAAAATACTTTGATGCCTGATGTGAAGAAAGAGGATGTTTAAGTTAGGGGGATGTTTAAGTGAATGAGTTTGATGCAATCAAAACAGACTGAGAAGGAAGGAAGTACAGTAAAATCCCTGTCTTTATTTCAAAGACATGACCAACCCCAGTGATTTTAAAATAGAAGGATTAAGATAAATTAATGATTTACACAGAGGCATTAAAGAATATTCTGTTTTTTAGCTCTACAGAGGGACCAGCTGTTGTTTGACTTTTATAAATGTGCTCTGATTTTCAAAGAATCAGATGTCAAAGATTTGTTGCCATTTACCTTGCATTAGAAATAAGGTTGGGCTTCAGGTGGGAGAGGAGTTTCTGTCTCTGAACTGGTCTTTGACTGGAAAACAGTTCAAATTGATTTGTGTTAGTCAAAATTAGTGTTTTTTTCCAGCAGAAACTGTTGGACAAAAACATATGTATTTGAAGAGATCGAGTGATTGAGTTCCTTCCTCCTCTCTATATCCGCTAATGTGAGTGTGAGCTGATGTGTAAGTAATTAAAGGCCATTTCCTCATTATTGCTTACCAAAACTAACATTGTGTTCCTTCCCTTTCTCCTCCTTGTCACCTTTGTCCTTGCACCTTGAGCACAGCAGAGGCTGCCAGTCCTGGAGTGACACTGCTGAGGTGATTCCTCACCTCGGGCTGCCACAGACTGACCCTCACCTCTAACAGGAGTACACAGCTCCTGCCCAGACACACCTTCCCAAAAATCTGACACCACTTAGGAAATCAGCCTGCTCAGGACAAAAAATGGACACTCCTGCCTCAGCCTTGTGCTGGTGTTCCAAATTAGTCTGTTGATTAAAGGGACAAAGTAATTTAAAAGTAGATAGATTATGGAGTCCCCTCCAAATGATGACATAAATAGAATAGGAATTGTCCATCAGTATTCTGGGGTTGTCTCTGTATCCATTCGTGGGCCACTGGATCATCTAAAGTCAGTGGTTTGGAAAGAAAGGAGCAAACAGTATTCAGAACTTGTTTTTAAAAAGGGTTTGTTTTTTTTTTATTTCATCTCAGGTTCTACTTTCTGTGTTGTCATTAAGCAAGAAGTTGTTCCTCATCTAAATCTGATCATTCTCCTCCTGTTCTTCAAAGAACTTGAGTTCATGTTTATTTTTCCTGTGCTGTTGTTTTGAGTTGTTTCTGGGGTTTCATTCTGGTGATTACAGTGTGTTTGTTTAATTTGGATGTACAAGATAAAATATATCCCTCTGGAGGAACAATATGTTTTCTTTTTGGCATAGGGGTTTTTTTTCATCTTAGAATTCATCATTTGTGTGTGGTTAGTGCTTACTAGAGATGCCAGGTTTGTTCAAGAAACTTAGAAAACCTTGGAACAGCATGGTTCCAGCTGTAAAGGGCACACAAGGATAACACAGAATAACTGTCTAGAAATGAAGTTTAAGTGAGATCAGAATTTAGTGTTAGGAACTGACCTTTGAACAACACTAAACTTCATTGATCAAGGACATTAGAGGACACTGGAGATCATTCAAGTTTGAAGTTAATATTAGCAAAAGGTTTGATATTGGAAAAAAACCTATGTGTGAAGGAAGGAGACTAAAGGAAACAGTTACAAATTCCTTTTTTCTTCATACCAAGACGATCAAGTCAGGAAAATACAGTTCACAAACAATATTTATAAGAACACCTTTAATTCAGTCATGTAGCAGCTTTTAGGTGGGTGTTCTGAAATTCTGCTCAAGGGTCTCTTCTTTCTTTAAGTCTATATCTGCAGCAGCAGTCATTGCCACCTTGCCTCTGAGTGATGTTAGTGTGTGCTGGTGGCCTTATCCAGATTTGGCTGACTCTTGGTGTGCTGAATTTATCCGTTCCTGGGGAGTCACCAAGACTGTGTGTCTCCAGAGCTCATCAGTTCCTGGGAAAATCTCACAACCTACCATCTCAGCTCATACTTCTCTCTTCACCTTGCTATCTGCTGGTAAATGTTTCTGCATCCAAACCTGTAGATAAAATTTATATAAAACTCATTCATGCATTCTCCTGTGGCATGGCCCCCATACAAGGTGGAATGCCTGATTATGGGCAAAAGGGAACAGCCAGACAAGTGAGATAATTGATTTTAACCCTTTAACCTTAGTCTTTGTGTGTTGCCTCATTGAGCACAACTGTGGCTGTGGAGGACCATGAAGGATGAGAAGAGCACAGGTACTGGACTGGGAGGCAGTAGAAGGAGGCATGGGACATGGAGTGCAAGCCACAGGAAAGCACAGAGCTGGACAAGTAGCTGAGGGAGGTGAAAGCTTTCTTGAGAACGGGAGATGTTCCATGTGAGGGGACTGGAGGAAGTGGTCACACCAGTCAATATATCATTATTTTGTCTTCTCTTTCCCCTTAAATCTCTGTAAGGGGTTCTTTCTTCACACCCCTAGGTCAAGTAGGTAGGAAAAGGCTTTGAGTTATGGGAAGGGCTATCCTGGTTTCCTCTGCTTGTCCACAAACTCACAGCCTTTTCAGTGACCTGAGGCAGTATTTATTGTGGAGCCTTGGATTCAGCATTCTCCCCACCTTGTAAACCACGTGCATGCCTTGCTGCTGGCCGCTAACAGAAGGGAGAGAGGCATCCAAAGCTTCCCCCAAGCCTCTGTGTCCAGGATCTGAGTGCTGCTGCTGTCCAGATCAACTTTATTTTTCTGTTTGTGTCTTGCATTAATTTAAAACCCACCAACAATCCAAATCAAACTCCCCCTCCTCAAACGTGTGCAGGCAAGAAACAGAGGAGTGTGAAACATGGCACAACTCCACAACCCCTTTTCTGCCTGGGTTAATTTTTCCTGACACTACAGCATCACTTCTTGACTATAGTTGCAAATAAACAATTATTCAAAGCACTTGGCTGGACCATACATGCGTGTTTTCCACTGGCATGGAGAAAAGCTGTGTGCTGATTGCTGACTATTTATTTTCACAAGAGTCAGTTGGGTTTGTTGTTATGTCTTTAGGACACCATCTCTCAAGGTGCTGATCCTTCTCAGCTTGCAGGAAGAATGGAGGGTGGGAGCCAGCTGTGCCCCACAGGTCCTGGGCCTCAGTTAGCATTATTACTAGAAGTTCTCCAGTGTTGATATTTACTGCATGATCCTGAGCAGTCAACAGGAAAGGACAGCAGGGGTCTACCCAGCAGAAGGAATACTTAGCCAAGCCATGTGATTTTCCTTTAAAATGTTGTTAAGCCATCACTTAGATTTGTGACACTTATATAGAGAAAAGAAAGGAAATTGAAATGCACACAGAGAAACTTCAGCTTTCTGGCTTGCTGCAGATAACGCAGTGAGAGCTGGTTTTTGTATGGATTTAACTGATTGTCCTGAGAAAGGTGAGGGCCATGTTCTCTATCCATCACTACCTATAGAATGGGCAAAATGGCATTCAGGTGACTGGTCCTTGCCTTCACATCCTGGACACATCCTGGACAGTCCTCTACAGTGCAGGCTTCCAGTGTGAGCTGGGGCAGTTGAAAGGCTGATGGTCCCCTGCCCCTGAACCTCCCCAGCAGCAGATCCAGCCTCACCCAGCTTTGTAGTGGCTTGAACAGCGGTGACTGCAGGGACAGGCTGAGGACTGAGGTTCTTGAGTGACCTGGCTTTTGTTGCAATGGCTGAGCAGACTATGGCATCCCTCTGCCTCTCAGATATAACAGAGGTGTAAACCAGGCCTCCAGGGGTTGTTTTTGTGGGTTGTCTTTTGAAATCTGAGGTTTCACGTTCTTTCTTAGGTCCTGGCCTCAGTGAAGTTATTTTGTAGAAAATCCCTCCAGCTCTGAAGTTCTGCTGCCCTCCCTGGCAACTGAACCTTTGGTACCTTTTGCCATTATGAAACCTCTGTCCTTCAGACTTCCTGGGAGAGAAATTTGAGAACTGAGAAAGGACTTTAAAAACCAACCTTTTCTCAGGCTCATCGAGTTCCTGCCTTATGACCTTCTCTTTGTGTGATGCCAATGTGTTATTTATGAGCACTTGGTTGCTCCTTTCCACAAAAAAAAAAAAAAAAAAAGGATTGTTGAGACTGAAGTGCAGTTAGTTATATGGCACTGCAAAGAGCAAGAAAGGGGATGGTGGGTGCTGTTGTACTGGGATAAGCAGCTGCTAAGGTCAGAGATGCAAGGCACAAATGGTAAGTCTTTTAAAGAAATGCAAAGGAAACAGGGTGATTTGTAAATCAATTTCCTTTTATTTCCAGTCAAGGAAAGCACTTCACTGTTCACCAGGTGAATATCTGGCTCTGAGCCTCTCATAGCTCCACATCATGTCCAGCCTTTTGGGAGTTCATCATCTCCTCAGAGTTTTGTTTCAGTAGGAGCAGGATTTGCCTCCAGCCTTTGAACAAATCACTGTCCCTGAGGGGTGAGGCAAAAGAACAAAGATAGTTAAGTAAGAGCTGGGCTGAAGCGGATGTCTTTTAAAAAAATATACAACTTATTTTCCATCTGCTGGTTCCCAATTCTTGCTTGCAGTGAGAGACAGAGAGCAGCACTGCTGCATTTCAGGAGAACCAGGGTGTGCTCCCCACATACAGATCTGAAGGGTGGCCACCATCTGAAAGGCGTCCACAAACCTGGAATTTTTACTGATCAGAGCAATACAGTAACTGCTAAAATTGATCCTAATGAATTAATGAATTCCTTTGCTTTTCTTAATGTTATAACTGATTAATTCCCCAAGGAATTCTTCTGGGCATCCCATCCCTATGTAGAGATATGGCTAAGTGGCTTAATAGGATAAGTGCTTTATAAAACAGCTCTGTAATATTTTAGTTGTCTCTTTTCATTTCAGTAACAAGCACAAGGGAAGCTAATGTCCCAGTATACAGGGATTTGCAATCACCATTAATGGAGATAATTCCCCTCATGGGAAACAATAAAAAAATACCATTGCAAGAGCTAGAACACTTTTCTAGCTTTGCATTTTTGTCACAACAGATTGTGTCTCTCTTGCTAAATTTCTTTGTGCTCTAGAGGAGAAAATAAATCTGGCAAAGAGAAGCAACTTTAATTGTAAAGATAAACTCATGATGGGGCACAGTAAGGGTTCCTGAGTTTCCCAAGACAGCATCTGTATGATTGAGGAAAATGAAATAAAATCATGGTAGCTATTAGCAGTTCAGTGAGTTTTAAATGAGCCCTGAATGATGGCAGAATTAAGAAGAGTTTAGCAGAAGGGGTCTCACTTGCTGTTTGTTCTATTTTGATGGTAAATCCTGTCCTAACAGATACGCTGACAAGCTGCAAGTGAGCAACTGACTTCAATTGCATGGGAGGTCTGTCTCATATTCCATATCCATCTTAGAATCTGGTTTTCATGTTTTAAAATATGCAGCAGTGGAGATTAATACATTGGTTTGGTTTTTATTGAGTGAACCTTGGGTTTGAAGGTTTGCTGCAAACTCTTTTATTTAAATGCTTTCTTATGTATGGCGCCATGCTTAGAATGTTATGCATAGCATTATCTGGCTATTAACTCTTGTGACAAGATGGATTTTAGGATTAAATAAATTGTGAGCATTCCTTTTAAATTGCTGGAGCCAAAGGGGTTGGGAGTGTAGGAGTGTTAGATTACCCAGCTGCAGTCATTCCCCCTGCACAGCCTTGTGTTATGTTACGGGGGTTCTGGTGGCTGAGTAGGAAGGAAGAAGTCACTGGAAGCAGCTCAGATTGCACATCCTCGACTCACCACACAGGGTAGGTGGCCAAGCTCTTTCATGAGCAGCAGGCAGAGAGAGGGAATGGTAGCCTTGATTTATCACAGTATAAGCTCCATGCTGGGCATATAGTTACTGTCCTTTGAAATCAGTTAGATTTGAACCTTTTGTGCTTAGTAGTGATTGCTATGCTGCATTTTTGGCTTTGCCCACTATTATGAGCCGGTGCAATGTGCTAATGCAAGTGATTTTTCCAGAAGGTGTTTGAGGGTCAGCATGTTTCCATTGTGTGACTGGTCCCAGTGATTTTTTGGTGCAGAAAAATAGACAGTTTCTTTCTTCTTCAACTGCAATATAGCAAATATAGAATTCTCTCCTGTTGGAAATGTGTTAAAATGCACATATGAGCTGTCTGCATTCAGCTGCCTATCCCACCTGTGCATTCCCACCTCCACTTTTGGAAACCAATTCCAGGCCAAATCCTGTCTCTTTTAAGCACACGAGGACTGACTTTAGTGGGGCCTGAATCTGTGTCCTCTCTCAAGCAGGTGATTGCTTTGGAACAAGATAATGTTATGAGCTTCCTATTGGCTTTAAGCCAACACTAGTCTTTCAGTCAAGCAAGGAAGAGTCATGTTTTTAGATCCAAAGATTAAACATTTCCTTCCTGCTGTCACACCTATTTCCATTGAAAAGTGCTGGCTGCATGAAGAGCTGCTACCATTTAAAGTCAGCTCTTCCTTGGAACAAATCATCCTCTGTACACACCTTCCCAGCTTCCGCTGAAGTGTGTTCTTGGGTGATTAATTCTTGTGCAAACAAACTCTTGACTGGGTGATCATTTCCTTACCTGTTTCTCATATTCATGTGTTATTCCCCTGCCTGCTGCATAGAGTGCAGTGGTTTACCCCATCTTCAGTTTTTTAAACAAAAAAATGAAGTTTCCTGTCTTTCATTTTTCCGTGTGTCTAGATCCAACCTCAGTGTTGCCAGGAACTTTGGTCACTGATGCTGGTTACTCAAGGAATTGTTTCTGTCCCACTATCTAATTTTAATTTCAGCCAGTGTTCTGGCTGGATAACTGGCCCAGGTATTCAGGTTAGTATGTCTCAGTTGTATCAGGCAAAGATATAGGGTTTATCTTATTACACTGACTTCAAATACAGCAGAAATCAATGTCAACTTGAATGTCATTGTTGGGTGAGGCTTTTATGTTAATGGAATGGGAAAGGAACAGGTGAAGGGAACACAGTAAAGAATGAGTTCCACAGAAATGAAACTGGGAGGTGTGACCTTTAGTAGGAAAGAACTAGCAGAAGGAGAAGGAATCAGATGAACCTGTCTCTTATGTCGGTGGATAAATTGGGCATGTTTCAGCACAAGGGGTAATGGGAACAAATGATACTGTGATTGTCTTGTCTGTTCTGTAGGCTTGAGCAGTAGTGTCATTGTTTGGTCTGATCTTACCTGTAAAATGGAGAGCACAGGGTGCTTGTGAAAACCTTTTGTTCTGATGCTGAGGTTGTTATTTTGCAAAAATCAGAAACACTGTCAGGCAGTGTGCCTGGATCGTGAGAGGTGGGAATGAGGCATGGTGCCTAAGGTGCAAGTGGTGGGGAGCAGGTGAATGGGAACAGCATAAAGCCTAGGGGCTGGGATGGGAAAAAAACAGGAAGTGAGACATGTGAGCAGCCCCAGGCAGTGGCTGGGTGTTCCAGACTTTGCACCTGATGGGATCAGGTTCATGCCCCATTGGGGCTGGCTGTGACCAGGTCTTGCTTTTCTGAGAGGAGACTGGTGAGGGCAGCCCATGGCAGGGGGCCTGGTGGGACCCAATTGTTGGCTGCAGCTGAGGAGGAATCTGACACTCTCCAAAGATACCAAGGAGCCTGTTGGCTGAGATTCCTTCTCTAGGAATCAGACAATATTGGTTAAAGACGTTCTTGCTGCTGGTGTGCTAGTGTCTTTCACAGATGAGTAGGAGAAATGGTTGGAAATATTGCCTTTTGGAGTAAGCTCCTTGCAAGCAAATTACATACCATGAGTAATGAATGCATTTGACAGCAGAGTTTTTGATTTTGCAACACATTCATAACACCTTGGAGCACTTAGTACCTTGTTAAGCTAATTAGTATACTCTGAAACTGCCAAGACAATCTGAACAGCTATTAATCACATGCCAAACTATCCAAGATCACACTTCATTATTACTGCAGAGGCAGCCAGGAGTGGAGTGGGAAAGAAGCAGCTTTAAACATCAAAATGCACAGACAGCTGGTTACAGTAAAATCAAATAATACTGAATCAGAAATTAATACAATAAAACAAGCCATCATACCATAGACTGGCCTGCCTCATTGGCACTTTAGGAACTAAAGTAGTGTATGAGTGGAAATTGCTTATCCTGGAGCTGTGAAAAAAGCTCTTCGTGATTTGTGCTGAGCAATGCTGACAGTACCACTCCAGCCTGGAGGCTGTGCAGGTTTTTCCTAGCATGGCCCAGAAAAAGGAGCACAACTGCAGCCTGCAAGCAATCAGACACGCATCTACACCTGACTTAATGTCCTGGCATTGAGTGACTTCAGATTATACTCACCTTGAGTCATTTCCAGTCTCCAGGGTTCAGGGCTAACATCAAAGTGCAGTTCAGCTCTATGGAACAGGTGATCCTTGACCACTGTTGCAAGACAGCTTTTAAAGCTGTAAATGTAATGGGACAGTTTGGTCCTGTCCAGGAGGAACAGGACAGGAGATCATGTTAATTACCATGTCCATTAGGGAGCTGCTTTCCCAATCTGTTCGAGTTTCATAGCAGGGTCTCTGATGCTACAAGAATGTCTAAGCTACAGCAGCAAAGCTGGTGTGGTTTCTACTGGCATAGTAATGGGTATCTGTGTTCCTGCAAGAGATAAAAATAATACAAAAGATCCTGAGAAACTTTCAGAAATTGTATTTAACCTAAAATCAAAAGAGTAGGAGGATTCATGTCAGATATTTCATCTCACTGGTCAGCTGATAAAAACATTGCAATTTTCAAAAAATGCTGTCTCATTTGTAGTTAATACCACTGAATTGCAAACTTGGTATATTGGCTCTAGGAATAACAATGAAATCACAAATAAAGAGTATGACTTAATGATGTATGAAACCCTGCTCATGTAAGTACTTCAAGTTACCACCTGTTTATAGGAAATAAAATTAAGCTAGCTTTATATTTTTTTGACTTTATAATTTAGCTAATAGAGGAAATAGTGATAGACTTTTGAAGGCATTTGATTTGGGCCATGTGATATTTTTATTAACAGATGAGAACAATAGAAAATAAACCTATGATGTATTAAATGCTGGAAACCTGGCTAGTTGACAGATAAAAATAAAATAGAATTATTATAGGGCAAGCAATTTTGTAGTGAAATCCTGGAGAGACCTGTGTGATAGGAGAAATTTTTTAACTTAGTTTTCTAATGACATAACATTTTCTTTCATGTTTTCCACATCTGTTTGTGCTCTGCCCTCTGACAACTTTTGTACCCATTCGACACATTTTAAGCAACTTGGCAGAAGCTTCTGATCTCCTTTCTGTGGAAATCCGCATAATGCTAGGGAGAGCAACCAAGAATTTGCTCTAATTAGAAGAAATGCAGTAGCATGAACACATGTATGGACACACACATTCCTAGAGACGCCACATGGCTGAGAGACCTCATAGATGCTTGACCCTCAGGAGAAGCTTCTGCTGTAACTGGAGACTGTCCACACAGCCCAACTCTGTGGGAGGCTGGCCTGTGCTGGGTCTGCTCCATGGGGACTGTTGGTTATGCATGAGAAGCCAAAAAAATTAAAAGTATGTCACTAATGCCTGCAGCTGGACAAGCAGTCAGGAGCAAAAAGAACAGGCTGCTGATACGAGTTGTTTGGCTGGCTTTCCATAGGTAAACAGGACCAGTCCCAATAACTGCAGATCTCACTGCCATGGAGGGAAGGACATCAGTCCTCTTCTAGGCTCAGGGGGTAGTAGTGGTGTTGAGGGGGCTGGTGACTTCCCCAGCACTGAGGTAGCTTTTCTCTTGCTAGAAATGTGCTAATCCAAACAGCGTGTTTCTTGCAAAAAATAACCGTTAGTTAAATGCAAGCTTGTACTCTGTCTCATGGAAATGTGACTGGCACTATCCCTGTTTCTGTGACTCAGAAGAGATGTAAGAGAGTGGAGTCATCCAAGTTAAACATTGGACAAGAAAGAGAGATGGAGTTAGAACAAAGATCATCTATGTGCCAGGCCTTCAGCTAGGTTTTTTTACCTTCCATATCTCAATGTTCCCATTTTTAAGTGGCAAACCAATCCACATGAACATAAAACCAGCATCTTTCTTAGATGAAGGTTTGTAACAGCTTGGAGCTCTCAGCACTCTTGAGACACAACTATGGTCTGCTCTGTTGCTAACGCTTTTGGATTTTAATTATTTTGAAAACACATTTGTAGCAGCATATACAAGAGCAACAGAGTAATAATAACAATAAAGCTATGTTGTGTTTTTGGTATAAACTCTTTGGTTTGGAGTTTGCGATTTATGTGTTCTGGAACTGGATTCTTGCCTTATAAAACAATGCAGCAGCCTTTTCTCATTTAGTTAGCCATCCATTTTTATTAGGGTGCTCTATACAATGCCTGCAATAATATTATAAAGGTGCACAAGGTTCATTATTTCACAACAAGTGACTAGCCAAGACCATTATTATTTTTATAACAGCCAGGCTTTCTATTGAAATACAGTTTGGATTATAACCTTTTTTTTTCTTTCTCCCTCTTTCTCTTTTCTCTACCCAAAGCTGAGATGTGCAATTGTTCCTTTTCAGATTGGTTTTCCACTCCCCTACAAAACATGTCGTTTTCTGTGAAATGGATGGATTATAATGGGAACAGATCAGTGATAATGCATTGCTGGAATACAGCTATCCCCAAGAGAGCTTATAATAATATCCAGTCTACTTAAGCTTTAAAATCTGTAGTTTGGACAGCCTATAGCTCTAATATGGAATCTAGCTCTGAATTTTCCCTGCACTTAGAGTCTTTGATGCTCAATTATTGTTTGGGTTCTGCCCTCTCTGTCATATTGCCATGGCAACTGCCTTGCATAAAATCCTATGTTCAGACAATACAGCCCCTGCTTTATAGAGGGGCTCCAGGCTCAGGAAAGTTGAAATTGTTCAGAGAGATTACTGAAGATTAATGACTATGCTTTGAGCACTGCAGAGCATGTTTCTGAAAATCATGGTAATTAAATAAAAAATACATGCAGGTGGTGTGTTCTTCGAGTCAGGAGTGTTGACACCTGCTGGTAGTGGTGGAGTTACAGTAAATCTGCAGTAAAAACACCTGGGGGTCTTATTCCAGCATGTAGTTTCTTCATGCTAAATAGCTGCAGAACATAATTAGCTGTGGTGGTTTTCCTTCACCCATTCTCTGGTCATAAAAGGAGCACCATGGCCAGGGTTCCCCACTGGGGGTGGCACAGGTTGGTGTGTCCCAGGGTGGTGCTGTGTGCTGGGCTCCCTCAGCCCAGTGGGCCCCTTGAGGAGGCCGGTGCTGTTTCCTGCCCCTGGCCTGTCGTAATTCCGTAGGCACGTTAGTGGTTGTAAGGAAGATGAAAACAGAGCTGCAAATTGCTCATGCTGAATCATAAACCAGGACATGTTTCATGAGCCCATTAAGCACGTGCTCTTAATGTTAAGCATATGCTGAGCTCTGTTCAACAGGAATAGAGTTAGGTTAAGTCTATGTTTTTAAGTCCTGCACTGGTTTGAAGGTCTTTTAGAGTTGTGAACCACAATGGGACAATGAATTAAATACATTGATTAGATTTGCAAAAGTGTTAGCTATTTTCATGTTCAGTAACAACATCTTTAATATTACATGCTGTCATACAGCAAGATTTAAAATAATCTTAATGGGAGTCAAGGCATTTTGTCTTCCCCAAAAACAATAGAATACCCTTGGTTTAGACTTCTCCCCCACCCGAAGGTGAGCAGTACTCCTTGGGATAGTGTCCAGAATCACATCTGTTTGAGAGCAGGATATTACAACCTTATGTTACTAAAACACGTGTACTAGGAAAAGCCTAGCTTAGGAAAAAAATCTCATGTATTCTAAGGGGATACAAGTATTAACTCAAACCAGATGGATAAAGGCTAGGGACATCTTTGTTCACTACAGCGGGTCTTTCAAAACCTGTTTCAGATCTTATGTCTGCCATATAAGATCTCTGTTTGCAAACATTGAGAAACCTGAAAGTATGAGAATTAATGAAAAATCTTAAAGTGTCAAGCAAAGAAGAAATGCATGCAGTCTGAAAGGGAGCAATAATTCATTCTGAGATCTAAACTTGTTTTTAAATTAGCTGTTTGTAGGTTAACTTCCTCAATTCAGAAGCTTAGCCATCTGTGTCAGTGAATTAGCCCTTGGCTGAAGTCTAACCATTGTAGGAACAAGAGGTAGGGGAACCAGTAGTCCTAGAGGCTCCATAGGGACTATACCCATGAGGTTGAATTTAGCAAGAGTCCCAGTGCTTAAATAAAGGGTGCCTTTGCGTTGCTGCACAGGGTAGGAATCTTGCTGGGGCCAGCGTGGCAGAAAGGCTGATGGGGTTGCACAGCTGTTGGGCAGTGAATTTTATTGCTCCTTGGAGATTCTTTGGGTTTGTTTCCATATCCAGGACATGATCCTCTTTGACGACTGCTGGGTTCTCCCTTGATGCAGTGAGAATAGTAGTAGTGATAATAAATAAATTTGTACACCAAATTTGCTAATCTGATATTCATGGCCAAAATAGTCCATTGTTCTCCTGTTTGTGGTGAGCTGCAGGTTTTGTAGCAAAAACCTGGGAAGCATTCAAGCAGCTGGGCCAGCCTTTTCCACTGGGGTTATTTCATGTCAATTGCTGCAAATTAGACACATATAAAATTTATAATGTGTGGGTGTCTGTGCACAGAAATTTAGCTTCCTCAGTATTTACAGAACATAAAACAGTCCTCCTTGTTTAAGGCTAGGATGAACATTTCTGTCACATTAGGAAAGGCAACCTTATTTCATTCTGCAGCTGCTATTTAAATTCTACAAGATCTCTTTTAATCCTAAGCAAAGGTCAAAATGAGAGGTTTCAAACATCTGCTAACTATTATGGGTCATGCCTGCTAGTAGAAGTAATAAATTATAGCCAAGAAGAGAATCAAATCTCTATTAAATAATGTTTTTTGTTCATTTCTTTAAAGTATGTCCTCTTTCAGTGTTATCTGTTCTCTTTTTGAGCATGGTAGTCAACATGCCTATGAAGAAGATTGTGCTGTGGGTGAGGTGGTCGGGATTGCAATGGGATGAGGGTGACACCCTCTAGTTTAAGTTAAGGGAAAAACAACAAACAAGTTGGTTTTTCTATTTCAGAGCAGAGGGGAATCTAAATCAATCACAGAAACTCTCTGCCCTGCATGCCAGAAACAAGATGGGTGGGTCTAGCAGAATATGGGAGAGAGAGCATTTCAATTTCCTCCAAAGCAGAGATAACAGATCAGCTTTCTAGTTTGTCATGGAAACCTTTTGTCAACCCAGTAACAATGACGTCAAGGTGGCAGTGGCACAGAGACTGGGTTAGTTAATATAGCACACACCTGTTGAACTGCCAGAGGGGAAGGTACGTTGGCTTTTACATTTTCCGTCCCTGATTCTAAACAACTTTGGTGAAGGTTTAAAAAGTGTTACTCAAGTCCCAAGGCAGTTTTCATGAGCTGTAGCAGATTCTGACCCAGAGCAGGTGGTGCTGGAGCTTTCACTCATGGAGAAACCCTGCTAAAAGGCATTTGCTCAAGCAGTGCCATTCCCTCCAGTTTTGGGTATCCTTTCAGAGGGTGGGGAGAGCAGACCTGTACTTCAAAGAACTGCACCAAATTCCTTCAGTGTGTTTGCTTTGCTTGGGAGTAAAGGCTCTGCTGGTGTTTACCAAAGGAGCTTTTTAGAAACACTTCTATAAAAAGAGGAATCCAAATGTACTACACCAGATCGATAGTTGTAGATGTATAACATTACACTGTAGCCTGTGTTTGGAATGACTGTTCTCCTGCCTGTTTCTCTGGTGGGTGCTGTGCTTTTGTGTTTAGTGTTGTTGACTGGCTACCTTTTCTTTTGTAAAGAGAGATTAGATCACTTTTTTGCTTCCTTCAGTGTTGCTTGTGTGACTACCTTCTCATTTTTAGTAACCAAAAAATGCTTTAACAATTCCTTAGAAATAAGCATATTTCTTTTCATGAGAAAAGTATGTAAACAGGGAAAGCAGTCCATCTTTTCTGCACTATTCATGTTTACCAGCAAAATCATAGAAGTTTTGTTTGCAGAAGACTTTGAGTCAGTTAAAGTGTTGCACTGTGTCAATAGTCAATGCAGGTTCTGTTACTATGGCTAGAACATGAATTTAAGTTAGTTGCATTTCTTGTCTGTGGTATCACATGATAATTCTCTTAAAGTGTGCCCTTGTTATTGCTAACCAGTATGCATGGTACAGAATATTTCCTATCATATAACTTGAAAGAGAAGAAGTAGACCTATTAATAGGGGTGATGAGTCAAATTTTATCGGGTTGCAAAGTAGAATTAAGGCTGAGAAAAAGAATGGCTTAAAATGATATAAAGTGATCAGAAAAGGAAAATTGAGTCAACCAGTGTAAATGACATTTATTGTACAATTAAGATCCAACTGTATGTAGTGGTGCCAATGAGTTGTAGAAATTTTTGCAAAGGAACCGTCAGGGATTATAATTGTCCAAATAGCCAATGCTGATGACCCACAGTATCCTACTGGAGATAGATGATGTCAAATGGCTGCCAAGTTTCAAGAAGGTAGAAAAATTAAAATTGGACAATAAACATTGTTTTATGTAGAAGATGAAATTGTCCTTATATGAAAGAAATAAGGTTTAGCTACATTATTATTGTTGCCACTGTGGTACATGTAAATTCTCTGGAGATACTTGTGAAGAACTATAATTCTCTTTAGCTTCAGTTTGGAAAATGTTGTACACACACTCATCTATATTTTTTCTTTACAGTCATTACTGGTGATTTCAGCCTGGCAGAAAGGTATTTCATGTGATCTAAAGTCTCTGTAGTATCATTCAGTTTTATTTGTGACTTTTTCACTGGAAGGCTAGAAAAAGGTATTATAGACATTATGAAATGAGACTCTTCGTAAGTTCTCACTACCACTGATAGGTTGCCTGTTCCCCAGGGAAGGGGCCGGTCTCAGAGACTGACACATCTTCTGATG
Source organism: Nicator chloris (assembly GCA_013400495.1). Lineage (NCBI taxonomy): Eukaryota > Metazoa > Chordata > Aves > Passeriformes > Pycnonotidae > Nicator > Nicator chloris. The sequence continues at coordinate 135,548 of WAAE01021750.1, forward strand.
CCACCTCTCAGCCAACTGCAGGTGTCCCCTCTGCCCCTGCCCTCTGTGGAGAGCAGCAGGAGCAGGGCAGTGGGAAAGGCTGTCCTTGGGAAGCCCAGGACCTTCTCAGCTCAGGAGGGGAGGAGATGCTGCTGCTGCAGCTGGGCAGTGATGTGCCAGTGACCAAAACCCTCTGTCTGACTGCCAAGAGTGCACCTGCCTCTGAATACTGTGTCCCCTGAGTTTTCTCTCTGTTTTCTGCAGGGTCTTTTCAGACTCTTTTCAGACTCTCTTTGTTTTTTTCCCATGCCTCAATGGTGCAAATTACTGACAAAAAATACCTTTGATGTAGGAGGGAGGCAAATTAATTTATCTGCACCTTGGATCAATCCAGGTATTAGTTACAGTACAATATGGAGCAGTGTGACAAAGGGTCCCTTTTTTGCTGGAGGGACAGAAAGGGACCCAGAAAGAAGAGAAGGAAACAGTGCAGGCTATGATAAGTTAAGTACATGCCCTTAATAGGGTCACTACTTACTAAGGCCTTGTGAATCCTGAGAAGGAAAGATGATTTACATTGTGGTTTCATTGTTTTCTTGCAGAAGTTCATCATTGAAAGAGCCACTGGCTCATAACCATATTATTAGGTGTGGTGATGCAACAATTCCTATTTCATGCAGTAAAGGGTAATTCATTCTCTTATACTTCAAGCATGTTTTCCCTCCACTTAGGACTCATTCTGGCAAACAGCATTTCAGCAGTTTCTTCTTTAAATTGGGTGGGGATTAATGAGGTTTGAACACACAGCTCTGCTACTGTATTGCCTGGGATAGAGGAAATTGCTTACTTATTATTTATCATTCTAATTTTATGAAAGGAAGCAGATGTTTATGCCAAAAGTCTTCCAGCAATAGATGAAGTAATACTGAATTCATAAAACAGAATTTGTTAAGGGAGTGTAATTCTGTGACTGAAAAAGGAAATATTCAGCCAAGGAAGTGCCCTGTTGGATATTCAGGTTAAGTAGATGGAATAATGCCATTTTAATTGCTACAGGCACAAGCATGGCAGGCAGACTGTCGATGTAAGAGTAATAAGAAGTGGAGTTGAAGGAAAAGTAGCAAAGGTTAATAGTTTTTTCCTTAATTTTAAGATTCTCCAGTATGCAGCTTGAGAACCTGATCTCAAAGTGAATTAAAGTTGTGTAAGGGAGTTGCTCAGTTTCATTACAAGGTTGTTTATCAGCCTGGCTGATTATCACTGCTGGTATTCACCATCTTCCTTTGTCTAGCCACAGGTACCTGTGTTGCCATCTGCCCTCCATCGCTGCAGCCCAGTGCTCCCACAGCCCTATTCCTTTCCAGTGCCTCTATCCCTGTATGCCTGGGCTCCTGCTGTCCGTCTCACCTGAACCTAGGATGCCACAAAATCCCTCACTATTCAAGCTGAAATAAACCAACTCAGAGCCACTGTCAAATGCAATGGAGTCACTGTCTTTCTGAAAGAGAATTTCTCACAGTTTATCTTTATTTCCCAGTTATTAGCAAAAAATCAAATGTGTTGCCCCTGAGCACATCTTTATATCTGCCCATTAAGGATAAGATGGAGATTTAGTTGAGGATTTGCAAAAGAGACCCAAAGGAAGCCGTGTCCAATTCACACTGAACTTCACTGACTTCAGGCTCTGTCCCTTCCCAGCAGCAGCTCTGTAACTGAGCTGCCCTGGACTTGTCCTCCACATGGTTTGAGACACACTGGATATGCTGTTGACAAACTCTAAGTGTATTTGGATCTCAGGCTGAAAATGTTACACTCAGCTACCAAAATCTTTTGTTTCTCTTGGACACTCTTGCATCACACACTGTCAAATACGCTATGGATGTTTTAAGCTCAGGTCATATCACCTTCCTCTGCATGCATTGAGCACAAAAGAGAAATGTGGATTTAGGGAAGAAAAGAGCGCATGTATGAGTGTTGTGGATAAACACACACATCTGTCTGTGAAAATTGAGGCCTCCATATAGGCTGAATTGAGTTTAGGAAGAACAGAAGTGTGTGTAGTCATCCAGGAACAATTTACATGTGACAGTGATTGCAGAAGCCAGAGCATTTTATCGGAAGTGTCTTCAGGGAAAGAAATTAAGCAGGGGCCGGGAATGTGCTTATCAAGCGACCTTATTATTCTGCTCAACCTTTGATAAATGAGCCTAGCAAGTTCTTTCAGGCTTCTCTCAATCTTATACTTGTTTGTGCTGGATTTCATTGATTCATATTTAGCCCTTCCTGACAATGTGACATGACAGAAAATGTAAATGACAGAGTCAATGAGCATTTCCATTTACTTGAAACAAAGCAAGTGAGATCAACTATCGAACTCTTTGGATTTACATTCTTTGAAATAGAATTTATTACCTTGTTAGAAACTAAAAACACACCAAAAAAAATGCAACCATTTTTTATTATTGGAGTTAAAGAAGAAAATTTTATGGGAGGAGTGTCCTTTGGGCATGCTTCAGTCAACTCTGTCAAACAGAGTGGCCAAAAATTATAAAATTCAAAACCTGCAGCTGCTGGTTCCTTTGGGAGTCACATTACAGTAGTACAAGCAACAATCTTTCATTTTAGAAGGGAAGCATATGACTGCAGCCAAAGGCCTTTCAATGCTATTTTAGGTAAGCTGATCTTCATAAAGGCCATTGTAATCTCTGGTGCTGCTCAGGTTTTGGGCGATATTTTCATTTCATAATACTGTTTCTGTGTCCACTGAAAACATCTGCTTCAACGTGCCAGGCTCGATCGTGCACACTGTTACATCACTTGGCAAATGAGGTCACCTCAAGTAAATGGCAGTATTATGGAGAAGGGAATGAAAACCCCAGGATTTAACTGTTGGGACCCAAGCTGCAACACATCACGGGCTGAAGATCCTGCAGCAATGCTGGAAAGGCTCAGAGGGTGCAGTGGGCAAGGCAAGCAGTAGGGAGGACTCAAACACAAATGATCATCTCTCCCAAATTCCTTTCTCCTCAGTGCCAAACACCATCTGAGAGTATTGGTATGCAACAGTTTTGCAAACTTTTCCTCTCAAGGTTGGCTTCAAGCAGAGTTCACCCCTGCAGCCTATCTGCAGCAGCAGGGGCCTGGTTTTATATGATGATTATTGGGAACATTGAGCTGAAGCAGATCATTAGGATGCCCTCAGCCATCACGGGTTCTTTCAGCCTGAAGCCTGCCTGGCACCCAGCACCTTCCATCAGGCATGTTGGTAGCATGTGCTGGTTTTTCTGGTGTGTACTAAATCCCTTTGAAAACTCACTGTCTTCAGTGTGACACTTGCAAAGCGAAAAGGGACAGGAAAATGTGCCAGCCAGAACCAGGTCTTCCTTTAGTGGCCTGGAGATGAACACCCCTCCCTGTCACCATTCTTCCCAATGCCTTCTCTGTATTCACATCTGCATTTCCCTTTATGTTCTATTAAACTAACCTAGTACTGAAAACCATGCAAAGCAACTTGTCCAAATCCACCTTTGAATTAATTTTGGGCCTAAGGCCCTAATTTATAGTAACAGGGCCTAGGGACCAATAATAAGAAAGAAAAATAGCAGCTATTAAATTTGTAAAAAGGAAATGACTTGGAGAGGGATGCCAAGCTGGTCTCTCCAGCAATGGCAGAGGGGAATCAGCCTTACAGGACCATATGGCTTAGACATAGTTTAAGTAATCTCCACCAATTAAAAACAAAGCCAGTTTTATACCAAACATCTGTTCTGTTAATTCATCAATTTGGGCAAAAAAATCATCGGGATATTTTAAGTACTTCATCATGGTTTTGGTTTCTCTGTTCAGATCCTCACCCATTTTAAGGGGGTTGTCCCTGAAGGAGGAGTGCTGTGGTTTCCTATGGTGCTACCAGGCATGAGGGCAGGCTTTTGTGTTTCTGTGTGCTGGGCTCCCCATCCATGCTGCCCTCAGATATCCAGCATTCATTGCAGGGGAGGAAGGGTGTTTTAGGAGAGTCCAGAGCACCTGAGGCAGGCAGTTCCAGAGGGTCTGCTGGAAGCTGGGCATGGCTGTCACTGGAGAGGGTATCTATCTCGTGTAATCAGTCTTATTTGTGTCTAAATCACAGTGGTACCTGGCTACTAAATCCTGATCCCTGCATGCTGGCAGAGGTGAGGAAGAGAATATCAGATTATGCCTTTTCTGCCTTTAAGCCCTCACTTCTTATAGCAGGACCAGGAAAACACAGCTTTGAAGCAATCTACCTACCACTTCTTATCTTGGAAGAGTCTACTTTTTACTTGACAAGGGGAGGGAGATCTCTTGCAGGTATTGCGTGAAATAATATCACTTTTCATAAGCCCATTGAAAGTGAAACTGTGCAGGCAGCAATGTACCTGTTTAAAATAATTATCCAGATTATAAAGGAAATATAATCTGGGGGTATGTGTATTAAGCAAATCTGATCTAGTGTACAAACTGAGATTTACTTTGTTCTAAAGCATCCTCAGGTGGCCTTACTGTGCTTTTTTTAATTTACTGTTGTATCATTTATTTACCGTTTCCTTCCCAAGAGGGGATCTGAGGTTTCTCCTCTGGTTACTGTGAACCCTTGTTCACAGTTCTTACGGTAACTGTTTCCTTTTGGTGTAATTTAAAAGCTGAGGTGGTTAATTAAGGACTTAATTATCTCCTGATGTTGATATCAGAGAATCAGTAGATTCCTTGCTGAGAAACAAATAGTGGGGGTCATAGTCAGCTGGGAGCACTGTAGAGGGAGGAAGGCTTCTGGAAGATTGTTTGATCTCCTTTCTCAAAATTCTGCTCAGGGCAGAATGCCCCGCTTAGATAAAGACAGACATGCATATAGCCCACCTTTTGCAAGGGCTCATTTTCTTATCCCTTGTGTTTCTAAAGCTTCCATCAGACTGAAATCCTCCTTTTCCACCAGTACCACGTATGTGATGCCGGCAGCTGGGTTTCTACTTTAAACTCATCAGCTGTGAAGAAAGACTTTTTACTGTGCTGCTTATACCTGGAGGTGTTTCACAAAGTTCCTGGCCAGAATACATGATCAGATTTTGTGTACTTGCTAGGAGTGTCTCGGGAGTTGGTGTCTGATGAATCATCTGTGACTGGAACCCTTGATCCCCAGTTCAAAATAGTGCCAAGCATGAAAGAAAACAGCTAGTCAGTTCCCTGATTTCAGTCTATTCTTGCATTTTTTTAAACCCTGGGTTGGTTTAGAACTCCTTGTGGCTGCAAAAGACAGCAGGTAGGCTTTACCTTGGAGAGTTTCAGCCATCTGCCTTGCTCACCCTCCAAAACCAAAGGGTTTTGAAGCCAGATGTTCTGGCTGTGTGTCACTAAGAAGCACAGATATCTGCTCCATTTGTGCTTCTCCAAGGAATGGAAAAGAATGGAATTTGGGTACCAGCTCTCTGAGCCAAATGCCATGAGGAAACCCTCAGATCAAACACAGGCTGGTTCAATTTGTTGCATGAAACAAAGTGAATCTGGTTGTCTTTATCTTCAAAAGCATTTTTTATAGCTAGAAATACTGTTTCATTTGGATCAACTTTAGTCTTACTTTCTGGAAAAAGGGCTCCAGAAATAATTCAGACAGCTCCATTCAAGCTGTTCTGCAGATGTCAGCGTGTGCCAGAGTCCAAAATCCAGCAGAGTCAGGATATGGTCGTCTAGTAGGGACTCCAGCAAGAGATGCTGAAAAGGTATGTGCTATTTGAGACCATAACACCAGATTTCCTTCCCTTTAGCATATTTATACGTCCCACATGCCATCTGTTTTTTCTTCCTGCTGTGGAATAACTTGCTGTGCCTATATTTATAATGCTGCACACCCAGATGCCTCTGTTATCTCCTTGTTGAGAAGAGCAAAGATGGTACATTTGGCCTCTTGGGCACCACCATGATCCCAGCCATGTGTTTGATTAATTGCCTAAATATAAGCAGACCTTCCCCTGAATCTCAAGCACTGATCCTCTCTGTTCAGACAAAACAGAAAGAGTGGGAAGCACCAACTCCATCTTAATGGAAGATGGGTAGTGGAGCCTGAGGTCTAAGGACTCAGATGAGTCAGGCATTTTCCACTGAATTTTCAATTCAGAGACATTCAGTCCACAGCAATGCTACTGACTGTAGTAGGTCATTCCCAGTTAGCCCATAGCTCCTGAAATACAGCCTGTCCCCACAGAAACAGCCCTGAACAGAGGCAGCAAAGCATCCACCAGCATTGCCAGAGCTCAGCATCCTTTAGAGCTGAGAGGCTTTAGAGTGAGAAGCATGGGTGACTCAGAGTTCACACTCCAAACAGAGCTTGTTATAGAGTTAATTCTCTAGCACTGAAATTCCTCAAAGGCTTTTTCTGAATTTGATCTCTCACTCTCTAACCTCCCAGTAAAAAGAAAATCTCTATGAAATTACAGAAATTTTCACAAACTCTGTGGGGGATAAGATTTCTCATGTCCATCCCCCAGTTAAAGTGACAGCTCCTGGATTTATTTCAGTGCAGACAGAACCAACATCTAAGTGGTTTTATTCACTTTTTTTAATCTCTTGATAAGAATGCAAATCCCATTCTTGCTCCTACTGCCTCTCTCACCCTCTTGAAATAGGCTGTTTATGGTGAGTAAATGCTTCTATTCAAAACTGGCTTTCATCCAAAAGCAGACAGGCAGAAAGCCTAAAAGCAACAGAAAACTAGCAATTTATATTAGGCCGTAGTGCTGCAGCACACAAAATGCTTTGTTTAAACTAGCCGAGCTCTGTGTCCTCTTGAAGAGATGTAAATAACCAGCTCGTGTGGATTTCCACAGCAGTGCTGGCACAGTTCAAAACACTTAGACTTCAGACACCACCTCCTGAATACCTGCTCACCCTGTTGGAGAGCTAACCACGCCCACTTCACTTTCACCTGGAGTGGGTTTAGTACTACTTAAGATCTATTTTAGGGATTTATTTGAGGGAAGGAAGGAAGGACAGCCTGTGACCTGATAGGTGTTTTCCATCTGCACTATGATGATAAATATGCCTCTGGTGTTCAGCCTTGCTTCCTCTGGCTGCTGCTTTGTGGCTGAAAATGAAACAGGTTCACAGTGACCATGTACACACACTGTGATTCAGGAAAGACAATCTCATGGTCATCCTGCACTGCTCAGTGCCTGCTGGTCGCTGAAGCTGAGCTGGCTCCTGCTCTTGGAGAAGCCAAGACATGGATACCCCCACAGCAGGATGTGACTATGCCTGGGATCGTTTTGGTTGCTTGTACTTCACTCTCCAGTGGCTGATGGGCACTGGGGTGGGTGTTCCTGGGAAAAGCTCTTGTGGTGACAAAGCTCATTCCTCATAGTCACTGTCTGACACAAACTGCTCACATCAATGCTCTGAGGATTATGAGCAGCATCCTGCAAGAGAGGGGAGTTCCCAAGGGCTGTGGCAGGGTCTCTGCCCACACTTGTGAATGGGCAGGGCTCCCCTCTATCTCAGATTTGATCACTAGATGTGAATATCCTGATGAAAAAATTTACACACTGGATGCATGGTGATGTTTTCTAGCCCGGGAACACATGAAGGCAGAGGATGGGAGATGGTTTGCTGATGGCAGACTGTGGAGGCAGGCTGGGGCTCCTGCCAGCTTCTCTCAGGACATACAGCCGCCCTAGACAGCTTGGGGCCCTCTTACTTCCTCATTACATTTTGCTATTTGCTTCTGCCATTTCCTTTTCTTCCTGATTTTAAGGCTGTTGCTTGCTGTGTAATTTATTAGATCTGTCCCTGTGTCAGATCTTTCAGTTATGCCTTGTGCTCTGCAAAGGCATGTTGCATTGTTGTTTTTATTTTAGTGTGTCTTGTTGTGCCATATACAGATTAGAGTGCTGTCTGGGTTCTAAATATATCCAGTCAGTGGCTTTAATGGTGATTTTAATCACAGGAATAATAAAAGTGAACATTATATGTTAAAATGTGAAGCCTGTGAATTTCAACCTTAAGGGCATTCTCTCTTTTCTTTTCCAAAATCAGTGCAATATGTGTGAGAAACCAGCAGTCCATCTGTATTTCTATTTCCATGCACCAGCATAGAGAGAAGCATGACATACTTCTCTAAAGTTGGAAAATTGTTCTCTAAAAACAAATTAAGTAACTAACAGCTTGAGTGATCACTTTGTAGGTGAAAGGATTTCTGTCATCGGGAATCAGATGTATTTGCATTATTCCTCAGTGGCTTTAAAATTGTATATATATTGGTATATCTTAAGTTTTCCAGAGAGATTACTTTGCTGTGGGTTAATTTGGTAAGAAAATGTTCTTTGTGGTGTGCTGGTATGTAAGACACGGAACAGGCCTGGGAAATACTTGGAAGCCCTTGGGCAAAAGGAAGGAGCTCCTTTTCTGTTCTTTGGAGCTGGCACCTAAAAATTACCTGTGGGCCCTCCCTGAGCTAACTGCTTGTATCTATCACCTGCACCTACCTGTAAAAGGCAAACTGCTTAATTCCACCTGCCAAAGAGGGGCTCTTTCCCTGAAAATCGGTTATTTTAGCACTGGCTCCAGCCAATCAGCTGGAGCAGGTGGAAGCCCTGGTCCACATTTCCATCCAGCAGCTCCTGGAGGAGCAGATGATACAAATTCATATGCATTCAGGGATATTCAGGCCTCCAGGGATCTAAGGGAAGCAAGCTCACTCCCTCACTCATCAAAGGTGTGGTCTGAAGCTGGGGGGGGTAAGAATCTCGCCTGCTGAGGCAGAATTTGATCAAACTAGGTGCCCAGGAGCTCCTCCAGGGGATGGATACTTCCCACTCTCATTATATTAAATTGCTGTTTTTAATGAATCAAAGAAAACAGGCACACAGAGCTGGATGGTACCCAAGGGTCATGGAGCACAGCTGCCTTCTCTGGGATAACATTTACAGGTGTTGCCCAGATTGAAGCATCTATTTGTGTCACAGATGTTCAGTTCTTTTGGAAGGGATGACAAGGTTGCCATAAACTGATGTTAGGTCAGCTGCCCCCTCAGCCCCCAGTGAGGGGGGCAGGGAGCTGCTTAGGGCAGCACTTCCCAGGCTGATGCTCCCTGGAATGTACCTTGTTTGTCCCAAAATCTCCCAGGTGTCATCTTGACCAGGCCTTTTCCCCTGGAATATTCCCAGCCTGTTTTACCTTTCCTGCTTAAGGAATAAAAATGACTTTTCTAAATTCAATCTGAACCATCTGAAGACAATTTTTTAATTTTCTGGAACATCCTCTGCGCAAATCATTGAAAGCAATGAGTCTGGGGATGTTTTCCGAACCAGATCCTTCATGCCCAGACACTGCACCTCGTTCTTAGGTAAGCACCTCGAAGACAAGTAAGAGTTAATTCTTTATAGCAGATTCGGTTGCCGTGTGATGGCGAACACGGACACCTAGTGGTACTCCGGGACAGGGAATGGAACGCTCTAAACAGCTCTCAAAGAGAGAAGCTGATACAGCAGAGTATTTGTTCACATTTTCCCCTATAAGAAGGAGAGATTTGATTAATTTCAGAGATATCGTAGGTAGCATAATTTGGGGGACAGAAAGTTTACTTAGCATGGAATAGTGGAAGAATTAGGAGAAATTCATCACTTTTGGTAAGATGTGTCTGTGTATTTAGAAAGAAGTAATCAGTTTTTTTCTTCCTGTCTTAAATATCCCACACCATGCCAAATCATATACTGTATTGGGTCAGGAAGATGTTCTACTCTTCAAATTAGTCCATAGCAAAGAAACCTCATCAAATAATATAGCAGTATCTCATTCTTGCCATCCCTGTGAATGTCTGTTCTCCAGTTATGGGGAGATTATCAGTATGATGAGTGGTGGGTTTGCTGATAAACTGCCCAACCAGGTGCTACACTGACCTCTTGTGCACTTCGTCAGTGCACTGAGCTCTTTCTGCCAGGATTAATGCCAGCATTTTGTCTGAATGGCCTCAAACAGCTGCCATGGTTTGCTTTGTTTGTTTTTTTTCTATTTATTTACAAATAACCTTTCAGAGAAATATTTCCTTCTTCTTCCCCAAATCTAGCATTTCGTCTACGGCAGAGACACAGGACAGGTGAGAACCAGTCCTTGTCCACTGACCCCTTTCTGTAATTGTGAATATCACCCCTGTGAGTGGGATTTCTTTCACACCTGCATTGGACAAAAAACCCCTATGCCACTGAGTGGGGAGACAGGCTGTTCCCATGGGAGTGTGTTGGGGCTGCTTGGGCTGTGATAAGGGATTTTGGATTGTACCAGCTCAAGAGTGAAGCCTATAGAGATGGGCATGCTCTCCTCAAGGGCTCCCCCATTCAAGCTGAGAAGCAGACCCCAGTTTTTATTGATTCCACAGTTACTCTGCATCTGACAAGTTTTCTTCCAATTCAGTTGGGTTTACAAGTTGTTCATTTAAAATCATTGTGTATTATCCTTGGTTTTAGCTTCATATCCTAAGAAAATAAAGTTTATAGTGTCATGCTTGTTTACTATCCTCATCTTACTAACTTTTGAATCAGTGAACTAATTTCTATCAGAATTTCTATCAAATTTGACACTGGAATAAAGACCCTAAAGGTTCCTGCAAATCTTGGGGAAGCAGTCAGCACACAGGACAAAGAAGGAGGGACCCTAACAACAGGCAGGCAGCAAGAAATCCACATTGCAGAGGAGCATTAAGAAAGATTCCTCAGACCAAAATAACTTAGATTCATTCTCACACCTTTTTAGACATGCAAGGATCCAACTCTGAAGAGCCTATTCTGTTAAAGAAACCCCAAACTTTGTTAAAAACTAATCTGTGCAATCCTGTGTACATTTATGTACACACAAGTGCTTATATTCCCAGTCCCTGGCTATACAGAGACTGTGGTTACACAGACACCACTGTTGTTTTTTGAGAGTCACAGGGTGTGAGGCTGAAGGAAAGCAGCAGTTCCAGCGCTCAGTATGGAAGTAAAATGATACGTTTATTCCTAGGTACAAATCCTGAAAGTCAGCATATAATCAATCACTCTGAGTTTATATATTTACACCTCTGGGTTCCATCAGAGAGCATGGGAGGAGCTTTTCTGATCTGCCCCATCAGGATTTCGTAGTCTCCGAAGAGGTGCCTAGAGCAACTTTGGGAAGATGAGGATATGTTTCTTGTCTTCCAAGAAAAGAGAAGCTGTTTCCTCACTGCACTGGTGGCCAGTGGGAATGTGTCTCACTTATGCTGTAGAGGGATGAGCTGGAATTTGTCACACCATGAAGCACAGCACTGAGGCATCCTGGGCTATTGCCAAGCTAGAAAGTGACCCCAGAAATTAAAGCAACAAAAAAACCCCCCAGGGTTTCTGATGGGCACTCACAGCTAGAAAATTCACAGCTCCAAAACTCCCCCACAGCTAGCATTCAGAAGGTTACTGGGTGGGTAGCTTTGTGTCTCACTTCAGCTCAGCAAAATCAATAACAAGTAAAGGAAACCAGGGCCACAACGTGTTGAACTTTGACAAAGCAAATGATGAACTTGGCTTCTAAGGAACACAAATCCTGTCTTTGCCAGTGTAAATATGATGCAAAGATGATTGCTTTCATCCTACTCTCACTAACGTCTATTCCTTTTCTTTTTTTTTTTTTTTTTCTCCTTGTTGAACCTGGGCAGTTGTCTGGAGGGTGTGAACTAACTGTGGTGCTCCAGGACTTTACAGCGGGCCACAGCAGCGAGCTGAGCATTCAGGTGGGGCAGACAGTGGAGCTGCTGGAGAGGCCGAGTGAGAGGCCGGGCTGGTGTTTGGTGCGGACCACGGAGCGGAGCCCACCTCAGGAGGGTCTGGTCCCCAGCAGCGCTCTCTGCATCTCCCATTCCCGCAGCAGTGTGGAGATGGATTGCTTCTTCCCTTCAGGAAAAGGTAGGCAACAGCCCAGCTGGTTTAAGATCGTTTTGGCTTTTCCCTTTTGTATCATGTAAGTGCAAAGCTGCTTGGGCTGCTCTTGCAGTCAGTGGGTAAAAGGCTGTTCAGTCCTTGGTGAGTTTTGTTCCCAGGTCCCTGTGAATGGGCACAGCACTAGCCTGACTCCATGTCCATGAATCAATGTTTGTACATGTGCGTCTTTTGCTATGTGGTAATCATTGTCTTGAGATTCTGGATAAAAATAAGGCTTTTAAACAACAGAGGGGCTGTTTTCAGTGCCTAAAGGCCTAGAATGAGGGAAAGCCATGCTGTCTATACACCCAGGATGCCCCAAATTGTGGATATGTTATTTTATGATTGCCAAAGTGCACACTAGTTCATGTTCGTTCAGTATATCCCTGTCTGTAAATACAAAGAGGCCACCAGTGAGTACTGGTACACTCTACTGCCTTGTGAACTGGAGACATTGTGTGTAATGGCACAGTACAGTGGGGGAAGAATCCTTTCCAATCAATGTGTAACAACACACATCGCTGGTATTATCCTGAGAGCTTGGGCTTCACTCACAATGAATGGTGAAATATTGTTCGTCTCTGTGGTGTCTGTGGCCTATTTAGTTGGTGTTCTGTTCTGAGCAATGTGTGTCCCACATACAGCATCCATGCAACCAGGCTTAGGAGATGCTCCAGACCTATAGACCAGGATTGCCCCAGCTCAGTGTGGCCAGAGCGGATCTCCTTTTGACCATGGCACCACTTCTAGCCATGCACAATGCAAGTAAGGTCCAGGAAAGAAAGGCTCCTATCATCCCATACCCAACTGGAAGCCAGGAACATGAACTGGCTTTTAAAATTCTTTTTCCACTCAGCATTAAGAGAAATAGAATTTGATCCATTGTTGCTTGAGCAAGTTAGGCTTGGTGGTTTTGTTTGTTTGGAGAAAAAGCACTGAAACTGAGCTGTAGTTTGTCCTCACTCCCTGCCTGCACTCCCACTGTGGAGGCTGGGAGTGGGACACACGCCCAGGACAGAGCAGTGCCATAGGGCCAGAGTCTGCTGTCAGGGTTTCCCTTCAAGAGGATCTGATCCAAACCTGGGGGATGAGAGCTCAGCGTCTCTCAGATTTGATCCCTTCAACTGTCAGCTCTGTCTGCAGTGGGAACTCCAAACTCCTCATGCACTTCTTAGACCCACCACGTCTTCTCCCTGCTGCATTCCCGGGGCCCTGCCCTGCTGCTGCTGCCACGGCAGCCTGTCCTGGCCCTCAGCTGAGAAGTGCTGCAGTTGATTACATGCAAATTATCTGTGAATTAACAGAAAGGTAAAGCTGAAAATCAGCCTGGTCTGCCTAAGAGCAGTCAGTGGCTGGCATGACTCACAGGAAGCTGGGGACGTGTCTGCTGTGTGCACGGTCCAGCAGCTGGGCTTGTGTCTCTGCTCAAGGGCACTGTGAAACACCACTCAAACCACATTTGAGAGCATCAGGTTGTAGAGCTTTTCCTTAAATGAAATAAACTTTGCAACAGTAGGCTGTGAAGAGGGAGGCAGGAAGTTCTGAGGATGAAGACAGGGTGGTGCAGGGGCTGGAGGCTGGCAGGGGACATGGAGACTGCTTTTGGCACGATTGTGTGAGCTTTGGGGCACAACTGCACTGCAGATAGGGCAGGATGGGCACAGTGCTGGGCTGTGGCTGGTGGACCAGCACCTGCTGATAGCTGGAAGCCACCAGGCTGTGTCAGCAGAGCACCAAGGCTTTGCTGGCATGCTCTGCCTGCCTGTGGGCAGGTTTTCTCACCTAACACGCTGCCACCGCTCCTGGGCTGGAGCTGCCTCTTGGCCCAGCATCTCTGAGCAAGCACTGAGTGAGTCTGGGGCTGGCTGGCTCCAGCCATGTGTTCATGGCCTTTATTTCCTTTATATCTCTTTCCCCCTTGGCCTCAGTTTTCTTCCTGCACATACCAAAGCTGTACAAGGGAGCCTTAGAATTAATGGGATCTCCAGAAGTGCAGCTAGAAATAATAAAAATAACCATCCAATCCACAATTTTGGCCAGTGTACAGCAAATAGGCTCTGTGTCTAATCAGTTCTCCCTCTATTAGGAAAACAGGAAATGGTTTAAACTGAATGAACAGATGCTGGGAATAAAGAAAGAGGAGTACGTTTAAAGGGGAAAATGCGGTAGCTGCTGAAAGAGCCTGCTGGTCTCATGAGGTGCTGGAAAGATTAGCATGACAAATCGTTTCTGACTTTTCAAAGTTTGTGCCCTCCTCTACTTCCAGTAGCTTTGGGCAGGGGTTGCATTCAGAATCCCTTGCTCCAGGCTTCCACAATTTCTTGCCTTTCTCTACAACCCAGAACAGTAGCTAGCACATCTTAGATCAACATTAATAATGTTCCTGGTCTGCTTCAAGTATGTAAACGTACACAGTTGCAAAAAAGCAGGTTAATAGCTGAATTTTGGTTGCAATTACCAAGACACATAATTCTTTGCTTTTACAAGCACAAGTAATTTCAAGAACAGAAAGTACCTATACTTAAACTTAACATTTCTAATAATAGAATTTGCCATCTATTTTAGAAACCTGCAGAGTTTTGCCAAGTATCAAAACATAGTTACATCTTCATAGAGGGAAACGGCAAATTACTCTGTTTGTTCCTATTATAATTAGTGGTGGAGTATATATGTAAATCATGGCTCACAGAAGCTACCTATTGTCCTTAAAATCAAAGATTAAAGAAAGTAATATGTCAGCCAGCATCTGAATAGATGAAGGCTTGAATGATTTGGTGGGACCATCAGAACATTTTGTAAAGCATCAGTGCAAGTCCTCATCAAGCCTTTCTGAACAGTCTAACTGAAAGCCACTAGAAATGCAAAATCAAACTTCACAACTGAACATGTGCTCTGTCTGGCTCTTCCTTACTCTTTTACACTATTCCTTTGAAAATAGGTGACAAATTAACATAAAATATTGCAAAAGGAAATACGTGATGCGAATGTAACAGAACACTTCCTACCTTTTGTAATNTGTGATGTGAATGTAACAGAACACGCCCAGAAGAGAACACTTCCTACCTTTTGTAATGAAATATCTGTACAGATCTCTCTTGTTGATCATTAAGAGTGCAGAGACTTTCAGGACTGGTCTCCCAGCCTTCTGTCTGACTCCTGGCTGTGTTTCTTTGGAGGATACACGTTTGATTTTTTCATGACCTGACTACAGCTCAGAGCACAAGTATCTTCCTGCCTGTCCTTCCTTTCTGATGATCTGACAGTGTTTGCAATTACACTTGGTAAAAAGGCAAACAGGTTTCTGGGACTAACCTTTTGCAAGTGGTATACAGATGATTGAGTAAAGGAATTTGTCTGCAATCTCTGTTACTGTACTCCAGAATTTGCAGGATTTTTTTTTTTTTCTGACTAGGATTCCTAGGAAGGAAAAAGAAAGATCTCTGGTAGTAGAAATGAAGCTCTGTTTGAACTATCCCACATGACTAATTACAGGAAAGCTGTGACTTTTATTTCTGTCTCTTTTACCCTATAATTGGGCTCTAAGGTGTTAAGCTATAAATTTCAAATTGAGAGAGAAATTCACTTGGGTAGAAAGCAATTTAATGACCTTCATTAAGCCCACTGAGCCAAGCATATTCCTGGTGGCAACCTGTTAACTTTGACTGAGTGATTCCAAATTTGAATTTGGCCCATGAAAGAATTAGATGAAATCTTGATCTTAAAAGTCATTGTCTGATGACCCTTTACACGGGGTTTTTCTTGTAACATCAAATACATGGGGTAACTAAAAGACTAACAGAGGTTAGTTCTTGCAGTAATTTTGAGCAACCTCCATTACAAAAAGAAAAAGAGGGCATTAAAAAAGAGATAGGGTTGCATGACATTTGTTTTGGATTGATGATACATGAGAGGAAGGTCCTGTTCAGGGCCCCAAAGCAGATCCTGCCCACAGGATACTTGTGTCTGGTGCATATCTCTGGAGGAGATGGAGAATATATATTCTTTAAGACACTGTGCAAATATCTTGCTGTGCAGGCTGAAGGCCACTTAGCAGCAGGGCTTTGGTGGCAGTGGTGGGTCCTTGTACCAGACCAAACTGAGAAATAGTTGGATCTTTTCCAGAGGAAGAGAAAACACAGGTCTTGCAAGGTGTATGTTAGCAGGATGATCATCTTTCCTGTGCTGACCAGATGGGTCACTTTGTCCAGGTGTCACTGGCAGAGCACCAGCCTTTGGGCAGGAGGGAGGAGAGTTTTGGTGCTGCACCAGTCACAGCTCACACGTTTGGGGGTCACCCACAGCCTGAGACAGCCTGGGGCTGGTAGGTGCCATGGCAGGCTGGGCTGGGACAGCAGGAGGCAGAATAAGGATTTAACAAGGCTGGTGAGAAGAGTGGTATCAATGAAAAGAGGTCACGCTGAGACCTGCGTTTTGGTAATTTCTGCATGTGGGAAAGAGCAGGTCATTTAACGCATTAGTGCGCAAAGCTGGTGAGACTAATCCAGCTCTCGCCGTGTTTGAAAGACTCTTTTCCCCCGGTTCCTGATCTCAGACGGGAAATTATTCCTGATCTGTGTAGGGAAAAAAATAACTATTTCATCCCACGTCTCTGTTTTTTAAGAACATTCTGGGTTTTAGTGCAGGAAAAGAGCCTAGGCTGCTTTTGTTATATCCCTGCTCCTGTTGAGCTTTAAATTGCGATCTGCATTGGCTCCCACATCTTCTCAGTTGTGTTTTAAACAATCTCTGTTACAAACATATTCGATGGTAATGACTCCTGATGTCCCAGGGGAGCTGTGTGAGGACAATTCAGAAGTTTTAGTGCACTGCATTAAACCTTCATTTGTCCTTGTGGAGGCTAAGAAATTGTTTTTGTTTTTGAGAGTCTTAATGAAGAACAGTCGATTAAAATGTTTGTAAGGCTCTGAACTAAAGGAAACATTTCATTAGGTAACACAGTTATTTTAACTGGTACTCATTATTTTAAGCTGCTCATGGGGTTCCTATTAAATAAACAATGTTCAGGCTCCCATTGTCAATAAAAATATGCAATATTTAAATAAAAAAAAACCACCCTCATTTCTGTTCCTGATGCTGATCCAACAAGGGTGTTCGAAGTCAAAATTTTGTAGTATAGGCTGTCTGTCACCTGGAGCCCTTCTGCTGGCATTACGTGCCTCATGGCATCCTTGTCACAAGTTCAAGACATGGCTTATGTAGAAAAATCACATCAGGAAATGTTCATTTTCACTCCTTTTTGGTTACAATAGAGAAGATGTAACAAGTTGGTCACGAGTGTAGTGGGACATGGCAGCTCTGTGGGCTGGCACCAAGGTCTGCCACATCCCAGCTCAGGGCTGCTGCTCTGCCTCAGCATCCAAGTGTGGCTCCATGCAGCTGTGAAAGGAGTAGGAAAATAAAGATGAAAGAATTCAAAAGCACTTTGCTATTTCAGTCACGTCACCCTTTCCCTTGTTTTTTCTCTACTGAGTTTCTCTCCCCTCTCATCAAACAGTGTCTGTCTGCCTTCACTTTGATGGCCCTTCACAGTTCTCCCCATCACCTTGCTCTTCCACCTCAGTGGGCAGTGTCTGCCTTAGTGCTGGAGAGCTGGTGATGCCTGACTCCCCTCTCTACTGCTGTATTTTCATCCCACACTTCTGTGCTTTCTCCTGTTTCACAGTCGCCCTGCAGAAGAACTCGGACACCTATAAAGTGTCCATCCTTGGAGTTTTCCGTGCTTCCTGGGCACAGTTACCTCCAAAATAATAAAAAAATGAACAAATATATAGCAATATGGATGATGATATCTGATTTTCATTGTGTCTAAGGGGTAAGCCAAGTCAAGGCTGAGAGGATGAGCTATATCTGTGTATCACTATGCCTGTAGCACCACCAGGGGTTTTAGATGTTGGCTACATCAAGAAAACAAAACTAAACTGACAACTCCTTGGGAAATATGTGTCCTCCACTACAAGTGACAGACACAGCTCATATGCAGGCTGTGGGAGCCATGGTTTCAAGGTGTTGGAGCCACACTCCCATGGCTTGTGAATAGTCCTATTTCACTGATGTGGTATGTCTGTTTCACTGTTTTTTATGTTCAGTATGGCATCACTAGATAGTAACACCTACATTCAGCCATGGGGACATACCAGGTACCAGTAAAGTCACTTATATTTATTGCTTCAGCTTCTTTCTGCTTCAGTTATCTAGTCAAAACAAAAGGCCTCCAGTACTCTACCTGGAACTTTATTTTTATGGAGAAGGACAATTTTGATGAATGCTTTAATACAACAGGAAGGGCTATTTTGGGGGAAGTTGCTTTGCTTTTGTACAGAGGATTTTTATTACTTTAAACACAGGATTCTTTGTTTAAAAGAGAGAAGGCCTGCAAATTTTCTTGTTTACTTTGCCTTTGCTTCCCCTTATGACAGGGGGTGGGTAAAATTTATCCATGTAGACACTGTCAGCTTAACCCAGAATTTCACAGTACAGTGTCTGTCTTGTTTTCATCACTGAAAAAAAGAGAAATGGACGGAATTTAAAATGCTGTGGACCACTGAGACTCAAAAAGAATGCCAAAGGGTTCAGCACTTGGTCTGGCAAGGAAACTGGAGAGAAACTCAGTAGTAGTATCCCTCTCTGTGTCAGGCTCAGGACTGCAGTTCCTTGCACAGCTCCTGAGGAAGACTGGGATCATAAATTCTCCATGCCTTCCTGGTTCTCCTGCCTGCCTTCCCAGCCTCCTTTCCTGGGGCAAGCCCCTGCTTTTCAGGGCCGAGTTAAGCCAACCCTTTTGCTATCCTGCAGAGAAGTGAGAACTTCCCTCCTCAGCTGCAGCTCATGAAGGGGAGGTCCCAGCTGGCCCCTGGCTGCTCAGCTGGTGGATGAGTGGGTGGCCACAGCCCTCTCCTGGCCCCACAAGCCATCTGAGAGGGGATGGTCTGAGAGGACTTCAGCTGTGCATACATGCTGACAAACAAGACTGCATCAGTCCTTTTTTTCCCAGCTTGTCTTCAAACACATGCTGGAAAAGGAAACTTTGATTTTTATTGCTCACATATTGATGTCCCAGCTGTTGGGAAATCACAAAGACCAAAGACCGTTCTACTGAGTAAATATTAGACTTGCAATTAATTGAGATCATTTTCTAGAGTAATGTGGGCTATGCAGCATCCCATTTGGCCTGAGGAAGACCAGAGGCATCTTCCTGACTCTAAACCAGTCCCCAGCTCTCCAGTGATCCCAGCCACGTGTCTGTTCATAGAATGGCAGAGTTCAGCCTTCCCTCGTGTTAGCAGGATCAGAGCAGAGAGAAGGGCCTTTGAATCACCACAAATAGTGCTCACAGAGTCTGAGCAGTAGTTGTTGTACTGAGAAAGGACTCAGCTCTCCTGCTGTGGTACTCAGGGTCAAGATCAGGTCAGGGATTATTCAAAGCGCTCTGTACAGTTAGCCAGGGGAGGCACCTGCTGAAAATGGTCTGAATATTCTTTTTATTAACTGCAAAAGAACCGTATAGATGCCTTCTGTTTCTTCTCCTCATGGGAGCTGTGGTGTCTCAGTGCAGTGCAGAGACACCTGTGCAAGCAGGCAGTTCAGTTTGTACCATGAGGTTTTACACTAGCTCTGACCCAAAGCCAGCAGCCAGAGCATCCCCACACCTCTGCCCCATCAGTGAAAAACAAGCACCCAGAGGAAGGGTATAAAAATAGCTCCTTGAGTAAAATCTATTTCCTCTGTATTTAGTTGTGTGTCTTGAAATACAGTAGTGTGGTGAGGGGAGGGAGTTGCTCTGTAGCACTTGGCCCATGGAGCTGACAGGAAGGTCATCCTCAAAGATCAGCAGGAGCATGTGCATGACTTGCGTCTTGTGTTTCCTCTGAGGACAGACTAAATTTAGCATTTTCACAGATGGACATTGAACCATAATCCATCTAGGACTGTAGGGTGAAGAGTGGGATAGGAGTTGTTTGGGCTTTTAGCTGTGTAACCAGCTTCAGTGCACCACCACTCGTTGTTGTGCTCCTCAGGGTTTTCTGCTTTGCTCAATTTTCTGTCTTACTTCCTGATCCTTTTCCCTGAAATTTTAAAAGTTTAAGCACAAAAGAAAAGTAAACTGCTGGTTCTGGGTTCAGGCCTGACATCCCCACTAATTTAATGTCAAACTGTGGACGTACTTTTTAACAGAACCATCACAAAGATGGAACCTATGAATACTGGTCCTTGCAAGAGTTGTAGACACAATTACTAATGACTGATGATTTTGGTTTCCCCAAAATGTTGCCTCCCACTCTTTTGGCTTCCAGACAGTTAAAGGTGGTATTTGTACCCTGTATACTGTTGTCCTGTATTCTGCCAGGCTGATCCTTCTGTTGGTAATCTTAAACAACTATTTTATGAGCATGTTTTGAAGTGAACTAGTTCTGCTAAAAATCCCATTTCCCTGACTGGTCTGAGCTGGAAACAGGCAATCCGTGATGCAAAGCACATGTGTATTAAATAATGTATTTCCAGTAATAGAAATTATGTTTCTGTGTATCTGCTTCAGCACACTGCACAGATTTGATATATTGATCTTGACACAAGAAGCCTGATTTTCCTGTCATTTATGCAAGTGGTTTGTCAGAACACTTATTCCCAGGTTACACATTTTGCAAAAGAGCCTGAAACAATGTCAGATTTGCTTAGTTCAGATTAATCCCAAATTTTAGAAAGTAGAGTTAATGCTATTGCAGCTATGATGGTCTAAAAGTCTAGAACAGGAGGTCATTTGCATAAATTCCAGTGTATCTTTTCCCATTCATATTAGCTGGTCTCATAAAGAATATTATTTCTTCATTAAAATGTTGTCTTTAACTCCAGAACTGTACTTCTCTTTTCTTGAAGGCAGAGTCCATATTTGACTGGATTTTTCTTAAATCTGTTTAAATAAATATCTCACAATCTAGAACAGGAAAACAGATGTTTAACCATTCTTGTCCTTGGATGTCCTAAGCACTTATTAGAAGGTGCTGCTTTACATTTGTGTCATATATTCTTCATAAATGCATTAAACAGTCATTGATTCTGCAGAATTGTAATGCAGTCAAATAACTGGGTCTTTTTTCCTTCACAGAGTTGGCAAAATACAAATTAAATTTTACACAGCATAGAGATAATTGCTTGCATATTGCAGGAAGGATTGGGATGGCCTCCAGCCTCACTAAAGGTGTGCCTTCCAAGAAAAACTGTAGTTATACACTATTCAACACTTCATTGATAAAGCAGCCCTGACCTCTTCTCCTTAGCAAGACAATTTGGAGCTCATGAGTGTTGGTGAGTCCTGTTTCCATGAAGTGAACCTAAGGTTCCATTTTTCTCACCAATAACATTTTACTTCCTGATGCCAAATGACAGGCTTTTTTATTGCCATTTGCTTTTGCAAGCCAAAAAGATTGCAAATTCAACAGTAGCACCCAGTGATCAAGGGCATTTTTCTATTTCCTAGATTAGGGAGGAACACCAAAATATTTGAACTCAAGATACACTTCTAAAAGGTATTATTAGATCTTTGTACACTTCAGTTTTACTTCTTCGACACTGTACCCAGCTCTTTCTCTGTAGATTTCATGTGTCTTTAGGATTTTAAGTTAATAGCTGCATTTTGCCAAGGAACATACATCCAGTTTCTTTGGAAATCTGTGGAAATTGCATTTAGGTACCAGAGAACAGATTCTGGCTTTAAGAACCAAATAGCATTCTTCAGAAAAGCACTGAAGAACTTGTTAACTCTACAGGACTCCTACTTAGTGAAATAAGAACATTCTTCCTTTCACTGACTAGAAAAGTCAAATTAGGTTCCATGCAGGGTGAAGGAATCCGGGTGCTCTTGATGCCAATCTGACCTGTGAAAAACCTTAATGAAAAAAGCTTTGTGCACGGATGGCTGGTGAAGGTAGTTCAGGCTTTACACCCCGTAACCCTCATGGCCATTGCACGTGTTCAGACAGATCTGCTGTGGTTGTGCTGTGCACACACAGTGCTGCTCCACGGGAGAACTGCTGGGACACAGCCTTCCCCTGGGAGCTCGACACATTCTGCAGTGTTCAATCTGCTGCAGCTTTTCATTATTCCAAAGATGCGCCTTTCTGCACATAAAAATGCAAAAATGCTCATTCCTCTCCCATCAGTTTCTGATTGGCATCATAAAACGGGACATGCAGGCACAACAGAGCCAGGCCTGAGCTCAGTAGCCCTGGGGGCTGGTGCTTCTCTCAGCTGAGCAGAAGATTGTCAGCCAGCTGCAAGTACCCATTTTATCTCACACCAGAAGGCTGAACCTTCCTGAGCACCAGGAACGTGTCCTGTACCTACCTGAGCAGCCAGGACCTACCACAGCGAGTGGGATCACCCAGACCAGGAGATGCAACAGCCTTGAGGCTTTTGCAGTGAAATCTGAGCAATACTGACAGGAGAATGAAGGCAGATCAAGGAACCAATCCTGGTTAAAACAAACCTTTTTTTCCCCACCAGGTTAATTTTAACCTGGATCCCCTTGCAGATCAGGTTCTCTGTGAGGCTGCACAAACATTTCTGTTGGCACAGGGGAAGCAGCAGGAAGGAGCAGGCACCTGGGAAAGACAGAAAAGGCAACAAAGGGATTTGGCAGGACTGTTGGCTCTTGACCACTCAAAGTGCTCATGGAACTATCATGTAATGTGGGACTGTTACATACCAAGAGATTGCCTGAACATAGGAATTAAAAAGTACTCCATGACATCATGTACTTGTCCCACTCGCAGAAACACAAGCGGGTTTTCTGTCTTCTGGTAACTGGAAATTCCAATGTGTAGAAATCCAGCATTTGGCAATGTCTGATGGTACCATGCAGAAGGGGGATTTCCAGAGTTTGGGTGCTAGGCTGGCAATTGCTCACTGGCATTCCCAGGAGCAGCATTTCTGTAGAGAACATCAGCAGAAATCCTGTCTGTCAGAGAGCTAACATCCTCAAAATATCCTAACTGTTGGTATATGGACGCCAAAGAATGAAACCAGGCAGAGGTGCTCCACACTGAAAAAAGAAAGGTTGTTTTCTAGCCAGTCATTCCACCAGCTGATAAAAATAGCTTTTAAACTACACTTTTTTTCAATTCTCTGCACAGCAGGCTGCCTGTTGTGTGTGCCCTTGTTATTCATACCCGCCATAAGTCTCAATAGCAGCTTTACAGATTCTTTTATGCTTGTCTTAGATCTGGTATTGTAAATCAGAAACCTTTGCCATCCTAAACATTGCCTGGTAGGAACTCCTCTGCATTCTTTTTACCTTAGAATAAAAGGGAAGTGGAAAATACAGTTAATGCAGTAATTTGGCCCAAATAAATGTAAGATTTTACAATACTGACATTGGATTTTATTTTAATTTGAGTGAAATTCCTCCAGATTAGCCAAGCAGAGAAAATTTCCCCCCCTAAGCAGCAAATAGTGTGTGCCAGTTTTTTAAATTTTTCTTTCAGCTTGCCTTGAAGCCTGCTTGTGTTGGATACTGGGTGGGGGAAAGATGATGAACAGAACTTGCAATTTGCTGCAGAACATCTCAGGAAAATAGTCTGAATACTCTTCCATTAAACAAACAAACAAACCAACCAAAACAGGTAACAACTTACTCTAAAGAAAGAGAAATGGCATTTAAAGGAAAATCAGCTGTGGCTTCTACCATCCAAACAGAACAACCTCGGGCAAGTTGGGACAAGCAGGCTAGGAATATTTTTGTTACACTGTTACTCTGTAGTTGCTAGAACAACTCACCTTTGTCATGCACCAGTGGGTGAGGCTCCTCTTTGTCTTGGAAAGTAGAGTATGATGGGCTGAGATAGGCTCCTGATTTCCCCACAGAGGCCCAACACAGTGAGACGGGAGCCAAAACATGCCCAAAAGGCAGCACTTTAATGCTCCTTGTCTTCTGTCATTGGGTATTGCTGAACTCCCAAAGATATGTCTCTGTTCTAATGGAGATAAGTGCTTCAGGAAACAATCACAAACCTGCTTCGAATTTTTATTTCACTCTTTTCTGCTGAAGGGGTGGGGTTTTTTTTATTCTAACCAGTAGCTCGTTCAGGATGTGCCCACCGTCCAGCACAGCTCCCCAGCAACCAATCAATACTGTACCAACACAATGTGGTGTGTGGTTTCGCTCACAGGGCCTCCCAGGTCAGACTGGTTTGTGAGGTGAGGCTCTTTGCTGCAGCCTCATCAGAGCATAACTCATCTGGTGGTACTGCTGGCAGGTCAGAGAAGTCCCCTCTGCTCACACAAGACCTTGCTGAAGCAGTAGAGCCAGTCCAGGGGCAGGTGAGCCTACAATGAGGTCTGGGAGGATGGTAACGGGGCTGTACTTTACACCAGCTTGTAACTGTTTTCTTAAGCAACTCACGGTCAGCAAATGGTTACTGCTTAGGAAGATGCTGTATATATAGGAGAATTGGTCCTGTGCCCAGGAAACCAGAGGAACTGGACAATGTAGGAATCTGTTCTGAAATCTCTGAGAGGCAAAGTTAGGCTGGAGGTTGAAGGGACATATGTGTTCTGCAGGCATGTTCTGCTCCAAAAGCAGGTGAAACTGTCCTGGGTTGTACCTACCTGAATATTTGGGGGGCAAATCTAAATTCCCGTGAAACAGCCTGAATCACATGAAGGAAAATATGTGTATCTTACTTTGTGGTCTGCTCTACAGTCATCCACCTTTACTTGATGATCTTTATCTATACTTTTGGGGATAAGTCTCCAAGCAACTTCTCTCCTTCTGTAGATCTTCCTGCTTCATAGAATGCAGAGAAAGAGAAAAGATGGGTTGAAAATAAGGGAAGAAAAGCTGGTGTGGAGGGTGGGGGGGTTGTGATGTTTGGGAGAGGTGGATGAGCAGTATGTAAATGTGAGGTCCATCACTGCGGAGCAGATGGGTCTGGCTGTGGCCTTCGGCTTTACAGTAGAGTTGGTGTGCCAGGATGCTGTTAGGTCATGGCAACGCTTCTAAGCTGCTATAAATCCACCCCATGCTGACATCCACAGCAGAGATATAATGATGATATATCCTAACATTTGCTAAATATATGCCTACATCGCAGTTCAGCGTGGAGGTTGTGTTGGACTGTCTATATTTCTTCTTAATTTGTTTGGTTTAGCTAGTTGAGAATGTTCTCTTTTTGCCTACCACTGTGCTGAACTGAGGAGCCAAAAACCTCTCCTTGGAGTTGTGCTTTCTTGCGCCAGGAGGGAATATGACTCCATTTATTTATTTGTTTTTAATTTATTTTATCTGTTTTAGTACCCAATAAACTTGTTGTTTTTTCCAACTGGCACGACAAGGCTCTGGCTCTTTTTAAAGAATGTGGTTCATTTGATTTAATCTAATGAATGTTTAGTGCTGTTGAAAATAGCTGGAGCCAGAGCCAAGAATAATGTACTGAAATGTGCTGGTTGAGCAAGGACTGCTTCACTCTGCCAATCTGTTTCCCTCCAGTTGTTCAGATTTACCTGGATTTGCAAGTAGCATTTGCAGGCAAGACGTATTGATCAAGGTGCTTTTTAATACTGATTCCAAAGGCCAGTAGTGCCAGAGCCATATTTTGCCACACTTATTTCAAGACACAGGCAACAATGACAGCTTTTCTTGTTGTTCAGTGCAGGATATCTAATCTCTGTTTCAGACCACTTTAAAGGGAATGTGAAATGCTGATATCCTTTTATTTCATATGGGAAAATTGAGGCATGAAATGGTAATTTTTTCCCCTAAAGTTACCCAGAAAGCAAGTGACAGAATGAGTAATGAAACCAGCATCTACTGGGATCCTGCAACTGCAGTGTAACTCCTGATTTCTCCATGAACTGAAGCAAGACCGTAGTCTGAAAACAAGTTCTGCTAAGTCCTAATGGTTCTCACTGGTTTTCAGAACATCCATGTTTACTGTCCTGCCTGCACCCTCTAAATTGCTCTGTAGAGGTACCTAACTCTCCCTATTAAAAAAACTTGAATTTCATGCATGTTTTTGCACTGACTTTGACACTGCAAGCCACACCAAATATTTAAATTGTTTTTAAAACTGTACAAATCCATTTTCCTTTTGCCATCCATCAGTTGTTCCTGTTAGATAGTTGGTTTGCTATTTCTTCTAAGAAAGGGTTAGCTAATACTTGAGCTTCATTGGATTAAAAAAATAAATCAACCATAGCACATCTTATTCTGTGATAGTGATGTCCATAGGGATGGATTTTCTGCAGAGATCGCTTTACACCCTAAAGCACAATGTAGGATTGACTTGCATAAGTAATGAACAGATGCTTCTGACAGCTATTACATTATTCATTTCCCTATGCATGTGATGGAGGAAGGAAACAGCACCTGTTACTATGGGAGAAATATTGTCACTGCTTTCTGCATTACAGACCTCCAGGGCAATCTGGGCCAGGCGTGTTTCACAGCATTTGTGTTGACCCAAAATGAAGCCATTCCAGGTTACGTCCCCTCGTTATTTTGTCCTTTGTTTCCCTTAGATAGGTCCCTCAGTTCATAACCTAAGAAAATAAAATAGCTGCTCCAGGTGTGAAGGAGCACTGAAAGCAGTGGAAAAAATTTGTTTTCCATCTTTCACCCCAAATTTTTCTCAGGAAGGCTGGGTAGAACTATTAGAACTTATTTCCTCTCTACAATAACAGTACTTTTTACAGACCATCTCAGATTTCATATGAAAGTAACTCATATGCCTGGGGAATTTCTAAAGGAGTATTTAAGGGTAGACAGAAGTAATTTCCTTGTCATCCTGACATTAGACTGAGGTGAATTCCTGTCCATCATCGGTGTTGGGCAGGGCAGCACACATGGCCCATGGTGCAGGCACACTGCTAATAGACTTAGTTTCAGATGCAGCCAGTCAGGGCCATAAAATTTTCTTGTTCACTCCACTGCAGGTAATGATTGGAGCATTTGGAGTGCAGTGCCAGGAGATGTTTCCTTCAAGAACTTCTGTGACTCAGCCTTCCAGTAAAGGGGGTTTATAGCAAAGAGAGAGGGTACCTTTTTACACAAGACAGTGATAAGACAAGGGGGAATGGTTTTAAAGTAAAAAAGGAGAAATGTAAGTTAGATGTTGGGAAGAAATTCTTTGCTGTGATGGTGGTGAGGCACTGGAACAGATTGACTGGAGACATTGTGGCTGCCAAGCGTTCAAGGCCAGGCTGGATGGGGCTTTGAGCAACCTGACCAAGTGTAAGGTGCCCCTCCCTATGGCAGTGGGGTTGGAATAAGGTGACCTTTAAGGTCCCTTCCAACCCAAACCATTCTATGACTCTATTCTTTGAGTCAGGCACAGGTTAGAGCAGGGGCAGGGTTGTTTTCCTTGTCAGGGACATACTGATAATTCATGGACCACAGTCACACATAAATTCTTCCTGCCCAATCATCTTCTAGTCTCAGACAAGCAGCTCCTTGCCCTTGGACAAGTGGGCTGTACTGATTTCCACCCCAATTCCCCCTCCCCTCCCCCCCACAATCTCTGCAACACTTCTACATCCCAAAGCCTGAATTCCCTACTTGAAGCTACAGACTCAGTGCAGTTGGCAGCATAGTGCCTATTTGCTGCTGCTGACAGATGTTTTTCCCAGCTGGGGCTGCAGCTGAACTAGACTGCCCACAGCATGTCTCTTTGTCTTCTTTATAGGAGCTAACTGATGTGGTGTGGTTATTAAGAATATGGCTTTCAGCGTTATTTTGTGAAATATTTATTCCATGTATCATTCATCAGTGAGTGGATGTACGTGTTTTTAAAGAGCAACTTCGTAGAGATAACCTTCACAACACTACTGGAACTGTAGATTGGGGAGGGGCAGAGCCTGCTTCCTCCCACAGTAATTACTTCTATTCTGTTTTAATTACAGAAGTTTTTTTAAGACCTGAAATTGCGCCTTAATTATGTTTTAAAGTTTGGCTGCAATTACAAGAGCTACCCAACCTCCTCACACTCTCAGACTCCATGTCCATGTGCTGGTTTAGCAAAGCCTCATTCCCTGGCAGGGTTATTGTGATACCTCTGCTGGCACACTCTCCATGTTTTTCCACCCCTCTGGCTCTCAGCTGATGGCTCTGATCAGCCCAGGTCCCTCCCAGCCTCCCCCCAGCATGCCAGACCCTGCTGCTGGGCTCACACAGAACACAGAATATGCTGAGCTGGAAGAGACCCACAAGGCTCCTCAGGGTGGACAACTCTTCCAGGAGTCATGGGAATTTAGAGGTGAAATGCTAGAGGTGAACAGCTTAGGCTGTTTCCTAGTTTCTTAAATGAGGAGTGCTAAAGGTTTTCTTAAGGTGATTTTTAAAACCCACCAAGAGCTGGGATCTGGCAAACCGGGTGCTGTGTATGGCCTGCTCCTGCCTCAGGTCTTGTATTGCAGGTCTGGGCAGATGCCACAGGAGCAGTGAAATGACAGTGAAGACCTTACCCCTTTTCTGCTTGCACAAAGCAGGCTGAGATCAGGTGGAGGCAGCCAGCCTATGGGGCAAGAGGTGTGCATGCTATGCAAGGGTGGGTTAGAAAAGACAGATGCAGTTCAAAGTATAAAGCAGAAAAGTGAGGAGCTGTCTTCTCAGATGAGCCCTGCTGCAAGTTTCCTGAATCACTCACAGGACCTGAGTTGAGCTGCTGCCTGGAGAGCCAAGGCAAGGATAAACACAGAAAGGAAGAGGTACAGAAGGTGAGGGTGTCTCAGCTGGTTCCCAGCCCATCTTTTCCTTCTCTGGCTGCAGCTGTGGTTTCTGCTTCATGTGTGACATATTATCTCCCTACTACAGGCACGAGCGCCGTTAGTGCACCCTCAAGACATTCCTTGCAGCTCCCAGATAGGCAAAGACCCAAGTCAAAGAAAGACACAACACACAGCAAATGGGAAACAGTTACAATGCCCTTTGTTCTCATGTACTGAAAACACCTTGGTGCTCAAGGGCATTGGCAGGAAAATTTGCACGCTTCAGGCATGTTACATGGTTGTCAGTCCTTCCAGTGAGGCTGCAGTCAAAGAACAGTTCCTGCAGAGCAGCCAGAAGTGAAGCAGGTAGGTTTCATCTTTGCCAGTGTGATGGAAGGAGTCTCTCAGGGAGGGCCTCTGTCCCTCTCCTGGCACCACGTACTGGGGTCTTTCTGCCAGGTGTCCTTCTGGGTCTGCATGACCCCACCCAAGGGTTACATGGAATCACTCAGTCCAGGCCTGCCCCTGGACAAGAGCACCCACCACACAGGTGCAACCATGGCTCTGCCATGGCCCCAACCCTCCCTTCCTGTCCAGAAATGGCCTTTGGCCCCCTGGGAGTGGCACTTGCCCCAAAGCCATTACCAAAAGCCTTAGTCCAGATCAGCAGTCTGTGGCACCAGTAGAGCCATGCCCGCTTGGGCTGAAGCCCTGGCACACCGTGGCACAAAGTGTGGCATATCTCCTCTCTGTTCTTCCCTCTCAATACCTGTCTGCCTGGGAGAAGTAGCTTGTTGGATTTGTTCAGCTTTTGATGCAAGAGGGCAAAACTATGATGCTGTTGCTCTGGAATCCTGCCCGACCTCTCCTACCAGCTGCCTCCAGCAAGGTTCAGGATGTTTTTGGCACATCCAGTTTTCTGTGCTTTAGGTGGGAAATCCTAACACAACAGTCTGGCACTTTCCAAAGCAAGCTGTGCCTCTGGATCTCAGGTGTTTTGATCCGTGTGTCAAAAGGGCAGGCATCCCCTCTGCAGTGCTTCAGGCGGGTCTGCTGCTGCAGGAAGCAGGCAGAACCCTCGGGATCACAGCGGGCTGAGCAGCATTTTCAGCCAGTTGTAAAGAGCTTTAGCTGTCAGATGCTTAAGTTAAGGAATGGCACTGGGGGCGGGGAGGGAAGCCAAGAACATTGTGAAGTTTAAAAAAACCCCACAGCAATACAAGTTTTGCCTTTTAAAGGCTTGGGTGGAACCCCCCCCCCCCATCCTCAACATATCAGAGCTTTAGCAAACTTCCTTTCATGCAGTTTTTATTTCTCGCTCCCGATCTCGGATGCCGCCTGCCCGGGCGCAGATACCGCAGTTCTGCATTTCTTTCTCCTGAAAACTCTTTTTTCCTTCCAAGCAGCGGCGGGCCCGGTCTGGCCGCAGCCCCCCCGCCCCGGCCGGGCCGGGCGCGCTCCGNATTTGTTGTTTTTCGCAAGCGGGCCGGTGGCTCCTTGCCATGAGCAGCCCGAAGGCAGCATGAAAGCGGGCAGGCGCGGCTATCCCGCCCGCTCCGGTGTAGGATGGCTCCTGGCGAAGTGCTGCTGCTGCTGCTGCTGCTCCTGCACAGGTCGGTGGGGCCCGCGCCTGGGGAGCCTGTCCCGGGGGGCTGCTGGGGGGTCGGGGCTCAGCGGTGCCCTCAGCAGGGCAGCGTCCCTCCGCCGGCTGCCCGGGGGACAGCGGTACCCTATGGCCCGGGGACAGCGAGGGACGGCGGTGCCCTCGGCAGGGCAGTGTCCCTCCGCCGGCTGCCCCGGGGACAGCGAGGGACGGCGGGGCCCATAGCCTCGGGGGCAGCGAGGGACGGCGGGGCCCATAGCCTCGGGGGCAGCGAGGGACGGCGGGGCCCATAGCCTCGGGGACAGCGAGGGACACTGGTGCCCCTGGCCTCCGGGACAGCGGAGGGACAGCGGCGGATGAGCCGGTAACGGGCACCGCGAGCGAGAGGGCAGGAGTTGATACAGTTTTAGAGTTACAGTTTTACGTTTTATCATTGCTGATAGGAAACACCCTGGGACTGTAGGGTCGATAGGGTAGGGAGAAATATTTGCTTAAATGATCCCCCCCCCCATTCCTTTCTAGTCTTTCTTGGGCTCGAGTCTGAGCAAAATGCTTTGAGAACATCTGTTTCTCACAGTTCACAAATCTCTGAATGGTGATGGGGGAAGGTCTGGGGAAGCTGGCTGAGCTGAAATGCTGAGAGAGATGTGGGAAAGCCAGGGCAGCTGGAGTGGCTTGTAAAAATAAAATCAAAATCTGGCTTTTATGTGGAACAGAACAGCTCAGATGCGTTGACTGAAGGTTTTGCAGCCTGCAGTCTTTATGCTGCGATATAGCTCTTGGACTTGTTCTGGATATTGTGAGTTTTTTCAAAGATCTGCTTGTGATATTTCAGTCTTTCCTGTTTTCTGAATGGGCAAGCAAAATGCCCTGAACAAAACTTGGCTTTTGTTTTGTGTAATATTTTTTTATTCTAAACCTTTCAAATGCAGTCTTTTGGTAACTCTGTTCCAGAGTTACCAAATAACAAACAAAGAGGAGATAAAGATGACATTGAGGATGGATGGGTCGTTTCTTGGGGCACACATTTGCAATGCAGGAGCCCTCTTTCCCCAATTACTGAATTAGTCACACTTATGTGGTGTCAGCAACAAACTAGCTGATGATGGAGTTTGCCACTACTTCGTAAGATGTGTTCTTTTTTAGACTGGGGAGAACGCACCACTTCATGCCAAGGAAGTGATTCTTGAGGTCAGTGCACAGCACCCTGCTGTTTTGCAGCCTTTAAGAAGGAACATGTAATCTGGATGTAGGGGTAGGGCTGCCTGCAGAAAGGTTGTGGTACTAAACCACTGTGAAAGCCAAGTGTCTTGGACAGCCTGTGCTTTAATGTGTTGGCCCATGCAGCAGCCTGGAGCAGTATTCAAGCTCTCTGACAGAGCTCTGGTCTTCAAAATGTTGATTCCAACGGATTAAAATCTCCTTGCTGCCTGTCCTGCCTACAGAGGTCTCTAGAAGGAGGAAGGGGAAACAGCTGGCTCTTCTCTCTAGAGTTGAAATGTTAACTGTGTTTCCAGTTTCAGTTGTTACTTACTGTGTTGGTAACAAAAAGTGGTTTGCGATACACATTGATTTACTTATTTTTTATCTTTGGTTGTAAACTTTGGGTAAAAAAAAAGTTCTAAAAGGCTGCCTGTCATGTTACATTTACTAAAGAAAACCAGAAATGGTGGAAATACTCCCTGAATTTAAGCAGGTACCAAACCTGACATTTGACAAGGTATTCAGGTGCCTCAGATTACAGCATCAATGTGCCCTTGTTGGCAGCTTCTCCCATTAAGCTTGGAGATGTTTTAATGTGGCAACCAGAGCTTTGAAGCTCTAACTTCATGTATTCTGTGTTGTCAGTGATCACCTAGGGGGGACACTGTTCATCGCAGGGCTTCTCGCTGATCTCAATCTCGCAGTGCAAATAGGTGACTGTAGTTTGTATTTGAGATGGATGTGAAGCATCTTGGAGCTATTCTCAGTGCTTCCCTATACATGACCTTACCTTTTCCTTTGGAAATTCAACTCTGCTTTTTCCTGGTGCCAGTGCCTCATGTACCTTGATATTTTGCTGCAACTCAGTAGGTTTTGTTGTGTGAATAAGAACTGTCCAGTAAGAGAAATAGGGGAGATGACCCTGCATTCTGTGTCAAACACAGGTTTTGTGCTCATATAGTTGGTATGAGCTTTATCATTGCTTTCCATGGAGCTTGGAAGTGATGTGGATGCTTGATCTCCTAAATAGCAGCAATAATGCAGAGACGAAAAACCCAAACCCAAGGTCCCCTGTGTACCATGAAATGCGTAAGTTTTGTGTAACTGGGCATTTCTCTGAAGAATTTTGACAGATGACTCAAACTCTTTTGCATTAGTATTCCACTGTCTGTTGCAGCAGTAGAGATCTTGATGCTGCTTTTCTGCTTGTTTCTCTTGGTGAGTTTCTGATCTTGTCAGCTTTGCCCATGTACAGAGCTGTTGGGATCCATCCAGAGAAAGCAACAGTACCATTTGCAATTTCGCTCTGACCCTGATAGTTGCCTGCAGGAACTAAATATGGACTACTTCTCTGTTCTGCAGTATAGAGAGATATGAATCCTAATATAGGAGTGCCTCAGAGCAAGAGTCTGTCACTTGCTTTCAGCCATGGAGAGTTAGGAGCAGCACACTTGTATAGTCTTTAGGGCAGTGGCCATACTAAGCCAAGAGTGTGCAAGCAAGGCTTTTTGCTGTGTCTCCTAAATGCAGAAATGCAAAGTGACCTAGTGTAACAGGATGCTTCTTAATGCTGCAAAACTGTCCCTGGTAAGAGGGCTCAAATTCTGATGCTCTTCTGATAGCTAGAAAGTCATTGAACTCTCCTTAGAAATCAGCTTAGGATTTGCAATTGAATATACTTTTTTTTTTTTTTTAACATGAAGTCTATCTCCTCAGTTTTCTGTGTGGTTCAGATTAGAGATTATTTTAAAACAGAAAAGAGGGAAAATAAAGAGTTGGGAGGGATTCCTGCTTTGTGAAATGTCTTTTCTAAAGCAAATGGTTAGCTGCCTGGACACATGCCTTGGATGTGAGAAGATCAAAACTTTGTTGCCTTTAAGCACAGAGCCAAGTCCAGTGTGTGAGTGCCATTCCTCTGCACTACTGTCTGCACAGGGCTCTGAAGCTCCTCAGTGAGTGGGAACATGGACATTGGGTGAGACTAAATTCCAGGCTCTGATGCATAGGGAGCTATAAAGACTACCAGTGTCTCAGATTTAACCTGGAAATTAAATTGTGCTGCCTTAAACCCTGGGCCTTATTTAGAGGACATTTTATTACAATAGTTCAACTCATTCAATTCTACCCCACACTGGAGCATGGTGGGGTCTCACTGCCCTAAGGGAAACCAGGAGGGTGGAAGTACAAACAAGGTGTTGGAAATGCTTTTCTTTGAGCAGAAGGAGACAGATGTTCCCATCTACTGGACTTGAGCTGGCTGTGAGTGTCCCAGGTACAGACAAAGAAAAGGGTTTGTGGTTAAAAGTAATCAATTATCAGAATAACTTTAGAGTTCAGATGAGTAATATTATGTGGCTGCAGTGTGGCTTCAGGTGAGAATATAGTATGCTTTCTACTTGAGGATAGCCAGAAACCAGGAGGATGGATTTAAATGGATGCACTGTATTGGCTCAATAAAGAACACATCCTCTGCCTCCTCAAGCAGTTGCTCTTCTGAGTAGGCTGCTGGTTGTATGCAAACTTCTACTTTCAGAACAAAAGGAACTTAGTCTGAATGTCAAACCTTAAATCTCAGTTGGTTAAAGTTGAAAGGTTGAGTGAGTTTCTGTTTGTGCTAAGCTCCTGGTAAAGCTCTTATTTTAAAATTTCTGTCCCTCCAGCTTGTCCTATCTGCTACACTTTTGGTCTTCTTTTTGCAATTTTCTGGTTTACTGTCTTCTTTTTCTTTCTTTTCTTCCTTCCTTCCTTCCTTCCTTTTCTTTTTCTAGCCTAAATCCTTGATTTGTTACTGGATCTTTGCTGTAAGATTAAAAAAGAAAGCTTGTCTTGATAGAGTGATGGTGACTTCTGTGCAGTGAAGGGGGCTCAGCCAGCTACCCTGTACATCTTTCCTAGCTGGGCAGAAACAGAGCCTTAACTGGAAGTTAAGAAAACCAGCATCATCACAAGGGCTGTCAACAGCACATTAATAAAATTATTTCGTCATTAGGTAGAAAGTGAGATCTGATGGTGCTTTTTATAGAAGGTGCTGACACTGTTACAGGGAGCTGCAGAGCTTTGCTAAGGGAACTGGTACCTTTGTACTGAGTGGTAGCAAGAGAGCGATCTGCAGTAATATATTCAAGCCCATAACATTTCCTAATTTGAACATATTTTATTTAGTGCTTCAGGCTGAGCCATGATTGCACTGTGTAAAGCATAATGGAATGCATGGCCAAAGCAGCTCTGTCAAAATTGAGGCAGAGGAGAAAACAATAGTAAAATAAAGGGTGTCAACCAAAGCTTGCTTAGCTTCCTGGTCTTTCTTAAATGAGAAATATGAGGAAACTGTTAGGTTTCCCAAATAAACTCCTTGGGTGATGTCCATCTGTTGCTCATTAGTTGTATCTCAACAAAGTCAAGAGGATCAAGTGTACTGGTCCTCTGTAGGCAGTCTGTCCCCCTCATGCTGGGGTTGAGCTCTGCTTTTTGTCCTGGCAAATTCATGAGCAAATGGCTGTGGAGAGGTTTGCAAGGGTTGTTGTTATTTCCTTCCAGTTCTATTAAGAGAAAACTGGTTAGCCCATGACAGGAACATCTCTTCCAAGTCCTGTGTTTTCCCACCTCTGCAGGCTGAGTCAGGAGTCAGAATAAGTCATAGCAGAGAGTTATAGGAAGGGACAAAAGAGTTGATGAAAATGCTGCTCAGTTGAGCAAGCAGGATTAAAGTGTCAAGGTGAATACTGTTAGCAAAAAAAAAAAAAAAAGAAATCACTTTTTGTTGGTGTGAAACTGCTTTCTCACCTGCTCTACACCCTCCTGACACAGTCCTCAGTTAAGCATGTCCCAAAAGCATGACTGACAGTCCCCATGCCAGTTTTTTGGAGTAAACAGACTCACTATTCTGAACTCTTAGCAATTTTTTGTGGCAATGACACATAGGAGGAGTTCAGGAGAAGTCCTGAGGCTGATGAATAACCTCTGAATATGGACAGTTGAAGGAGAAGCATGGCCACTGCTCTGCTGGCAGGCTGGGGAAACAGTGAACTCATTTTAGGATTACTTATTGTTAAATCTTACCTGTTTGCAGGCGGGCTTCTTGAGGGTAGGAACCTTGTTCACAGATACGGCAGGTCATGTTTCCAGTGGGTCTGTATTACTGTCAAGTATAAAGTGTCCAAGAACACAGAAGGTTGGAGCTTTTTAGAAGTGCTGGTTGCTGCACATGACTTCGTGCTCACTGCTTTCATCTGCCACCAGCCACTTTCTGTAAATCGAATGTTTTTCATGTCAGTGCCAGTGTTGGGATGCTTTAGCAACTTTCTCTCAGTTTCCAAGATCCAAGCAATAATAGTGTTATTATTTTCTCTCTAGAAAGTTACATGCACTGCTAGACAGCTCTAATTCTCCTGATACAAGCTAGCTCCTCAACCTCTGGCTTCATGTCTCCCCGTTGTGACTAATCTTGCAGTCTTTTGACATGTGGTTATATACAAGATGCAACAGAAATGGTACAGAAAATAAAGTTTCAGATACTAATTCATATGTGAAAAATAGATAGCAAGAGCTTCGATAAACATCAGCTTTCAGTTACTAGTCTGGGCATGAATATTTGGTGGGAATCTTTATTATTCAGAATGGTATGTTGTTTTCAACTTTTATAAATTGATCCAGCTTTAAAGAAACATGGGATTTACTTTAATGCAGGCAAAGCTCCAAAACTTCCCATGCACTCCAAGGAGCATATAAGAACCCACAAGGCTTTATTCTTTATTCATCTTGTCAAAAACCTGAAGAAAGGAGACTTTATTCTTAGGAAAAGAGAACAGATAATTGTGAAAAATATAGCTTGGGTAACTCCCTGCTCACTGTGAAGACATGGGGTAATTAAACCTGCTGTTTTCCTATAAAATAAGTGCCAGATAGATGTATTGTTCAGGAATTCAATGCACGGATGCTGAAATAAAATCTCTCCATTTTGAAGTGAAACAAAAAGGGCAGTTACTTCACATGACCCCAGAAGGATTTTGTTTGGGTTTTTTTCCAAACTGTTATGTTTCAGCACACACCTTGTTAAAACTTGTGTGTGTATTAGGAAAACTAATCTATCATTTCAGACTTTAAAACCTCTCAAACTTCCAAAGTTTTCAGTCTAAAAATAGCATCAAGACACTTCTCAAGCACACCAGAACACTGTTACATTTCAGTCTAATTCTTGTCTGTTAACAGGCTTTTCAAAGCATTTTCATATTTGGCAAAAGTTGCAATTTCTTTTCAAAAGAGAGGAATTGGTTGGGCAGTTAGTAATTACAGCAGGGATCTACAGATCCTGTGGTTTTCAGTACAGTAAGGGAATCCAGTTTTCTGCCAGTTTAGCCACTGCATCAGTTGCTATTGCAGAAGAGTTCAATTGCTAATATTGCATCACACAGTTCTGTGTCACATGAAGCGACTTTTTAATATAACTATTGGAGCACATCTGGATGTTTTCTTTAAAAAGGTGCATAGATGACAAGTAGGACTTCAGGACATGTAAAGAATTATTAGAAAATAATGAGATTATCTCTAATGACGTAAGCTTGAAATCATCTCCCTTGACCATTCTTTGTCATTAGAAAACCACAAAACAAAAATTAATGTGTTTGCTCTTAGCTCCTGTTGTTTGATGTGGCTGTTTATGCTGAAACACAAACCAGTCCTTGAATTAAAGGTAGTTAGTGCATCCCATTGGGTCTCCTGTTGGGTTTGACCTGTCTCACGTTCCTTCAGCCTCTGTCCTGGACCAGCCCCACAATGCTGTCCCCGGCAGGCTGAGAACTTGGGAATCACACACGTCACCTGGGCTCCGTTCATATAATTAGGAGAAAATATGAAAATGTCTCCAGTGAAGTTCTAATGAGATGAAAAATAGAACCTGCAAGCTGAATTACAGCAGTTAATAATAGAACAGCCATAGGGTTTCTTTTCTTTTATGGGGAGAAACCTATTATATACACTTCAATTCGTGTATTTATCATTTATTTTTTGATAATATAGCACACATAAGATCATGTTGCAGAAAGTCCTGACTAGATTTTACACCCTGACTTCCCAGTACTTCCCAATGGTTGTGGGTGCTCCTTTGCTATACAGAAACCGTGGCTACTTTTGGAAAATGGAAAAAGTGTGTCTCCTGTTTTGTGTGTTGCCACATGATGAGTTAGTAATTGCTATTCTATTGCTCTTATTGCACCCCAGTGCAGTTGGTTGCCCCATGTGGTACAGCCGTTGCTAGTCCTGGGACAGCTCAACAGCTTTGAAATCTTGGATCCCCTGCAAAAGACATTCCAGGCTGTGAAGTTCCATAAGGGGGTGAAACCTGGGAGCCAGACCTGCTGGGAACCCATTAGCAAACATCAGCCTGAGGAACCAGTAGGTGGTTTCTGCTGGAGATTATTATCTTTTGTATTGGAAGGTTGTAAGTTAAACATGGAAATTTAAAGTTGCTGTGTAGAGGAAAGCACAAGTGCAGTCTGTGTGTGAGTTTTGAGCAAAGATCTCTTGTTCACTTGCACAAAAAAAACATTGAAGTAAACATTTAGGAAAGTGATGGACTATGGTCTGTGATGATAAGGGACTGGATTTAGTGACCATGGAGGTGTCTCCACTGTTACGTTTTCTGAGAATTTTTCTGTGTTCATTTTTCACATGGAGCAAGCAGCTCAGAGCAGAGAAAAAAGCTGGGAGTGGCACATCCCCAGCTACAGCTAAATCTTCTGAGGACACTTTTTTGTGCAGTTGAGGCTTGCTGACAATTACAGCTACAGACTGTAGCAGCCAAAGACCTCTTAGGCTCTGTTGGGTTTTTTTCTCATCTCTTCATAAGGCACGTGCAGCTTTGGTGAGCAGAGGTTTCTCACGTCCTCAAGACACCTGGTACAGCCGTAACCTCTCTGAAAACACATTACAGCTCAATCAGCACTTAGAACCTTCCTTGAGGTCATGTAGGAGACCAGTGACCAACTGAGCATCAGATCATCAGCAGTTACAGCTTCCAGATTCATATCAACCAGTTGATTTCAGCTTTTTTGTAGGTCTGCATGTCCTGGTGAGCACATCAAGCACGTACCTGAGATCACCTTGCTCCAGGGTGCTGGTTGATTGTGGCCAGAGCTGCAGTTCCTGCTCCCGTGTGGGTCCTGCTCATCGACTGCAGTCCTGAATCCAATTTGTCCAAGCTGAGCACCCCTGATAACAAGGCTCCAGCTCTCCCCTGCCTCAGGAGCATGAGCCAAGACAGGCCATGGGAAGTGTTGCACAACCAGTATAATTTCACCGCATGCTGAATAAATACACTTTTGAGAACTCTTTTGAAGAGATGTTGCCTAATTAATCCTGCAGGGGGTATAATATGTATATTTTTGAAATCCAGTTTTAGCATCATGCAATTAGGTTTTATGGCCTAGGGATTCTGATTTAAGACATTCTTTAGTTACTAATGGTAATCTGTTTTAATTAGAAATGCAAATTTATTTTAGATCCAAATGTGTCTGAGTGGTACAATGTAAAATGATGATTCACAGTGAATACCATTGAAGTGCCTCAAGTCTGGTATTCTTTGTACCTTCTGCAGTTTGAACTCTGAGGATCAACACAATGTTCAAACATCACTCTCAGCTGAAGCATGTGGAGGCTGAATAGATTTCATTAGGAAATGGAATAAATATTAATCAACAGGGATTCTTTCTGGGACAGCAGAAGGAAAATCATAGCTTTAGGCAAGAAGGAGACAAATGCTTTGAATGTTAGTGCTAACTTCAGCTCCACAGTAGCAGAGCACAGCTCCTGCCAGGGCACAGGTGCTGACCAGAGAGCAGCATCTTAGTTGACTTTGTCTTAGTATCAGAGAAATTATCCTGGCTTGAGCATTCCAAGCTGTTCACGGCAGTAGCTGCTCAGAGCTGTGTTGCTGTAAAATTTGATCTAGCAGTGTGTCTAAGACAAGCCTACAGCAAGGCAAGCCCCAGACAAACATTGAAAGGCTGATGCTTGCTGAATATTCACTGCAGTCACTGGTCCTGGAGATACTAAACTATCAGGCAGGTGATGTCTGTGATCAGACATCTTAAAATGCAGTAATAGGTCATCTGTATTTGACAAAGCCTTTGTAGGATCAAAGTGCCTCTTCTACTTGCTGTTGTGTTCAAATAACTGTTTCTTTTTCCTCATTCCTTTGAAAGATGGAGCCAAGAGAAAGCAACCACTCGTCAATAGAGAAGATGGCTTTTTTAATGGAAGTTTATTAGACATGTTGCTTGGTAGAGCATTTTTACAGCTGTTTGCAGTGAGACTTGGTGATGCAGAAGGGAATAAAGCAGTTTATGCAGGGCACCTCTCCACATCTCTGCAAAGCTGGATGTAGATTTTTTTTCCATAAGGAGGCTGCTGGTAAGGAGCAATGATGTAGGCACCATAAAAGCTGTGAGTGGCTCTGTGTGGCCCTTCAGAAGTCACAATCAATCAGTTTCTTAGGACTGGCCTCACTGGGAAGGCTGGTGTCTGGGCCAAGGCACTGGCACAGCTTCAGAGGGCTGAGACCTCGGCAGGGTGCTGCAGAGAGCGAGCTCTCCTGTTCCCATGTAGCAGATGCTCTCTGAGATTTCAAGTTCCTGTCCATCCTTTTTGCTGACGCAGATAGAGTGTAGTAGTGACTTTGTCACCTGAAATTTGATAAACTTGTTGACTGGCATCACGGGGAAGCTTCCTCACAGAGCTGCTCCCTGCTGAGCTGTCAAACGAAAAACCAAGACGCAGTTCGCGTGAGCCTGTTATATGGGACAGCAAGTGGTGTTCTGGTTTTGCTACTTAAGCTGAATGAATTGAAGCTTTCCACAAGTCTAACTGGTAGTCTTGAGTGTGCAATTAGAAGTCTCTGAGCTGCTTAGCCATTTGCCCGTGCTGTGTTCAAAGAGCAAACTGTCACAAGCACCAGCAGTTCTTATCTGTGTGTTTTATTTCCAAACCGCTGTTTGCATTGACTTCATTCATTACTTCTTTTAATTCATCCCAATCAGTACCTTTGCTGTGAGTTTGTATTTTCTGCTGGCATTTCTGGAGGACGAGGGCGTGGAGGAAGCTGCTCTGGGCACCAGCCCTGGAGGCTGCAGTGTGTCTGTCGTCAAACACCCCAACCTCGTTGTTCTTGGTGGTTACGTGGTGTCCGCTCCTGCCCTGCGCCACTTGCGACTTATCCTTATTCCGTTCTTTTCTTTTCAGGGGCTGTCAGAGCCTGAATAAATTAAGAGTGAACAAATGAGAGACGTTCATGGAGGACTCTGTTCTTACCTAGGCACAAATTGACAAGCATGTAGATTGCCTTGGGTTTCCACTGCACCTACCACAACTTTACTAAGAGAAAAGTCCCCTTTCCTAGACATCTGTGTCACTCTTGCTTAGTAAAGTTATTCAAGATCAGCGCCTTTGGAATTGGTTGGTAAATGGACAAAGACTTTCTCTTTGCCCGGAGCTCCTCACAGCCTCCAAGTACCAAAGAGAACTCCACAGCACTAGAAAGCAAGAGGCAGCTGCTGAATGTTGGAAGCTACTGCATTTGGCAAAAGAAGCTGACGCTAAGATGCACACAGTTGTGTTTGTTTGTTCTGCTTGTTTTCTGTGCTTTCCGAGCCCTCTGTGTGCCTGGAAAGTTTAATGACCGATCCCTTCTTTCTCAACATGCAGCTTTTCTTCCTATCCCAAAAAGCTTTGGGTTCTGTTCTTGCTTTTTTTATTTTTCCAATTCCAAGTTTGTCACTGATACTCTTCTGTTGTTTCCATGGAGAATTGTTTGGGTACATGGCCACTGCTTCCTTTGAGATAGGAAGACCTAAATATGATACTCAAATATCATTGCCTTCCCTCCATTCCCCCTATTTAGCAGAGTGGTCCACCTTGTCACAGAGGTTGCTGACTTCAAGTATAAGGCGGAGTTGACCTTAGCAATTATGTCATTTAACTGATAAATTACTTCAGAATTCTTACAGTAGCTCAATTTGGAAGCTGCTGAATGAAGCTGACCCTTGACACTTCACAAAAGAATAAGGCTTGTGTTTTACTAACAGCTGCTTGGAAACCATGTGTAATAAAGTTTGTTTTTGTGCCCAACATCCAGGATAAAAGATGGCATTTGCCGACTCTGGTACCCTTATGCTCCCAGAAGAGCAGAACTGCTTTGATCAAAGTTTAAAAGTCTGCTTCTATGTGGGTGTCTACGCATTTCACAGTTCCTTATGCTAAAAGTAACAGTGTACTTGCAAAGACCAGCAAATGCTGCTCTCGTTCAGCTTCAAACATGACATTTTCCTCCTTGTCATCTCATATAGCTTTTCATAAAGTTTCAGGGTTAAAACTTTTTTTAATGGAACATGCAAAAATCTCCCATCAAAATATATCAAGGGGGACTTTTGCTTTGTGTTTGGGGCTTTGTTATTTTTGCTGCTAGCGACACTTATTCTGGAAACTTCAGGGCTGGAGATGATTTTATTTTTGTCACAGAATGAGGACAGTGTAAATACAAAATGTAAAGTAGAACTGAGAGAAGTGCTTCAACAAGTTGTTTCACTACATTGAAATAAATGTTGATTTGTTCAAAAAAAAAAAAAAAGCATGCCCTTTCTGGATCTTGTTAGTCTTGACTTTTTATTTCCTTTCTTTGCTGAAGAAATGCGTGCCTCTTGACTTGAGCAGTCTGCTCACCCAGCTGTGAGGCGTTATGGGAAGGCTGCTCCAATGAGCACTCCCAGCAGATGTGTTGGACTTGCTGTTGCTGTGCTTGGGGCTGGTTTTGGGACCTGTGCTGGGGACAAACTCGAGGCAAGGGAATGGTTGAATGAAATCAAATGCACACAGGTACTGCATCTGGCCATCGACTCTGCTGTGTGGAGCAACTGCTTTATTTCTGAGCTTTTCCACAGCTTTTTTTAAAGTAAAAGCCTATTCTAAAAAGATGTTGCTTCAAGGTTCCTCTGAAGGTTCCCCTGAAGGTATGTTACTGCTCTGCTTTGACTCCTCTCTCACAGTATTTTAGGATAGGAGCTGGCTAGGAGTATCTCACCAGCAGGTTAGTGGATTCACTCTGAATATTTGTTCCTTATTATTTTTATTGTGAAATCACAGCAGCTTATGTGGGGGCTCAGATAGGACTCTGAAGCAGGATGAATTAGGCTGGTGCATGGAGACAAAAAGGCTCAAACCTCCAACCAAGGAGAAGTTGTAGATACCCATAGCAGTTGTAAGTTGTTCTGTGGAAACCCATTGCAGAGCAGGACACTCAGAGGGAAGGACCTCAAGTGTTTCAGCTGCCCTTCAAGCACTTGGTGCTACAGGGCTGAGTTGAACACTTTCCTGAGGGTCTCTTTGGAGGCACAGACATGTGTTCTGCCTTTGAGTGCAGCAGCTCCTGAGTTAAATGCTCATCTGTAGGAAACAAGACCCTGCCCTATATTCACCTGAGGACTCATCTTGCTCTTTTCCCCTTGCCCTCTCTATAGTCACCTCTGATAAAAGCCTAGATCCAAATGAAGCAGCAGATACAATAGAAAACTTCTGCATTTGTTCCTCTCACTAGGCACTCTTGGACAGTATTGAAGTCATGTTTTATTTCAGCAGGCTCTCTCTCTCTCTGTGCCTTCCCCTTGTGCTGTCTCTCTCCCTGGAGACCCAGCTCACTCATTCAGCACGCTCTCAGGATTTCAGTAACTTTTCTTGCAAGGTCTCTGGGGACCATGTGCCTCTGTGCTGTTTCTCCAGGCTTTTGGTTTTATCTCACTCTTTGAAACTTTCCCAGAACTGCAGTGACTTTTCTCTGACCTCCAGGAACTGCAGCTCTTGAGCCCTGACACTCCGACTGGCACAACGAAGACCTGGAAACTACTTTGGGATGTCAGCTTTCCCAGCACATGTTGGATGGAAGCTGCATCTGAGCAACACCAGCTAAAAATAAAAGCTATTCAACTGAAGCTAATGGCAGGTTGCCACAAGTTATTGCTCATTAAAGTGAATTGACAGATGCTTAACTTCAGCTAATCATTCCCTGCTGCGAGATCAGCCTGGTATGAAGCCTACTCAAATGTGGGAAGGGGATTCACAATAACTAAATTTAGCTGAGGGTATAATTTCCTCGGACTCCCTCTGTAGTTAATGGAAAGAGAGAGGCTCCTACGGGGTGTGTCCCACTCTGCATCGCCCTGAGGCAGAGCGTGCACAGCTCCTTGACTGCCGAGAGCAGGAGATGAAGCTGCTGCCTGCCACAAAAATGAGTGGCTCCAAGTGGCAGTGTTTACTCACCCCAGCTGGGTGAGTGCTTGTTTTCCTCACATTAGGTTTCAACCTGGAAGTAATGATCAGAAAGCTGAATATTGAAGCCAACAGATCGGCGACCGTTTCCCAAAGACAAAACCCATATGCAAAATCCCTCTGGAGTATCCCCTGCTTTGCAGTGTGGTTAAAGGGAATTCTGCAGATCATTCTCTATCTCAAAGCAGCTCTTCTTTCATATTTCCAAGAAAT
This sequence comes from Nicator chloris, assembly GCA_013400495.1. Lineage (NCBI taxonomy): Eukaryota > Metazoa > Chordata > Aves > Passeriformes > Pycnonotidae > Nicator > Nicator chloris. The sequence continues at coordinate 179,501 of WAAE01021750.1, forward strand.
GCTAGCTATTCAATAGCAAAACAGTATGTTCCAAATGTTGTGTGATTAATTTAGATTCCAGTCCTTTTTTTCTCTTGTTCTTTTTGGAAATTGGTCATGTTTGACATGCCTGGCAGTGAAACAGAAAGTCAGATTTTGAGGTTTTACATTACAGTGATCAGAAAGTTTGTCCAATATGTCTGCTGCTTCCTCTATTGGACTAGAAACTTTTTTTTATAAAATATTTAACTCCATACCGTTATTCTTGAGTTTGGACAGAAGTAATTTCATTCCATGTAAATGGATTTGTGAGAATCCTGCCAGATTGATTCGTGCCTTTTGATGTTACTTCCAGCTTGAAGGTTCAAATGATACTCCCAAGACACAAACAGAAAATTCAATTGAACCTTTTCAATTTTCTCATTTCCAGAAGATTATGAAGTTAGGGAGAGCATTTGAATCTCTGAACAAAATTTGCATTTAGATTTCAATGGCATAGTTTGAACGTCTTTACCCTGTGGTGTAAAATTCTCTCCTACACGGTCCCATCTCATTTTTAGCTCGAGCTGGAGCACAGGGCAGGTCTGTGGTTGGACATGTGTGGTGTGGCTGAGCAGAGCTGGGAGCAGATGGGGAGCAGTGGAAGTCTCCAGGGCACGTTTTGCAATTCCATTGCAAAAGTTTAATGTACTTCTGATCTAAAGGGTTTTTCAAGCCAGTTGTCCTCTGTCTTTGTCTGACATTGGCACTGAAAATTTCCTTGTGGTTCCCTTATATTTTCACTAGAGCTGTTTTCAAAGGCTATGTCTGAGGACACAACTTATCTGTTGACATTAGAAGTTGTAAAATACATTGTTTACACTGTTAACACCTAGTGTTTTCACTAGAGGAATAGCTGTAAAGTCACTTTGTATTATCCAGATGATGTTGCCTCCCAAACTTTTGCAAATCCATGCCAGGTTTTACAGGCAGAATGGGCTCTAACACTAAAACCGGATCGGTACTGTCATCTGCCTAAGCCACAAAGTTTTGTAACCCTGACTCGTGCCAATAAAAATGTTTCACTGAGCATGCTTTGGACATTTAATACAAAAGCACAGAAGAGACCAAAGGAGCAGTGTTCAGACCTCGTTTTGCCATCTTTGCATGCATAAGGTAGAGCTTCAGTTCCAAATCCCGTGAGCAGATCCAAGGGGGATCTCAAAGCAGCATTCCCTAAGGGAGAGTATAAAGCTTCTAGAGGCTGAGAACTGTGAACTGGAACCTGCAGCCTGGATGATCATGGAGGTGCTCATGGAAAAGGCAAGAGGAGGTGCATTTTGGTGGTTTAGATGGTTCTTGTTTGTTCAGTGTGAAATACTAACACAGAGGCCTTGTTTGTGCACAGGACGAGCCTAGATGATTCCTGCTTTTCAAGATTTTTTGGGATGGAGATTCCTGTTCTTTAGGAAATTTACTCAAGTGTAGACTGAGTTAGTCTTAAACCCATATTTGATTAAATTCTGTCTTTGTCACAAGTGGTTTTTTACAGGAACCACTGAATGTGGAAAATGGGCTCTGTTTAGCACAAGAGAGCTGATTTATGTGCTGATCAGTCAGATTGTCATTATTGGCTTTCATTCACGAGTGGAATTATCTCTGTAAAATAAAAATTGTTGATTTAAATGCACATGCTAGTAGGACTTCAGAGTTCCCATTCTGGGTCATTTTCTTTGACTTCTGTGGAAAAATCCTTTTCTCTCAGGCTGTTTTTCTGAGATGTACGTGCTTCCATAGATAAATCAGAAAAGAATTCACCTAACTTAAAGCAAGACTGTTCCCTGCTCTAGTCTCCTGTTTTTATAGCTATATTCTGTATTATCTTCTGGCTATGGACACATATTTCTTTCCTATCCTTTATGATCTGTCATTATTATGTAACAAATAGAGTAGACTGATGTTTTCTTCTGAGTTGCTCTGAGAAGCCTTTTCCTTTCCCTGTTAGAGATCTGACATCCTACAAAGGAGTCTGATGCTGCCTGAGCCTGATCTGACAAACCACCCCTCCCATGTGCGCTCTGGGGAATAGGGAGGTAAAAATAAAATGCCTTGTATTTATGCTCCAACAGGAATTCCTATTGATTCAAATGAGAAGTTTACTGTGCCTCTAAAACCAGGTCTATGAGATTTTCATTTTTCTTTTCACCCAAGGTTGCACAGAACTGGAACTTTCTATTTTTCAAGTACAAGAGCTGTGCTTTTCCAGATGTCTGTTCATTTGACCAACAACAACAAACATTTCATGGCTGCAGCAGTGCAAAAGCTCTGAATGTTAAAGCCCTTTGGTCTGGCTGAGTATCTCTCACAGTCCTCTTGCCAGAAGTTTCTTGGAGGTTTGCTTAGGAGTGTTTTGGAAACCATCATTTCTTCTGTCTGAATGAATGGTTTGGCCAGGAAATCAATCTAGCCACACAAGTCTGCTGACCTCCCTACACCCGTTTTGCTTCACCAAGTACCTTTTTTTAGATGTGTGTCCTGGGACATTGGTGGGAGGACAGCTCCTCATGGCAGACCTGCTGCAGTGTGGGGACAGCCACTGCTCAGCTGCTGCTTGCGGGCAGCAGCAGCTGCCTCAATTATCACACAATGAACAGCTCTGTCTTTCCCAAAAGCTCTCTGGCTTTTCTTAAGCAAACTGTGTTTCCAAAGAGCTCTACTAATGCAGTTTGCAAAGCACATATGTGCTAGTGCTTTGCGAGAAGAGCACGGTAACGTGTCCTCCTCTTCCGCTCGATCCACCTGGTGTCTGGGTCTCGGGCCAGTATCAAGTGTCGTGATTAATGTGTTTGTAGCCGTATGTGCCGCAGAAGCGGAGCTCACGTGGCTGAGGAGGTTGTCTGCAAGGTCTTTCCTGGCAGATTTTTTTGTGTTTCATGTTTCTCTGATTTTGTGAGCTCTGCTCTTCCTTGAGCTCCAATCCTGCCTCTGCAACCATGTCGATGTGACCTGGTTTATGTGCAAAGGAGATCATTCTCAGCAGGGCTGGCAAACTGCAAATATGACTTGCTCACAAGTGTATCCAAATTTGCAGTTCCTTTGAAAAAGAAAAAAATGGTTAGGGATATTGTGTGTGGACTCATTTGCAGTTCCTTTGAAAAAGAAAAAAAAGGTTATGAATATTGTGTGTGGACTCTCGTTTTGGTTTTTGGATAAGGCATGTTTGGTAGCAGTGGGAATTGGGATGGAGAGATAGAAGTGCTTTGTACCAGTGTAGGGTGTGGGCCTAGATAAGTCACCCAAAGTCAAAGGGGTCTCGTGGTGGCTGGTGAGAAGGGAAATTCATGCCAGCCTTTCTCTCCCACCTCCTTGCCTGTTTCCCAGCCAACAGAGACTGCCTTACCAGGAAAAATAAGGCCATGTTTCCAGTCTTGAGTTGCATGGGCCAGGCAAAGCGTGGGCTCTGTCCCAGATGCTTTACCATGCTCAGCCAGGGCAGTTCAGCAAACAATGAAAAAGAAGGGGACTTCATATCTGACAGGGTTGCATGGCATGACCAACATGTAGTAACCCTTTTGTAAACAGCCTTTTTCATCACCAAAGGCATGACCTCGAACAGGAAAATCCAGAGCCTTTTTCAGGTGGGATTGTTGGACTGTGTTAACAGCCACCCTCTGGAAACCTGTGGGTTGGCTTTTGTTATGGCTGCTGGCTCTGAAGCTCTGATCTTCAGTCTGCAGAGGATTCCTGGCTCTGGGTGTCAAAACTATTACAAGCAGGCAGAGTGGCTGTGGGCCAGCTTGGGTCTGGGACTGTTTCTGCCCACGTGCTGCCTTCCTGGGAGTGACAGGATTACTGACGGTCGCTTCCCCAGGACCGCTGAGCAAAGAGTGCCATGGCAGGAGAGGTGCTGTGTGTCTGTCTGTGCCCCAGCTGTGGCTGTGCTGCTGGGAAAAGGAGAAGGAGGCAGCAAGGCTGGGGCCTTTTACCCCTGGTAAAACCTGGGGTGTTTCCTGCTGGGAAGAGAGGTCCCTGCCCCTTCACAGGCATCAGGGTTCCTGGGCTTGGCCCTGCCTTGAGCTCACTGAGCTGAGATAGGATTGCCATCTCAGTACCAAACCCTTGGGGGTTGTCTGAGGCTTCATTAGCCTCCTACTAGTTCCCTTCCCTTACCAAAGGATAAACCGGCAAAATGCTGTGGACTGGAGGTGGGAGTTGGACTGTGTTACTTACAAGGTGTAGTAAAAACCTCTCTGTACATCAACTGAGATGTGGTGAGATCAGCTCATCCTTGGTTCTCCTCAACCTCCCACTGAGCCCAGCAAAAGGCAGCAAGTCCATGATACAGCTGTTCCCCACAAATCATCCCTGGGAGTGGCAGCCCCCACAGAGCAATCGCTCCCAGCATTTCTCCTGACTGCAGCCCAGCTCCCTTTGCTGCAGTAATTCCCAAAGTTAATCCTCCTGCAGCAGCAGTAGGAGCATGGGCACCTGAGGGCACTCTCAGCAAAACCCCTTGGCCAAGAACCCTCAAGCTTCCCCCACCACCTGTGGGGCTTTCAGTGCTGCCAGGGGCACGAGGGCACTTGGAAAGTCAAACCCACCATCGTGCAACCCTGAATTTTGCTGACGCAAGGCGCACTGATAAACTCGCAGAGCATCACGTGGAGCCTGCGCGGGAGAACTGTCCAAAGCCTATTGAGTGGAAGATAAGCTGGCCCCTGACAAACATTATCTTGCACTCGTTGATTTAGCCCTACTTCGTGTACATGAAATAACATCAGCAGGAGCTGGCTAAACCCAGGCCTTTTGGAGATAAGACTGCTACTTTGCCCTTATGGAGGAATGCCAGAAAATCCCCAGCAGCTCCACCTGGGATCAGCTCTACCTGGAACCTGTCCTCCTTCCAGTTCCTCTTGCACTCACTCTTGTTGTCAAAAACCAGATGATTGAGGTTTTCTTCTTGTCTGGGAAATGAACTTTGACTTTCTCTAGCTTGTTAAAATTATGTCTGTATGTTCTAAAATTTAACCTTTGACCTCAGGTATGTAATAACTTACTGGTTCAACTTCTGACTGATGCTATGTGTGGCTATAAAACATTCTGACTCTCATGGTCTGCATTGTGCAAGCTAGCAGACAAGGCAGGATGCAATCTCTGCTCCGTGCACAGACAGCTGCAAGCAGCAGCTCTGCCCAGAGGGGATATGATCTCTTCATGCAGGTAGCAGGAACTGGCTTCTAAAACAATAGAGGTAATGATTCTCTACAAGAGTAGCTCTCCCTCAGGTATTTGTTGCTGAATGGAGAATATCTGGATGCACTAGTCTGTTTTCATGTGTTGTACTTGGGTTTTTGGTTTCTGCTGGGACAGATAAAAGATTCAGAGATAAAAATGTAAAAATGTTTAATCACATCAGTTGGCTCTTTTCTTATGTACAGCCTGAGATGTTTCTTATAGGAGTGTGACAGTGTCTGAATTTTGTAAAAAAAAATCTTCATCTTAAACTGTGTGAGATTAAATGTCTCAGTCTCTGATAGGGAGGGGAGGGAGTTGCCTTGCCATGGTTTCAGAAAGTTGAAAGCAGGGCACTTGTTCCTGAAGGGCAATTGGGAAATCTTTGAGCAACTTGTTTGTTTTGGTTTAAAAGCCTTACTGACATTGGCACATCTTTGGTCTGTTCTATTTGGGGGGAGTAAGGAAGGGTGCAGGCCTTTCTAAGGTGCCTGTCTGAACATGTGTATCAGTAACTTAGGCTGGATGCAGTTCAGCAGAACCTCTTGCTTCCATATAATGAAACTATTTTTAATTTTAAACCTTATTGAGAGTTTACTTTGGTTTGAACAGTTTGTCATCTTTTGTAATTGTTCATTCCAGTTTCTTAGTTCTGACAGATTGCTTTCAGAGGCAAAGGAGATAATTTTAAGGTGCTTCAAAGTTAATAAGTAGTCTAACTAAATCATGTCATTGGGGTCTGGAAACAGCTGAGAAACAATTATGGAACCTGACAATGTGTTGGTGGCTGTCAGGTCTCCTGTAGTAATCTACTTCTTGTGCTTATTTTCTTCCTGGCAATTCACAATGAAATTGTGGGAAGAAGCTGAGAAATCCAGCACTTAGCGTGAAAATCGCGCTTCTGTAAAAAAAACCTGAATAAAAACCTGCATATAAAAAACTTGGCTGTCTGCGATCTTTCATAAGGACAAATAGTGTGGTAGGAAATGAGAGGTGTGTGAGATTGTGGGAAATGCCAATTGCAGGGCATATTCCTCTCCCTGGTGTGCAATAAAGTTTGCATAAAGTCCATAGGTCACAAACCCTTTCCCCAAGGCAGGCTGTATTCTCATGCTCAGTGCTGCGAGTGCCTGACGTGCCCTGGGTGGCGGAGCGGGTGCTGGAATGAGGTCTCACCTGCGCCGTTTTCTTGCAGACGCATATTCAGTCTCTTCCAATGACAACGGGGGCAAGTCTGACTCAGTGGCCAACTTACAACCTCAGCCATCCCTCAACTCCATCCAGAGCTCTCCGGGCCCCAAGCGCTCGACCAACACCCTGAAGAAATGGTTGACCAGTCCCGTGCGCCGCCTGAACAGCGGGAAGACCGAGAGCCACATCAAGAAACAAAAGAAGGTGCGAGATGGCAGGAAGAGCTTTGACCTCGGCTCACCAAAGACTGGAGATGAGACCACTCCTCAAGGAGACAGCGCAGACGAGGTGTGTGTTGGTGTTTTCAGTGTTAGTTACGGGAAGGACCGTGTATCTCCGATAGTCTCCGTGGGTTGTGAGTCACGCTTGAGTAAATGCAGTTCCCCTTGGGTCTGGAGGGAACAGCAAATGATACATAAAATTGCATTGTTGCCAACAGCTTTGTCATCCAAAGAGCAAAGGAATATATAAGGAACAGTGTTTCACAGTTTGCATCTATTATTGTCCTTTGACTAGGTTTTTTAATAGCCTATTAGAAAGCTACCAGGGACAGAAATGAAGTTATTCTTGAGCAGCTGTTATCACTTTTTGCTGAGGTTCATATTACCTTTATGCTACCATGGCAGTGTAATTCCTTATTGAAAGAAAATACTCCGAGAAATAGCCATGTTTCTGTTAAATCTGCTATGTAGTTGTACCTGCCATTTTTCTGCAGGCATCTTCACCACCAGAATGGCACTTTCCTGATAAAGCAAACAAGGAATCAAAAGCCAAAAATGCAGAAGATACTAGCTGAACACAAATAGAGGACCACATTTTTAAAACTGTACATAAAACAGTTCTTATTTAAATGAAAACACTACTCTTCTGTCAGCACACAGACAGATGTAGCTGCCTTAGCTGCATGAATGACCCATAAACTGTATTTCTGTAAGCCTTAGAATGCACCAGGATTAACCAGCAAAACCTTATGTCTTAACTGCTTCTCTTCCATTACCTGCAACTCCCTCCATCCAACACAATATTGAACTGAAAAGATAAAAGAATCTTGTTTCTGTTTCTAATTACATTTAACTTTTCTTCAGAAGAGCAAGAAGGGCTGGGGGGAAGATGAACCAGATGAAGAGTCTCACACACCTCTTCCTCCTCCTATGAAGATTTTTGATAATGATCCAACCCAAGATGATATGGTAAGGCCTCCCTCACTATATAATTTTTTCTGAGTGCATTTCTCACATTGCTGTATCACAGTGGTTTTGTAGTGATCTTCTAGTATCAAGGGCCTAGACTTGGGCTTGTAAGAGTCTCTCCTATGTGCAAATCATAATCTAATACTTTTCTCCAAGTGAATTTACAAACCGTGCTAGATAAGCAATTCAGCCCTCACATCCCATTCAAGACAGGTTGATGTTGTGCCTGTACTGTGTGTGGTCAGAAACTCCCTTCAGATCAATAATGTGTGTTTGCTCCATCAGTTTGAAAATGCTGTTGGTAGTAGAAATGGTGTTTGGTGCCACCATGCTGGGACTGGTAGTTCTCTGACATTAAGTTAGGATTTGCTGTGGTAATTGGCCCTGTGGCTTGCAGAGTCCTGTGTTGGACTCGGGGTGAGAACCTGTGAATATGGCTGAGACAGTGGTTTGCATTTGCAGCCACTCCTGTCTGTACATGTCCCCCCACCCTTTCCTGGTGCTGTCATCTCCCTTGTAGAAAACCATCCTCCTGTTTTGCAGTTTCCTGCTTTCCTGCTGGCATCCGTTTTTAGCACTGTCACTTCTGGATCACTGTCCTCTGATTGTAATTGCTGCAAGCAAAGAGGATAGGGGAGATGAATAAATTGTCAGGAAAGAAAAACCAAAACAACCCAGAATTTTCTTGGGGAAGGTTGAGGCAGAAGTTTGGAAACACAGAGAGAGGAGGATGTAAATATTTCTGGGACTCAAGGAGCAGGGTGATGGAGTAAAGGATTTGGGAGCTTGCTGCTAATCTGTCAGGAAATGTTATGACATTGTGGTGGCAGCAGGAGCAGAAGGAAGCAGCTGGAGCTGTGGACTCCTGCCCTCAGAGTGCTCTGTGTGCTGATGGCTGTCTGGTGAGGGGCAGAGGCGAAAGGTCGGAGGAGCAGAGCCCTGGTGGATCCATGCCCAGCACAATTGCTCCTGGCTTGTTCCCCGTGGCGTTTAGCTGAATGTTTGGGGCTTAGTTTGCTTTTTGGTTTGGGGGAGATGGTTTTATTTTGGGGGTTTTTTTAGGTAAACAAAAGTGCTGCAGCTTGGGTCACTGTTTTTGGTGTCCAACATCCCATGTGATTTCAGTATTTCTTAAATACATTTCTGACAGCATAAAGGTTGTGGAACTAAGCTGTTTTCTGCTTCAGATGTCTGAGCTTTACAGAGTGTTTTGGCATCCTGTTTCTTTACACACTCCTAAAACAGAAGATTAAATAGAGCAAGATGCATCTGAAACCCGTTTTTGTCTTCTTGTTTTTCTTGCCCTCCTCAACCTTTTGTCAGGGGGGTAAAAAACTAAAGCCCATAGGGTCCTGAATTTCCTGGCACATGAGCACATATTAGCAATGTTTGAGCCATGCTGGAGCTGAAAGCTCTTTAATGGTGTTAATTTGGGCACAGTATCCTGCTCATGTCCTCCCTCTGTGCTTACAGGCAAGGGCTTAGGCTGGACCAGCAGCAGTGTGGGGCAGTAGCTGTGGTAGGTAGGAGATGTCTGCATGTGTGGGAGGTGACACTTTCCCCTGAGTCCATCTGCCAGGCAGCAGTAATTGTGCCTCACTGCTCCTGGAGGCCCTCATAAAGACAAATTGCAAGGTCTTTTCATATTAGAAATTCATAATTTGCTTCCTGAGGAAGAGAAATATCATATTTCTATTTTCCCCACTCAAACCAGATTCTTGTCAATCACAGAAGTTTTATTTAACCCTGGAATTCTTGTAGGCTGCAAATGTTTTCATGCTTCCTTCAGAATCCTGCAGTTATTTACTTTTCAGAGATATTGAGCAATTTCAGTTAAAATAACCGAGAACAACAGCTGTTTAGTGCCTCCAAAAATTGGAGTCCATCTAGAATGGCAATGTTTGGCAGTTATCATTGATGTGTTTGTCCAGTATCTCTTCAAAGTCCTTATTTTCAATCTTTTTTTCTGTTTTCCTAGACACATCTGTCTGCATTGGAGGTGAAAGGGTCAGGCTGAGCTTTTACATTAGTATGAGATTCCTGCATTACCAGCCTAATTCCTCAATTACCAGCCTGATTACCTGTAGTTTCTGTTGTTGTTGTAATTAGAACTGTTGATTAGATGTATTATTTGTGAAAGACAAGTTGATGAGTAGCAGTGTGTTCATGTTTCTGTTCTCTCACAAGGCTTCTGGTTAGGATTAATCTCTTTTGCCTTATTTTTTCTTCTCCTGGGGATGTGTCATTCAACAGGAGCAACCTCCCCAAAGGGCTGTGAAAGAGGTGGCCAGCTGCCTAATTCCTGCCATCACATTTCCTCATCTCCCTCCCCAGCACTGTTGAATCTCAGATGCTGTTCGCTGGCACCTGCACAGTGACTTCACTGAAATAGCTGCCCTCCACAAGACTTTCATTAAGCAGCTGAGGGATGAATAAGCTTTTTCATCATTTATAAAAATTTAGCCATGCTTTAGTCTGTGTCAGCCTGACAACAAAAGGAGGTTGTCCAAGGGCTTGTAGTTTTAGTCATTGCTTGTATTGCCTTCAGAAGAAATGTATATACAGGTGAGCTAATAAATCCCAATTCCCATAGCTATCAAGTGGGTTTGGTTGTTCAAAACTGAGGTTTCTTAGGACAGCAATCAAAGGGTGATATGCCCTTGTAGAGCAAAAACCTTAAACTAAATCAGAGTTTTTCTACCCTCCTGTGCCAGGTACCCAGGAGAGGTGAGACGTGTAGGGGTATTTTGTCTCCAGTGGTTGCAGAGAGAGGACAGAAGAGTTACATATTTTAGATGACTGAAGTTGCATGAGTGGGAGGTGTCGTCTAAGTTCATTTGGAGTTGCAATTGATCTGAGTGGAAAGGCTGGGGGATGATTTGTTCCCCCTGCCTCCCTCCCCTATTGCCTGTAAATCCATGTGTACCTTGTGCTTAACTGCTTTTATTAAATATGCATGCCTGGGGGAGGGGGTAATTTCTTACATCTGCAGTAAGAAAATCAATTTTCTGGAGCCTGTAAGACCGTACATGACCTTAGAAGGAGGACCAACTTTAGGAGTATTGTAACCTGTTTGTAGATGAACTTCAGTTCTTTGATGCTATTCCCTGGTTCTAGTCTTGGAACTGCTGCAGGAAGATGTGCAGCCAGAAGTGGATGGCAATTCCATGCTTGTCTGACACAGCAACACTCGCTCACCTGACCTGCATGTGTCCCTCTCACCCTCCCGCTCCCCTTCTGTGTTCCTCCTCCTGTCTCAGAAACTTCTTCACTGACCGCTTGGTTTCCTACTCCCTTCTCATCCTGCTAACTTGCTTTTCCTTTGCCACCTGGTGTCTTGCAGTCCTCTTCTTTGCTAGCTGCTCGACAGAGCTCCTCCGATGTCCCAACTGCTGCGGATCTTGTCAGTGCAATAGAAAAGTTGGTCAAAACTAAGCTGGTAAGTTTAGTGTTGTGAAAACTGTGTACACAACAGGCCCAATGTGACTCTAAGGAAGGGATTTAAAGGCTACCTCTTGTTCTAGTTTTCTTGCTTTCTACCTTCATCTGCTCTGCTTTTATTAATCCTGTGTGCTCTGCTTCTCAGTAGTGTCCAATATTTTGCTTCCCTGTGAGGTGAAGCCTACATCTCACATAGGCTCTGCACAGCATAGTCAAAAGTCTCTTCTGGAGTGGGCTTTGCAGAGCATGAACTACTGTACTGTACAATTTCTGGGGTCTTGTTAGTATTCAAATATTTTACACAGTGGGATGTTTTGTTTGTTTTGTTCTAAAGCTTGTTCTGAGGCACAGGAGTTTTACTACCGAGCAAGAATTTGTTTGGTGTTCTGGTTTCGATGAAAAGATTCTCCAAAGAGTCTTTGGTGGTACTGCTTGAAGTACCACAGCTGTACTTTAGTTTTACAAACTCTTGTGTCACTTTTAATCTGCCTTGTCAACTCTTTCTTGCAGGGAGTGGAATAAGCAATAAAAATGCTACGGGATTAATTTGTCCAAAAATTTCATATTGTGTGCTCTCACTGTCTGATCCCATGTCTGCTGGACAAGGAGTAAATCCTGTTTCATATCTTGGCTTCTTTTAAGTTTCTCCTGAGCAGTTCAAAAATGTTAATATCAAAGCTAAACCTTTTACTACATGTCCCAGGACCTCTAAAATTAGCTAAATGCTTTCTCTGAACAAGTTTAACATAATTAACAAGCACGGATATGATGAGCCTACATCCTATGTTCATTTACTTACATCTACTAGAATGATGAAGAGAGTAAAAAAAATTTTAAAAATCCCCACAGTGATCTTTAAATCACTGCAACTCTGAGCAAGCGTCTTTGTCTAGTGAGTCGTTTCAGGAGGCTTTGGTGTTTTCTCAGTTAGAGATGTTGGTACATGAGGAGGGTCAGTGTTCATAGCGTGCTTGATAAGGCTTGAGTGGTAAAGGAGCTCTTTGTGGCATGGGAAACCAAGAAGGCTATTCCCAGAAAATTCACTTAAAATAGTTTAATTCCATTGAGAGACTAACAAACTGAAAAGTATTTAATTAACCCAGTTCAACATATTTTTGAAGATGTTTTATTTTCTCTCCCCCACATTAATCTATTAGACTATTACAACTACTTTCAAGGGATTTGGGGAAAACTTTAATTATTGTGGAATCTTACTGTGCGTCCATCTATTTCTATTTTGTGTTTTATTTTACTACAAGAACCCCCATTTGGCTTTTGGCAGAGGAACTTTTAACCATGTGTAGCCTAACAATGGTCCTGATTGAGACATCAGGATATTTCCAGGTTGATTTGAAATAATTTGGAAGAGTTTTCTTTTCTCAGATCTACTGGAACATCTTTTTTCACCTTCTAACAAGAAGATGACAACTCTGTTTGTTGTTTTTTTTTGTGGAGTCCTACGTCAACCTAAAACTAGTGTGGTTGTTTTTGACAAAGTCCTGCAGGAGAGTATTTCGGAACACTTTGTAGTGTTGGTTGCAGAACTGACTTGAATACTGATGCTGAAGTTCAAGGAAAATGTTTATTCTATTGTTCTTTGGGGTTTTTTAGACCCTTGAAGGAGGATCTTACCGAGGAGGCTTAAAAGATGCCACCGGCTGCTTAAATGAAGGAATGACACCTTCAACTCCCCCACGAAACCTTGAAGAGGAACAAAAAGCCAAAGCAATGAGAGGCAGGATGTAAGTTGTATTACTGGTTCTTTCCAAAACTTGTACCCCAGGAGGACACACAGCAGCACTCCAGAAATACTTTGTAGTCAATGAGTGAACATGGAACTGAGAGTAAAACTCTGTTCTGCTTGCTTCTTGTTTTTCTTAAAATGTAAAAACGCTTCATAAAACCACTTCCACACAAGAAATTCATCATCTCTCTAAAATGTATAGCTTTTACACCAGATAGCAAATATCTATTGCTGTAAAAGCCTCTGAAGAGCTCAACAAGTATTACTGAGATGCTTGCATTGGTAATTACTGCATTGCCAGAGGTGAAATCAGCTCTCAGAGGAGGGTTGACCTTGTTGACTACCTTTGAGGAAAAGAACAGAGAATCCCTCTAGGATTTTTTGAAAGAGATTTTTGTGGCCTCATTATTAGCAAAGGAAGAGACAGGACTCAGATGCATCTGTGGTGGAACCATGCTACTGAAAAGAAAGTTCCATTTGGGAAACCCTCATGTTCATTGTAATGGGAGAAAAAAGAAGTGGTGACAGCTCATGAAAGTTGTTTTATAAAATGAGCTGTACACTCCCTTAAATTTTACAAAAATAATGCTTATTGCTTCAAAGCCAATAATGATTAAAGCATTTCTTAAATGTGTGTTCAGCTGAAGAATAGAGAATTGGAGCAACAGAATCAAGAATTATATGAAAGCAAGCCAAGGTGGCTGTTTTCTTTGTATCACCTCTTACACTAACAACAGTTACTGCAATGATCTAATCAAATGGTAGATTGAGGGGGAAAGTAACGTTCCATAGAGCTCTCATGGGAGTGGTAAGGTGAGAGGTGAAAGAAGAGCACCCCATTTGGGAGAGATGCCAAGTCAGGGAAGAACAAGGAGGTGGCTAAGAGTAGAAGACGAAGTAGGAGCAGTGTCACAGGTCTGTGAAAGCCAGCATTTGCTCCTGCAGTTTGTTGCAGGAAGCCGGAGAAGGGATACAGTGAGGGACTGGAGCAACTCCCAGCAGCAGACAAGGACATGACACGCCTGGATGTTGCTGAATGGCAGAAGTTTTCCACAAGGCAGCTGTCAGCCTTTCTGCAGGGAACGTCTCTGCCCATGACTGTCTCCTAAAAGCGCCTCAGTATTGCAGGATCTGGAGTTCCTCTGGTAGCAATTAATTAATTAGGTGACTGGCAGCTAACTGCAGGTTTCGGTTTTAGTGCAGAGACCTCTGCCACTGTAAGCACAGCTACAGGAATGCTTCTGGCAGGGGACTGGCAGTCTATTATGTACAATTAGTAGCTGCCAGAATTCCTAAACACCAGGATGTTTAGGAGCACCTGCTAGTGGCTTTCAGCACAAGACATCTGTCTCCCCTTCAGCTCCTTTGTGTCCCTGCAGCTTGCTGGGTTTAATTCCATAGTCATGTGAGGCAGCTGATCTCCCAGCTCGAGCTGTGACCCTCCAATCCCCACAAAACAGCAGCTGAACCCTTGCACAGGCATGGGCAGCAATGTCCTCTGCTCCTGGCAGCACATCCGTGCCAGCAGTTAGCCCTGGTGTGAGGAAACTCCTTATTCCATCACGCTTGATTGCTGCATTTCTGTGAGCAGTAAGACAATAGTTTTATTAAGTGTCATTGTTCAGTGAGATATCCAGCTATTCAGACTCTGAAATGAGGAGGCTCTAACCTTGCTTCTGTTCATGCCAGTTTAAATACAGCTGTGTAGTCAATACCTGCTGGTGACCAGGGCACTTTGAAAGCAACTCCCTGCCCTTGCTCCCTGTTATCAGAGCAGGAGATGAGCGAACTTGAGTTTTTGCCTGCATACACCTTAGAAACCTTAAATTTGGGAGTACCTCTAAGGTGCTGTGCCAGGTAGGCTTCAGAGAATGAGTAGAGATGGTCAAGGTTGATTTTCCTGCTTGGTAGGAAGAGAGGAGCAGAGGGAACTCTGGTGCTGAATTTAAGGTAAGCAGTGGAGGTGCAGACCCTGAATCCTAGTAGAGGTGTGAATTGGCAGGTTTTGTCTGTTCACCAGAAACCTGGTTGCTGCTTCGTTTAGAGCAGAACTTGGCCAGGTGGATCCTTGCAGTAACCTTGTAGGTGGGAGAGGTTCTCCCATTCCCTCCACAGCTCTCTGTGCCTGTGGGGAACGACGCAAACAGAGCTGGTGCCAGCTGGAAGGTCCCCTCCTGGCCTTCCTCTCCAGGCAGAGGGGACTGTGGAGCCTGTCCCAAGGGTGGGTGGGTCAGGCAGCCCGAGGGGCTGTGCAGCACACACCTGCTCAGGCCACGTGCTGCTGGGAAAGAGCAGCCTCTTGCTTTTGGCTTCACACGTGTTTGCTGCCTGGGCACAACTTGGCAGAGCACTCCAGAGCACACAAGCATCTGGTGTGGCTGCTGCCAACCCTGCCTGCTGCCAAGGGGGCTGGATTTCACTCTCAAACCAACAAGAAGCTGTTTGACTGTTTTCTGCCACATGGCCAAAGTATTGCCTCTGCTTTGTCTGAGCAAAGGACACGTTGCAAGCACAGCAGGAGCAGGTTTTATTTTCTCAGTAGCCTCTCTTAACTAAGTCTTTCCTAGTGATGCCAGTCTGGTTGGTTTTTTTTTTCCCTTCAGGTATTTTAAACCAGGCTTTATCTTAGCACTGTTTGCCCTCAGCCCTATCACTTCAAGTGGGTCAGTCTGGTGATTGATGGGGACAGAGCAAGATCAGACATGAAAGCACTCCTCTATCTTGTTAGCCTTGTTACTGCCATAGCATACTTGAGGACAGATGGAGTTTATTTGTCATGTGCCAAATCTATGTATTGGCGTAATTGAGAGACAAACTGTCTGCAGCAAGCTGTAACTTTTTGAAATTGTCCTCAAAAGAACATTATGTGATTAGTCAATTTGAGTTACAAAGGAGGGGCTTTTTTTAGCTTGCTGTTGTTTGCATGCATCAGGCCTTCATTAGATGACTCCCCTACCCGGGGTTATTATCTCTGAAATCAGAGTTAAAACATTTGACACCCACACGTAGATTACCTACTCCAAAAGATAAAGCTCTCAGTTATGATGGGAGAGGGGATTTGTTTTCCAAGGGTTTGAAACTTCCAAACTGATGCTTGATTGATGAATCTTGGGTGAAGCCAGATGGACTGGGGCAAGAGATCCGCTCCTGCTTGCTGCAGAATGGGTCAGGACACGTCTCCATCGTTCTCAGCGGAGCTGTGTAGGGCATGGGGAGAGGAGATCAGGGAGGGGTAGTTTAAGGTACAGGCAGCTGTTTGTGCTGCTGCTCTTGCACCATCTGGCATGTGGGGGGGAAGAGGCATAGCAGGAAAGAATGGTTAAGAGGTTTGAAACTACTCTGACCTGACATGTGATGTTTTTGTCTTTTACATTCCACTAAGCTCTGAGTGAAGGGTGAATTGTGTTATGTGATCTGGATGATGATGGGGTTTTATGGTGAGGTCATATGTGGTACAGGAGCAAATGGTAACATCAAGGAATACGGTCAAATACTTGTGTGTTCTGTTTTAATTTAGGTTTGTCTTAAATGAGCTGGTGCAGACTGAAAAAGACTACGTCAAAGACTTGGGAACTGTTGTGGAGGTGAGTTGAAGCAAATCCTGCTATGCAAAATGTTTTCCCACTAAAAAGCACCATGCTGACAAGTGACAACAACAAAAAATACAGCATGAGAAACAAACGGCTTTGTTTGGCAGTCTGCTTCCATGGTCCCCTTCTCATGTTGACAGAAACAAGAAGAAATGCCTTTGGAAACTATTTTTGTTTCCATCTAGCAAATGTTGTATTTTAGGTTCAACTCCAGTGTGCAAAGGTTTTTCTTGGCTACCCTACTTGTGACAAACTCTTTTTGCTGTAATGCAGCTTTGGAGGCATTGGTGGAGAATTAACTTATGATCCTACCACTTATTTCATGCTTATTTTTCCCATCATATTGGGTAATGGTAACACATATTTTACTTGAATTTGCACCTGGACTTATGTCCTGTGTCTGAGTACCTTTCCAGAAGCTGAGCCTGGAACTGTGTTGAGGTGCATGCGTGTCCTTGGTTTATAAGAAAAGCCTGAGATAAAAAAGAGTTTGAGGTTTTTTTACATTAAAAACAACCTTTTTTTTTTTTTTTTTTTAAGCTTCAACTTGTAAAGATTTGGCTGATCCCTAGGGATCACCTGTCACATCTAACTCAGTGCAGGGTTCAGGTTTTTTCCCAGCAAGGACTCAGAACTGGAGACATGTGATTCACTAGTGGCATTCAGTAGTCCAAAGAGAATTACCAGTCTATCTAACAGTGATTTTCAACAGCTTCCAAACTTGAAAACCTTTGTGTTATGTTCTGTTTACATCATGCACCACTGGCAAACCTGACGGGGCTGTCGTGCTCCAAAGGCTTACAAAGAAACTCTGAGGAGGTGTGAGAAATCCTGTTCTTGTGACTCCAGACTTATTGCTTGGCTTTGTGCTCCCACAAGATACTCATGGTGATGAATGGAAGAACTCTGTACAGAGTCTGATTCCTTCTTCTTACCAGAGAAGCCAAGAGCTTGACAAACTACTTTGTTTAACTTTTATCTTACAATTGCACTTGTCACTTCAATTACATCTAATAATGGTTTGTGTAAGTATTGCAGATATTCTAAACAAATCCTTTAAAGTTTTCTTTTAAGCAAACTGTAATTTAAAGTATCTACTTAGGTTTCTGGTTTGAAATAGTATGAAAGGTATTTTAAGCATTTTCAATGTAAAAAATCCTAGCATTAAACTTCTGCTTCTTTAAAAAAGAGTGTAATTGCGTTTGCCCTTCAAATGAGCCCTTTGCTGAATCACTGATCCTTAATCCTAAAGGGCTTCATAAAGAGGATGGAAGAAAAAGGAGTTTCTGAAGATATGAAAGGGAAAGACAAGATTGTATTTGGCAATATTCACCAGATCTATGACTGGCACAAAGAGTAAGTTTTTGGTTTAGTTCCTCTTTAAACACCTTTCTAACTTCTAGTCCATAGAGGACTGGACTGTATGGTGTCTGTATGTCTAAGCTGCTTTTAATTGAATATCATCAGGTCATTCAGGACTGAACTTCCAAAGGCCATTGCCTCACTTTAGATTGTCTCTGTTGATTTGTACGTGCTGCTTCATAACATCATAAATCCTGGCTACCTTGAATCCTGAGATCTTCTGATTCATGTGCTTTTAGCCACAGTTTCTCAATACCCTAAATCCTGATACAGGGCTTTGTTTACCCAGCCAGAACCAGCAAAACTGCGTGATGGAAGGCACCATGCTTACCTGAAATAATTTTTCCCAGTGAAGAAAGACCTTTGGTGTGTGATAGCTCTGCACTCCCTGGCTTCATGGGAGGGTGTTTGTCATGCTGTGATCACAGGTACAGCTTTATGCTGACTCAAACACCGTGGCAGCAGTGCTGGTCAGTGTGACAGGGATGCTGCACACAGAAGGCTGCCCTGTGTCAGTTCTGTGCTGCTGATGGCTCTGTCACTCTTGCTGGGGAGCCCCAACAAGAGGCTTCACTGGGAGGTACCACTGTGGTCCATCCACAGCTCCTGAGCTACTGCTCATGAGCATTCCCAGCATCACTCTCAGAGAGTTGCTGCTTCTGGGTATTCATTGGATCTTCAGAAAAGCTACTGGGGCTGCCATAATCAAGTTCCTTGGGTCACAGCTGTAGCCTCAATGCATCCTACTGATGGGCAGTAGCAGTCTGGAAGGTCATGGTTTCCTTCCTGTGTCTCAGCAACATCTTCACATGCAGCTGACTGGGTCATGAAGGCTGACCATATCAGTGGTGTTTGGCTAGAAGGGTGATAAAATGCAAATTGCTTCAAAGTCCTTCTCGCCTGAAAGCCCTGGCATGCTTTGGCCAAGTTGATGCTTTTTGCTCTGAGTTAGGAACTCCACTTCTTGAAAATCTTGCTCACAGAAGTACATTTTGAAAAGCTGCTGGAAACACAAACCCTGGGCCATTTCCCAGGTAACTTTGTGAACAATGTCTTGCTTATGGACAATATGCTCATCATTTCAACTCTGCCACTCAGAAATACTCTGCAGTTGCAACTAACTAAAATTTGGGCATGCATGTACAGACTTGAACAATCCATTGAGCTGGATCTTCCTTTAGCTCTGGATGTTTCCCTCACCCAGGAAGCACAGTATCCTTGCTGTCATGTGTCCCATAGGTGTTTATCTCATGGCCTGGGCCTGTCCTTATGTTCTGACTGGTGACCTTGTGAGCACAAACTAAAAAATGTCAGAGAAAGCTTCACCTTATGTTGATACCAGAAAATGGAGTGTTTTTACCAGTGCCATTCCTTGATTAAGTGTGAGGATAGGAGTTTTCTGTAACACAAATGGAAAGATTCCCTATTTTTAGTTCAGTATATCTGGGTCAAGAAGTCTATTTAAATGCAGATGAATGTAGTATTTATACAGGATTGGGTTATGGAAGCAGCTGTATCTAATGGTAGCAATGGAGATTTTTAATTGGAACATCTGTCCAATTTGCACTGTTTTTTAAGGTTCTGGGATTTCTTTGGATCAGATCATTGCAAGCATGTCCTCTCACAAAATCTGGCTACTGTCACAAATCTGTAGAGGCATTTGAGACTGAAATCCTGAAATGAAAAAGAGGAAGATCATGAGCAGGATGATTGCCTAGATTTGCCTACCAGATGGAAAAATCTAGCAGTGTTTCTGAAGTTTTCATCTCACTTTTAGGCATCCCAGTATATTCTTGACAAGGGCATTTGAGCTAGAATGAATGACCTCCCTGCAAGTCAAGATGGAGATGATGTTTATGAATTACTGTGACTATTATGAATTAGATACTGCCATTTATTATGAAATTAAAAACAGTGACAAACAGAACATACAGCAACTCCACCAGCAAAACATGTTGATTCATTTATTCAGGTGGAAACATATAGCAATCTCTTTCACATTGACCAGTACTCCAAATCTGCTCATGCAACTGAGAACTCCTGGTGAAGCTGGAGTTTCCATAAGTTGAGTTTTCACAAGCATTTTGGTATATGAGAGAGTTTTACTTTGGGAGTTCTCAGTGAAGGAAAGCAACTCTTGCAATTAGATAGTGACCAGCACTTTCTGAAAATTGAAACCACTGTCATAGTAAAGAAGAGCAGACAGTTTGCAAGACAAGACCTCCACATTTCACAGCTCTCATCTGATGATTTAGAAATCCCACATTAAGGGCTGAAGCTAAGTTTACCTTTTCATTTATTATTGAATACTGGAGCCACTGTTACATCTGAAGGATGACTAGTTGCTGCTGGGATGACCTAAAGAAGTGTTCTGAAGTGTTCATATCCTTTCTTTTAGCTTTTTCCTGGGTGAACTGGAAAAATGTCTTCAAGAACCTGAGCGTTTAGCACAGCTTTTTATTAAGCATGTAAGTTTTATCTTGTTTCCTATATCTAGCACAATTGTCTGTTAGGGTGTGATGACTCCTTTTCAAAAACACCTCTTTGTGTCGACTTGATACTTTTACATGTCTAAACTGAATTTAAACATAAAGTTTCCCTATGGTTACACATTTTTAATGGGCAGCTGGATTGCACTAAGGCATTAATCATTGTCTTCTTGCAGACAACTTACTTGGTGGGCAAAATTGATGTGGCCAAGGACATCTGCCAAAATAAAATTATGGCAGGTACTTGCCAACTGCTACAATTTACATGTTCATGTGATGTTAACCAAAGGATAACTCTAAAGGAAATTTCAGACCTGTCAGTGTGGGTATAACATTTCTCACTGGCCACAACCCAGAAAGCTCCCCTTGCCTAAGTGCAGATGTGGAGAACAGAACTTGTTACTGATTTTCTTTCCTGTTTAAGCAAACTAAATCTTTGATTACACCAAAAATAAGGAAGACCAAGCAGAATATCATAGCAGCTTTCTGCCACCTTTTAATAACAGAAGGGTAGCCAATATCTCACGTGGCTGCTGTGCCTCTTGCCTTCGCAGGAGCGGCGATTGCACATGTATGTGGTGTATTGCCAAAACAAGCCCCGGTCTGAGTACATAGTGGCTGAGTATGAAACGTACTTTGAGGTAAGCATGGCTCATTGTACATTATTACTGCTTACAGCTGTGAGTCCAGGTCAAGGAGACTCTTCTGTAACCTGTGGGGTTTGCCTAAAACAAACTCCTGAAGACTGTGATACTGCACGTAGTGCTGAGGTCTCTGCTGTACGGAGAAAGTGTTATTATTTAATTGCTTTCCAATTCTCATATTGTCAATTTCTAATAAATAATTAATTCAGTACTGTGTGTGGCCCCCAGAGTACCACAAATGCACTAATTCCTGTTCCAAGTGAAACAAGACTTTTAAATCTGTAGTGTGCAAACAACAGGGGAGGTAAAAGCTGTTGGAGCTGGGTGGTGCCTCTCATAAATCCCCAGTAACTCCGTCTCTTTCAAGAAGTCTTTGGGACTAGACACATTTCGATAGTAACGTGAAAGAAGCTTGTTTAACGAGGGAAAGATGTTTCCTTTCACCCCAGAGCAGGAGGCCTGTTCTGCAGGAGGGATGCTGTGCCTCCCAACGCCTTCCAGCTCGGTCACGGCTCCTACCCAGGCCTTGCCTATATAGGATATCCCAGATTTTTAAATCCTCGGAAATTCCCTCTTGCAAACAAAAGATTAAGAACAGACCAACTTTCTGTGGAAATAAGTCTCTGCTGAGATGTTTTATCATGTTGTCTGTCTTACTCTGTGATTGTTTGCAATTGTTTTTAATCCTCATTTTTAGGAGATTCAGCAGGAAATAAGCCAACGGCTGACCATCAGTGACTTTCTGATTAAACCCATTCAAAGAATAACTAAATACCAGCTTCTTCTCAAGGTGAGTGAAAAAATACAGTTTGGATTAAACTCTAGTCTGCATGTTGGATTAGATGCTGTTACTTTAAATCAGCCTTAGACTTAACTGAGGAACAAATTCAACAAATTAAGAGGAAAGAGGGGTCTGTTCTCTGGGCTTGCAGTGACAGAGGCCTGGGGAAACTGTCCAGAGAGCAGGAGGCCACATCTGTGCGAGTGGTTTGTAATTTAGGGTAGTAAACAGGAGTTTTTTTAACTTTCTTTTGGAACTTTTTTATAGAAGGGTACACTTCAAACAGGAATTTTCTTCCTCTGAAGTTTCAGAGCAAACTTTCTTTTTTTTTTTTTTAATTGGAACAAAGATACACAAGTGTATTGCTGAAGTCTGTCTTAGGTGCCGAATGGCATGCTTCTAGTAAATGCTCTAGCCTCCATTTCTGAATATCTGTCTACAAATTAGCTGAAGAAACTTATTTTCAGAGTATTCTGTCATCTTAAAATTTGGGGAGCTCGCCACAATTTTTTTTCCCATGGAGCCTCACCACTCTGGTTTATGCTGACTTATCCATAATGACAGTTACTCAGCACTCTTGAAAATTCATCCCGAGGGGTCTGAAGCCAATATCTAAAATCAAGCGTGTCTGAACCCACCCTGTAATCTCCAGCAGCACCAGGGCTCTGAGCTGGTTTCTCCTCTTTTTTGTACTATACCAGAGCAGGCTGCCACCAGCCCAGGTTTGGGAATTGCACACTAGCAAAGGCACAGCAGTGTATTCCCCAAAATGCCAAAATGAAAAGAAAAATCCTTGTGTGTGTGTGTGTGTGGTCTTGTGGCTTAAGACAGGGACCAAATATGCATTCCCAAGGTCTAACCCCAGCTTTGTCTTTTTTTTTCTGTGATCTTCTCAACAACCATCCACACCCCCTTTCCGTATTTCTAAAGTGGTTATGACATTCAGCAATCTCTGAAGATGAATTTATTAATATTAGCAAGTTTCTTCTCAGAAAATCACATGCTGAATATGCTTGTTCCTTTTCAAACTGGTGTCTTTTGTTCTCTCTTTTCTGATGTGCCTTAATGCAAACCTTTCTGCTTTCTCCAGGACTTCCTGAGGTACAGTGAAAAAGCTGGTCTGGAGTGCTCCGAGATAGAGGTACATTCTCATGCCCTGGACAATAGGGCTAATGGGACTTTGTGTGGAGAAATAAAAACCCCAGTATTCCTTTGACAATAGCTGAGGATCCTGCTGGTATTCTAAATGTGGCATTTCTCTTGGCTTGAAGCAGAACTAAAAGATGATGGCGCAGTCCTGCATTTTAGTCCTGCACCATCCTCTTTGAGACATCTATTCATGAGGGCCTTGCCATGAGTCACTCCAGCAATCATGCTATTGAACTTCATTATTTGACACTGTGCTTTCAGGAACCCTCTGGTTCTCTTGTAATAATGCAACTTCCCTTCTCCTCAACAGAAAGCAGTTGAATTAATGTGCCTTGTACCAAAACGTTGCAATGACATGATGAACCTGGGTCGTCTCCAAGGCTTTGAGGTATGCATTTGCATTCTTCTTATAAAAATAACTAGGCAAGGAAAATTACTTTCTCTTTCTATGATTGTCTCTACAATCTACCCAAGCTGCTTATCTGTTCTTCTGCAGTGCTGGGCTGCATGCTTTGGTGAGGTTTCAAAGGTGGGGAAGTGACACACCTGTCACTATAAATTTGTGACAATTCATATTGTTTCTTCAAAATGTAAAAGGTCTGTATGAGGTCTGTAAAATGAGGTCTGTAAAAGCTTCTGCAAGCTTTAATGAGACTTACTGTATCTATTACCAGAGCAAAATAAGTGATGAACCAGCCTGCTCTGCCTGTTAGGAAGGTCACCTGGCATTAACATGTTAACAGCTCCCGCTGTATTCAGCAACATCCAGGAGGGGACTTGGGAGTTACAACCCCACAGGGTACAGCTAGTGGCTTGTAACTAAGCCAGTGTAGGCTTTGGGGAGAGGTCTTATCTCCAAAACGAATGAAGAATTGTCTTACTGACTTATGCATTGCAAACAGGTAGGTCCTGGCGTTTGCACATTCAGAGGTGTTGTGTCAGTGACTGCTGGCTTAGGGCATGATGGAGAGCTCTTGGCTGGAGCACTACAGTAACAGAATGGGAACAGGATTTGAAATCAAGTGTACAAAACAGTCTGCTTGACACCTCTTGATTTTGGTTTTATATACACTGTGGCAATGAGAGCAAGGAAAACCTGTGTTGCTTGTCTTCAGCTGTGAGGTCACGATTTACAGGATTGCTGCTTTGGTAACTTAGAGGGGATATGTCTCACATGAATGCCTGGAAAACTTGGGCTGCATGAAATAGAGCATATCACCATGTGGGATCATGGTGGGTCAGGGTTTGTGATGTTGGTGCCTTGTCTGCTTCCCAGGGCAAACTGACAGCTCAAGGCAAGCTCCTGCAGCAGGACACCTTCTATGTGATGGAGCAGGATTCCGGAGTTCAGTCTCGACCCAAGGAGCGCAGGGTGTTTCTCTTTGAGCAAATAGTTATCTTCAGTGAGCTCCTTAGAAAAGGATCTCTAACGCCAGGCTACATGTTCAAGAAAAGCATAAAGGTAAGAACTGCAGAGGGAGAAGCATATTCTTCTGTTTGATGGTCATGTAAGGTTCATCCTGTCATAGGGGACAGCAATGTGCAGAAAACATTTGCATTTACCTTTCAGTGGATCAGGAGCTGTTGAGGACCATCTCAAAATAAACCACTGGGTGTCTGAATTTATTGGGTAATTTCATAGCTCTGAATTAGCAAATATTGCTACAAAACCTGCAGTAGTCAAAGGAAGTTTACAATAGTTGGTTTTATGCATGATCATAAAAGGTAAACGAAGGTACAGTATCCAAAACAGTCATTTTAGGCCAAACTATAAGTCAATACTAAGCCTTTATATGATATTTCTGGAAATACTCTCCCTAATTTGGGCGAGGGCTCTTAGTACAAATATGGATGTTGCAAGAATGTTTCAAAGACAAATAAAACCACACATAATTCTAAAAATACAGCTGTGAGGAATTATAAAACCAGCTAAACTATAAAGAGAGTTTTGAGAAATTAATTTTGGTTTTAAATAATCTTGTTCAGATTATGGGGCTGGGGCTAAAAGTAAAAACTGAAAGGAACCAGTGGAAATACTTCCTTGTTTAGCAAATGCAAAGTTAACCTGTGAAATGGTCAGTGAAGGTCAATGAGTGCTGCACATCTCCTGGTAGAACAGCCTTTGCTGTGCCTGCAGAAAGAGCAAAATCACTGATTCATTTGAATTTCTGGGTTGTTCAAAGCTGAGAAACCAGTCTGGCATTAATTTCTTTTTCAAAGATAGGGGTTAAGAGACATGGGAGAATGCATTGTGTTTGCTCTAAATTTTAAAGGGTGCATTAATACAAAATAGAACACTATCAGCTGAAATAATGCATATTGACATATATAACTAAACAAATTTATGGTAAACAGTGTATTTACTGAAATGAGGTTGTCTTCTTGGCTGATGGAAACAGCATTTACTGAAAAGCCTATATCCATTTGCAAGTCAGTGTATTTTATAGTTTCCAACCAAATAATAGGCTATAAAGGGGAAACTCAACATGTAGAAATAAACAATCATCTTGATTTAGATGATCAGCTTTGATTTTATCTTTTTGCTGATTTAAATCATTATTAAAATTGGAGATGGAAATAATATGAATAATTTTTACTTCAGTTTATTGTATATATAACAATGAGGCTTTTATCTGCAGGAAACAATTCCTGAATTGTATATTGTAGATAAAGAGAGAAAAATAAATCTCTCCTAATGTCAATAAAATTAGCTTGCCTCAAGGGTATGAGTTGCTTTTCTAGTTACACAGCCTACGAAAGGAATGTTGTTCCCACTGCCTGAGTTTAAAATTTTTGTGTGATAATTTTCAAGCCCCTTCTCTTCCACTTGGCAAACAGCTCATTCTCCTGTTGAGTGTCTACTGCAAGTGTGGGATCCCCTGTGGCTCCATGTGTGTCTCCCCCACCTCAGCATGAAGTTTGTGTGCCAGCAGCTCTCACACCCTCCCTCCCAGCCTCTACTTCAGGTTCTCACTGCTTTTGCATTTGTCTGTTTCCCACAGTGAAGAGCTGTGGCTCTCAGTGGAGCAGGACCATTCCCTGCCTCCCTGGGCTCTGAGCATCCTCACCTTGCAGTGGGGCCTCCACTCGAGCCAGCACCACAGATCCCGTTTCTTTCCTCGGTCACAGCCAAAGAGTAAAAAGTGCATATGACTTCAAGTGCAGCTGTTCTGGTTTGTCAGTGAGAAGGGACTCCCAGATATTGTTCTTCAAGCTCTGTCACACTCAAACTGTGACAGAAGCTTCAGCATCTTGTCCTGCACTAGCGAAGAACCCTTTTTTTACACACTAAGGTCCTTAGTGTTGAGAAATGGCACATCCCTTTTTAGATACTTCTCACCTGGATACCTTTCAGACTCTCAAAATACCTAAGTGGAAGCCTTGATGAATGCATCTCCCTGAGACACAAATAGGAGGTTAGGGGACTCCACACATCTTTTACCTGGAGTCATACCAGGATTGGTTTGGCTGTCAACCAGAGGGAAATGAGCTCAGATCAGGAGCAAGAGACCTGTCTGCGCTCACTTGTGTGTCCTTGTCCTTTCTTGGTTAGGGGAGTTCCTGATTGTCACTCAAACTTCACAGGGACCCCCAGAAGCAAAGGAAGATGCTAATTCCATCTTGTAGTTTGAATGCTGGACAATATTCTGATGTGGACTGGATCTCCATACCTTGACAGATACTCAGAGCAATTGGAGGTGGATTTCTTCTAGGGGACATTGCCTTAGTCTTCAGAGCTGCCTGCTTTTGACATGAAGACACTCCCTCTCTTGTTTTTCTGGGAGGCTATGCCAACCTATTCTTGTTTACTACCCTAAGTATCTCAGGGAAAGCTAAAGTTATGAGTACACTTAAAACAGAAGCCTCCCAAGGGCAGGACAGCAGCCAAAATTCCCATCCATGTGATTTCCAGAAACAGTATCTGTGACTACAGTCAAGTGAAGTGATTGCACACAGATGACTCTAATCTGCTAGAAATAAGATCTGTTGGAGCATCATGGGAGAATTGCTCTTTTTTTTTTTCATTATATCCCTGTGCACAGTTCATTCCATTTTTAAAATGCGCTAATGACTGAGACTTTCTCATCAGAGGACAAGCAATATAAACACTTATTTAAATTAGAGGAACGATAGATTTTATTAACATATTAATAGGAACAGTTTTGCTCTATTTATGGATTTCAGTAAATTTAAAGCACACCAGTCAGGTCTGTGTTACTTAAAATAGTAGTTGTAATTCAAGACAAGGTGGGTGGATGTCTGGTATATCTGTCAGAGCTTTATTAAGCATCATATTTAAGATTTAGATTTATCTGAGTGTATCTAGATGAGACACATTCTTCTTATTATGATCTAACAGCTCATTATTGGACTTAATTATTTTCAGGAACATTTCAGAACAGTTTTGATTCTTGTGTAATGTTAACTCGTGCTCCCTGTAAAATGCTTGCCTTGGCTTGTTTCAGATGAACTACCTTATCATTGAAGAAAATGTGGACAATGATCCCTGCAAGTTTGCTCTAATGAGCCGAGAAACATCAGAGAGAGTCATTTTGCAGGCAGCTAATCCAGAAATTCAACAAGCTTGGGTACAGGACATCAACCAGGTCCTGGACACACAACGAGATTTCCTAAATGGTACGTACATGGTCTTTGTTCTGTTCCCCAAACTGTAATGCTAAATGGGATTTAGAATCTTTACATCCTTGTTTCCTCTGTGAGAAAATTATTGAGCCACTTCTGTGTGTGTCGGTTGGGCTCATGTTCCTCAGGTCCCTCTGTGGGTGGTGCTTTTGTTGGTGCTACTTTTGTGCTGGGGTTTGCAGGGCTCTGTCACCTGGTGCTTTCCACTGTACACTGAGATTTTAAATCTGAGGCTGCCTCAGGATCGTGGTGAAGCCAGGTTGCCACTGTGTCTACACAGCATCTCTCATTCACTCAGAGCAAGGTTTATCCCCAAGAGCCTCCTGTTAGACATCACTGTGTGCTACCAGCTGAGGATGGGAGGTGGGATGAAGGCTGCCTCACTATGCACCCCCCTGCAGGTCCCAGCATTCAATTAAAAAAAAAAAAAAAAAAAAAAAAGGAAAGGGCAAGGAAAAAAGGCTAAGGGCTTATTTCTCCTAGGAACCCTGGGAGCTGTGCATGAAAAGAGGCCTTTCTAAAGTATCAGCTTTGCTGTGGAAATAGATTTGAGGTGGTCTGAAATAATATTTCAAATTAAAGCTATGTTTCAAACAAACTCTCAAAAACCAGACACACACACAATCAACAAAAGTGTGCAATTTGAAAATAAAGAGGAATCAAATGCAGTTAACAATTCTAGCTTGTTCTTGCACCTGAGCGGATGAGGGTAAGAGAAGAGAACAGGGCTAGAGAAAGAATCTAAAAATAGTATCTCTTTTGTTTGTTTGGAAGCCACAAAGTAGCTTTGGATGCCTCCAAGATTGCTTTGCACTATTCATTTCAAAACAGCTTATTCTATGGAGCTTATATTAGAGTTCTATATTTAATAGCTTAATACACGTTCAATAATAAAACATATTTGCTTGAATCAAGATGTTTGGGCTTGGCACAATATATTAGTTTTTGTTGGGTTTTTGGGTTTTTTGGGGGGGGTTGTTATTTGGTTTTGTGGATTTTTTGTTGCAAAATGGGAAGAGGCTCCTTCAGTTTGCATCAAAGCAAAGGTTCCCTTTTCTTCATTGTGGAGGTTTTAAAAATTTTAATTCAGCTTAATTTTTTCAAAAGTTAACTGGGAAGGGGCTGCATGCAAAAGTTGTTTGTGACAGTTCAGAATCTGTGGCTGAGCTGAGAAGGGAAATACATTTCACCTCTGATGCCACAACTTGATACTGGGGTTTTGTGACTTGGAATAGAAACGGCCTCATACAACCATTGTAAAATGATTCCTTAAATACATTGGTGAGATGAGAAGTCTAAGTTCTCCAGTTTGACCAGTTGGTACCAAAGCTTGATGGGTTTATGTCAGTGCAGTTGGCTTTGACTGAGGAATTATTGGACTAAAATAAGTTCCACTAACAGTTAGCTACAGACTTTTTTTTTTGTAAAAGCCTTGTGAGAGCTCCACAGGCACTAATGCAGGGTTTTTCTGTCCCTTCCATATCTTTCTTGGTTGTTCTTTTTATTTTTTAAGTATTCCGTCTTATCTTCAGAGGACTTACTGCCCTGTGAGCCTCTTTTTCTACTGAGGCGTCTTCATAGCCCCTATTCAGCCTATCTTCTATGAGGCCAGCAAGCAATTTGATGGGTTAGGAACATAATCATCACTATCTCTAAAGCAAAAGTAAAAATAGATTTCTATTAAAACACAAGCTTAAGGATTTACCTTAAAACTATAAATAAGATCCAAGAAAATGATACTGTATCCAGTAGAGCCTGTCCAGTCCAGAATATTTTAAGTGCCTTTTAGAATGTAATCTTATTGAGACTGACTAATCTTTAAATATGTTCTTTAGCTTTGCATTTCATTAAAGCAGATGTCTTCTGTCCTTAAAATCGTATTAAATCCACACTGAGCCAATGCTGCGTAGACTTAATAACAAAATATTCCCCTTGGGTTCTTGCCCAAGTTGTCTCTGATTTTTCTTTCACCAGGGAAGTCCTAAAAAGTAGGACCTATGTACAAAGCAGGAGATTTGCATCCAAACTTCATTAATGTAAAAGTGGAATATTTAAGTTTTCATATTTTTCCATGGAAAAGTAAAAGCTGTTAAGCTGGAGAAACAGGCTGTGCATCAAATGATGAGCTGTAGTGACTGTTCTTCAGGAAGCAAGCTGTTAAGAAAATCTGTCATTGCTGGACACATTTCATAAGGAAAAAGCCATTCATCTGTACCTTTTTTTAATCATATTTTGTGGGGGGAATTTGAGAAAGAGAGAACATGCAAATAGATGGACACTGACTTTTGGCAGAAGCTTCTAAGAATACTGCCAGATGTTTAACAGGAGGCTGGAAGCCAGGCATTACTGTTATAGTTCATGGTGGAATTAGTAGTCAGAAATGGACACTCAACTAAATATTCTTTAAAAGTACTGAGTACAGTAGATTGTTTCAAGATAGATTGATAAGTATCCATTCAGATCTTACTGCTAGCGACCTTGCAGCCTTATTTACTGGATACAATAGAAAAGTGTCACTGTCAAAATCATTGTCAAAGTTCTCCCCAGCCTTCCTTGCCCTCTGTGGCTGGTCTGCAGCAGGACCAAACCATTGCCAGCTGCAGCTGAGGTAAGCAAGTGAAACTGGCAGTCACTGTGGCATAAATACAATCTGCTTTTGTGACAAAGGTCAGGTTTTACAGACAAGTAATCTTCCAGATTGCTACAGATCTGTATCTGTGTCCTTTTTGAAGAAAATTGTGATCTGGCATCCTCCTTGATTTTTTTTTCCAGTCATTTGTTCTTTAGTATGAAGTGATTTCTTTAGTTGTCCTGCCTTTCTCTGGAAGGAGAATGCTAGACAGCATGCTGTATGGTGCTGAGCTTTTCTGTTTTTCTTTCCTTTTCATTTTGTTGGGAAAGACATTCCTTCTGTTGTGGTTCCCTGGCGGGGCTGATGCTGTGACATTATGTTCTCTGTCTGCCTCTTGCTAGACTAGTCTCTCTGCATTCCAGTAGGTTTAGTCTGGTGCATGTACACAGTATTAACTGACTATAAGTCATCTGTTAAAGCCACATGACATGCAAAAAACCAAGCCCATAGGTCTGGGACTGCTAGCCTGAGCCCAGCAAATCTGCTCATTGTGAGTCCCAGCCCTGATCCCTTCTCCTCCAGACATAACAAATTATTTATTTCTTTATGATCTGGAATTTTTTTCCTTCCATTTCTCAGTGCAAGGTCTCTCCATGACTATAAAATCTACTCTCACAAGCAGACTTTATTTTTTATGGCTTATAAAGCTGTTTAGTGTTGCCTGTTGCATGTTTTCTGGAGAGGTTTGGGCTGCTGGGATTAATGTCTTGGTGCCATCTATACTTCCTCACTTGCTGGAAAGTGTTCCAGCAGTTTCCTTGAACCGAAGCAGTTGATGTAGAAAGTGTGCTGAGAGCCAAGTTGCACTGCATCACATCCAAAGAGTATTTAATAGTCACACTTTCTTGGGAATGAGACTTAGAGGTCTTGACCTGTGTTTTCTGATGTTAGCAAAATTCACTGCAAATGTGCTGTGCACCTCTTAGGCTTTCATTTATTTTGACTACAGGATGTGATTAATTTGTGGGATTTCAAAGAAAATGAATGTAATTACGTATGCTATAAGTGGCAAACATTTTAGCCTACTCACTGTGTAGGTTAGAGAAGCTGTTCTTCACATCAGCATGGAGTGCTGTGTCCAGGTCATGCACAGCACAGTGTGAAGTTCTTGTGTCCTGTCTAGCCATGGACGCGCTGTGTGCTTCCATGGACGGCATCTCCTGTTCCTGTTTGGTTTGCAGCATATGAATCTGTTCTGTTTGAACCATCCCACCTGTTTGAACACCTCTGCAGCCCCTGGCAAGGCTGTTGGGAGCACGTGGCTGACTCTTGTCCTCTCTTGCAGCGCTGCAGTCGCCCATCGAGTACCAGCGCAAGGAGAACAGCTCGGCTGTGCTGCGGCCCCAGGCCGGCAGGGTCCCTCAGCCCAACACCAGGCCCCATTCTTCTATCCCAGTAGGGTCAGAGAAGCCTTTGAAGGCTACAGGCCGTAACCCATCTCTCCCACCCCTGAAGATACCTACCTCCAATGGCAGCACAGGGTATGAGCACTCACAGCCCGGAGACAAGTATGAACAAAGCAAGGTACTGAGCTCATCTGATAAAACATGATCTCACAGCCCATTTCTTATACCACAGGTGATCCATGATGTTCGCTTTCGTTAGCAGCTAACCAGGTCAGCAGGGATCAACTGAAGCAGTGGGGTAACATGTAATTTGGGATTAAACAGCTCATGCAAAAGCCCTGGCATCTACGTGGATGGCACTTCATCTGGGAAACAGAGACAGAGCCTGACCCTGGAGCACTGATCTCAATGTTTTTCAGGGCACGGTGCTTGCAGACCTGCTGAACTAGATATCCATTTGCAGTACTGGCAGAAGTAATATTCAGGCTTCTCTGATATCCATTCCTGAAAAACTCTGTGGTAGGGAAGAGCTTAGACCTTTTTCCTCATAACAGCTCACAGGGTGCCAGCTAAAGGTTATAATTTGGGTACATGTGCACTGCACACAAACCACCAAAGAGTCAGTGGCCACCAACCGTGTTTGGACCCTGCTGCTGACTGAGGTTGACCAAAGCCACTTTCAATCTGACCAATATTTAACTGTGAGTATTCACTCAGCTTTGTTGGTCTTTCTCCCCATTTGGCTCGGCACTGATCATTCATCTGTAACACCCCTGCAGATGAGAACACCCAGGGGCACAGTCATTAGCAGCTTTGAAGTCTGATGTGAAATAGGAGACTGGTTTGTATTAGGTTACTGCCACCTTTCAGATCTTTAAAATCGTTTTCTCCCAATGTGAATTTCCAAGTGTTTTGTGTCTTTTTCCCTGGTCTGGTTAGGCTGGACATGAAGTAATGGGATCGCTGCCGGAAAGGGCAGGTTCCTCCGCGCGGGCCGCTCACCGCTTTGTGTTGTGTCCGTTTGCAGACTGATTTGGGAGGGTGCAATGGGACCTCTTCCATGGTGGTGATTAAAGATTACTATGCACTGAAGGAGGATGAGATCTGTGTGAATCAAGGAGAGGTGGTTCAGATCCTTGCTATCAACCAGCAGAACATGTTTCTGGTGTACCAGCCTGCAAGCGACCACTCTCCAGCCGCTGAAGGATGGATCCCTGGCAGTATCTTGGCTCCCCTCCCTAAATCCACTACAGATAATAGCGATGGAAGCATCAAGTAAGTGCCCTATTGGCTTCGCTGGGAGCACTATGTGGATTTTTTGAGGAAAATAAAATAAATAAATAAAAATAAACAAACCCAAATGGTAGGGAAATCCTGCTGATTTTTATCTACAGTGCCATTGGAACAAGCTGAGTGGTCAATCCGCAGCGTCGGGCAGCCATGGTGGATAGCTCGGGTTTTGCTTATTTTCATTTTGTGGGATTTTGTTTATACTTTGGAGAGAAATAAAATCATAGACGGTTAAAGATATGCTTTACGTGACACCATTTTACACCAACATGGACCTGCTTGGACTGGACTTATATTTATGTTGTATTAAGTTAATAATCTATATATTGGTTATAACAGCATCTAGATTAAAAAAAAAACCACGAACACAAAAATCCAGGCTCTGTGTTGGACTGAGGTTTGCTTCTCAAGGAGGAGAGATTTTGTTGTCTATGGCAATTTCCTTGTACAGCTTGTATCTTTTTTTTTTCATTTGTTTTGAATTTTTTTTTCTGTTTGCAGTAACTTTTGTAATATATTTTTTGGTTTGCAAGACCCCCATCCAAGTACATTCCTGTATAAAGTATTTTGCACTATTTAAAAAAAAAGAAACAAACTCACATTGATGAAGTCAGGTTGTGCAATATAATGGATACTCGCAATGTTCATCATTGTACCTGTAATGTAACTAATTTTAAATGTACTATTTTAAATATGTAAAATAAATTTTCACCATGAGCATGTTTTAATGAGGTAAAAAGAATTAGTTTGACCCTTTTTTTTGTTTGATTTTGTTTTGTTTTGATTTTAATTTTGTTTATAGTATTTTGTTGCTTATTTAACAAATGTGTGGATATATATTTTTCTTTTCTGATTTTTAGAAATTTGTCAGTCTGAAATGACTAATGCAAGAAAGTGGTTTTTTGGTATTAAATACAGAAGGTACAACCCTGTTTTCAGTAATACCTGTTGATTTCTTTTAACATCTAAAATGACTAGATGGTAATGCATGATGTATACTATAAATTGTGTTGCCTTACACACAAATACCTCGAGGCCCAGAATTGAACACAAGGAAAGATTTTGTGACAGATTCACTAAAAATAATAACTTGATCTCTGCTGCCGTTTCAGTTAAGAGAACTGATGACTTTACCTGTCAGTCAGTAATGAATGCTACCTGGAATTGCATGTTAAGCCAAAGGAATTGCTTGGCACATCTCTTGCACATCTGCCACGGCCATTCCCAGGTTCCTCTCTAGCCACTGTATGCAACCACATGCCCTTAGAATCATCCACAGTACCAGCCTGGTGAAGACTGATTTCATGGCAGCTGTACAGTAAAATTCTGCGTCAAATTCTGTAGGGAGATGAATTGTGGCCAGGAAGGTGTAACAAAATTGAAAGACACATGAATTGCACTTTTTCTCATTGCAGTGATATTTAAAGTCCTAAACAATATTTTCAACTCGAATAGCTAAAATAACACTGAAAACAAAAAGATGTTTGAATAATAGGAGTCCTATGAGTAAAAAACAACCTAGAGCTGTGCTATGTTCAACCCTATCTGATCTGCCAGATCACAGTGACTACTTAGTTTAAATAATAAAACTGTTTCTTCTGTGACAAATACTCTCCACATAACATACAGTTGATCCAGCTGTGTCGGCACCATGAATTATTCACCTATATTCATTAGATAGACCAGGGAGCCCCATCTGCTATGTTCTTGACACTTACATATCCTAAAGGAAAACGTTACAGTCCTGAAGTGTTGGATAACTTCCCCTGCTCTGCAGTTCTCATTTGGACCTTGTCCAGAAATGCCCAAATACCAGTCAGCACTGAGTGCCTGTCTGAGCCGTGCAGGGTGCTCTGGTGCTCCCTGTGCTCAGACACGACTGCCCGTACAGGCTGTTAGTGCAGACCCTAATCCTGGTTGCAAAAACAGTTGTCATGACCCAGTTTATGCTTGTGGCTGTGGCAGGGTTTGCTTGTCCCTTAAGCGAGCTATTGTACAGCCCCCATCAGGTGCTGAGGTAAAAGCAGGAAGCGTTGAGGAGTCAGACGCAGTGTTCATGGGGGAGCGTCGGCTGTGTGGGGCATCCTTCGGGTCCTGCCTTGCTAACATACTGCATTTTATTGGCATCACAGGTGATCCCTGGATTTCATACAACTTCCTTTGTAAAATGTGTCAAGGTACTGTAGACGTGACATGTGCCAAACATTGGGCTTAAACATGCAAATCAAATTTGCATGACTTAAAGGTGGGCAGATGCTTTGAACCTGGATCCCAGCTCATCACACTGCTGTTTTGAGAGCTTTATGCTTTGGACAACATACCCTTCCCCAAATTCCCCCCCAGCCTGTCCACTATTTTAACCAAATGAAATCCATATCAAGAACTGTTTTGATTTTTTCTTGTGTCTGCTTTGATATGCAATTCTCTTGTCAACACAGCATTGCTCTTACAAAGGGTGATATTGGGTTTTTTTAAATTTTTTTCCAAGAATAAGGTCATAGGAGAAGTAATAAGGGGTGCAAAATTTACTGGAAATGGTGCCTGCTGTGATGCTAGCCAAAACCCATGGGCTGACCAATGTCCTCTTTAACTGCATTGGCAAAGTCAAATGGGAAATTATTGGTCTTGAGAGGCACAGCAGAGCTTGTCATTCTAGGAAATTACTTATCTCTTGGAAAAATAATAATGCAGCTCCTATTTATTGAGCTGTTTGTGTTCTGAGCACTATGTAGTGAGCAACAACTTGGATTTCTTAATTTTTTTAAATTTTATAGTGAGTAATCTATTAGGACCATTCTTATATATTTTTATTTGTTACACTGCTTTTAACCAACAAGACTGAGGATCAAGTTGGTCTTTTAAACGTAGCGAAATTAAAATAAATTTCTATTTGTGGCAATGCAAGACAAAAGTCCCTGAAACCAGATGACCAAGTTCGAGTTGCCTGTGCTTCCATCATGGACATTTTTTTCCTGCTCCATGCATTTAAACAGCAAGTGTGGCACAACATCTGCTTTGCAGAACTCTTTGGTTTGGTTTTTAACTTCAGCTCTCATCGCTGAGATTGAGACAGGCATATTGCCTGCCAGTGGCTTTCACCTTCTAGGGAATTGCGGTAATTGCAAATGTGGATGCTGGTTCCCCTTTCCAAAACCTTTCTTCCTGCTATGATTTGCCATTTGATTGCTGCGTTTTTTGGTACAACAGGAAGTCATGTTCATGGCATACCCTGCGCATGAGAAAGCGGGCGGAAAAGGAGAGCAGTGGCAAAAATGAAGCCAATGGGCCACGTAAATCCAAGGATATTCTGGGGAACAAAGTCTCTGTTAAAGTGAGTAAGGCCATCTGAAAGCTCTGTGCTGCTCTCCTGCTTCCCATCCTTTCCACCCCCTGTAGCATCCTCTCCTGAGAGAGGGAGGGGGTGGCAATTTTGAGTTTGGGTTTTGGTTTTTTTGTTGGTATTTTTTCAACTTCAGTTATCTTTTTTTTTGTTGTTCCTTTTTTGTAATATCCATTTTAGCAGGATTTTTGCATGCAAGATAAAATGCAGTCTTTGTTTTTTGTTTTCTTTTTCCTGGCATCCCACATGCAAGTAAGTAATCCTCATTAAGAAACCCAACTATATAGATGGTTAAATAACTTAAAATTGGGACACCAGTGATTTACTGACCTCTGATCTAGGCCGGTCTGCAGCTTCATCAGAGCAGCTGTAGCAGTGAGAAAGCCACTGGGTGAACCAATGGCCTTGCTGATGAGTTTTCTTTGGGTCAATATTTCACCAGATGTTAAGATAAGGGGTTCCCAACCTGGGGATTCTTAAGGTTTTTGGTCTAGGGAGATGGTCTCAATGACCTTTTTCTTTCCATGTTATCAGACAGGGCAGAGATGCTGACTCTGTCTTGCCAGGAGAAGGTCTCGTGTGTGTCTGTGTGTGTGTGTGTGTCTGTGTGTCTGCGTCTCTCTCTCTTTCTCTGAGATCTCCCAGTATGGAAAAAGTTGAGAAC
This sequence comes from Nicator chloris, assembly GCA_013400495.1. Classification (NCBI taxonomy): domain Eukaryota; kingdom Metazoa; phylum Chordata; class Aves; order Passeriformes; family Pycnonotidae; genus Nicator; species Nicator chloris. The sequence goes on from WAAE01021750.1 coordinate 216,188, forward strand.
TGTGGGGTTAACCTCCATCTTCTGCTCTGGGTGCCTGACTACTGTGCTCCAACTCAGAGGATCCATCCCTATAAACCGACCATGAGGCCTGCTCAGGACTAATCTGGGGCTTTCCCTCCCAACAGAGGCAAGCAAACACTTGTTGTGATTTTGACACAACCAAAGCCCAGCCTTGATTCAGGAAAGCACTTTAGCATGTCCTTTGGATCCACCCCTCTCGAGGAGAGTCCATGATGAAGTGTTTTCCTTTGCAGAGGCTTTCTGTCTTACAAGCCTGGTGCAATAGCCCTGGCATGTGCAAAGGGAGGAACCCTGACACTGCATCCCGGGCGCCCTCGCACCCTCTGGACGAGGAAGGACTGGGCCCGAGGGAAGCAGCTGTTCCAGCATGGTGGCACAGTTCTTCCTCCTCTTGCTTCCTCCCTGTTTTCACTACCTGAACCAAGTGCAGAATCACTGCTGCTTCTCTGGCAAAAGCATGTCTTTGCCTTTGCTTCCCTTGTTTCGTTGTCAGTTTGTTTTTTGTTTGTTTTAGGAGCATTTTCCCTACTGTTACCCATTTCCATGCTGCTCACAACTGTGCTGCTCTGACTAACCAACCTCTTTTCTAATCTCTTGTTCTCTTTCTTCCTCTTCATGCTGCCAAACAAGGAGACAAACAGCTCAGAGGAATCAGAGTGTGATGACCTTGACCCCAATACTAGTATGGAGGTAGAGACAATCATCCTTGTGATTATTTTTTTCCCAAGCACATATGTCCATTTTGAAATACCTTTGCTGCAAGGGGATTTGGTGGGTCTGTATTGCTCGCAGATGCGTGTGCCAATTTGGTGTGAGTCACAAAAAGTGTCAGTTCTGGCTTTGCCAAGACTTGACCTGGAGTTTGGGCTCCTTTTGTAGTGGCAGCAGTGGAGGGAGCTCAGTAACAAGCTCAGACTGAGCTGGACGCTTAGGTAACCACCCTCAGTCTCTGCTTCCCACCTGGGACCTCATTCCAACCATAAACCAAGTGTGTCAGCTGCTGATAAATGTAGCACCTTTCTATATTAACAACAACCCTTGCCCTGGCAATACACATTAGAGCTGCCAGTCAGGCCAAATGTTGTACCACAACCAGCACTTTATCTAGAAAATCAGAAAAGACAATGTTTCCCTTTTATCTTAGCAGAGTGGGAATCGCATTTCTGTCAAGGTACTGAAGGAGAATGGTAAAACCAGCTGTGTGAATGTACCTGTATCTCAGGCAAGGCTGATGCAGATAGGTGGACCCAAACTATGCTACATAATGTTTTTTAATTGTGAAACCACCCCTTCTAGCTGAGTGCCTTGTTGAGAGAGCCTGAAAGAGCTTAAAATCATGAAGAGTTATGTGTCTGGTTCTCCTCAATTAAGATCTGGCAGAATCCGTTTTTTTTCCCTCCTGTTTATAGTGAGGAGGCACACAAAGCATTTCTAGACATTGTTCCAAGGCTGAAAGAGGTTCCTGCTGAAACAGGCAAGGACATGTTTCAGAGAGATGGTGATTTTGTGGTGAGGACAGGACAGGTCACTGGAGAACAGAGATATCTGTGTCCTAGCAGATCTCCCAGATGACGTCAGCCAGGCTGCACTATAAACATCCTGCAGAAGAAAGCTGACCTTCCTCCTGAAGGGAAAATAAAAAGAGGGAGAAGTGTATTGAGGTGCACCACCTAAGCTGTTAACCCAAAAGCTCGCTTTTATTTTAATTGTGTTGGGATGTGTATTAAGGGAAAGCTTTTGTCCCAGCTGACATCCTGGAGACTGAATGGTCCTCACCTCTAAAGCTGCATTATTCTCAGGAGTGTGTTTACATTTTCAAAGAGCGTTTTGCCAGTCACAGGTAATATCTGGAAGTGTGTGTATTTATTATAAGCCAGTGCCCATTATTACACATGAGTCTGTGCAAGCTTTCACTCACTGAAAATTGCCCTGTGGAGCAACAGGTGGCTGAGACAAGGGTGATTGTGCAGAGCTGGTTGAAAATCACTGTTCTTTTGCAGAGGATTTCTGTGTTTTGACTTTGTTCAACAGGAGGAAAAACAGAAGGTTTAGAATTTCCAGTGGGAGGTATCTGAATCCTTGCATTGTCAGCATTTCTAGTCTTTCTGATGGCTTGATTTTGGTTTCTACCATGGTATAGTCTACTGTTCTCAAGTTCAGGAGAAAAAAAGCCTTTCTATTTAATCCAAAAGACACTAATGTGAAGTCTTAGCTATGGTATCAGTCTGCTATTGGGGGAGTAACTGTGCCTTCTGTGTGATTTTTTACAGTCAGAAAGCCTTGTCCTGCATCTCCCAGGTCACTCACTGGAGGTGACAGTGCCACTGCACTGCAGTCCCCAGAAGCCACAGTATTCCTCATGGCTTGGAAAGCTCGAGTTTGCTTCTGGCAAAACTCTCTGGGGCTGAGCAAATATTTAAAAGGCAGAGGAAGAGAAAATAAGAGAACAATTGTGGGGGTGAATGACTTAGGTCACACTGCCCTGCAACGAGCAGCATGGCCCTTATGTTGTGCTGGTTTAGTACATCTGAAGCCAAGATTGAGTGTGGTCATCTCGTTGGTCTGGCTAAGAAATACTGGGAGGAAGGGATTGCTGATGCCCTGTATAAACTAAATAAAGTCATCTGGAGGGAGCAGAGCAAGGGCAGGCTCATAAAATGCTGGTGAAGCCCTAGAAGAGGCCATGAGGAAGTCTGGTCTGTAAAGGTCTGAGGTATTCACCTGCTGGAAGCCACGACTACTCTCCCTTTCCCTTCATTTTGAATGTTTTGATTCTCCTTTCCAAACATGTTACAATAAACGGGCTATATTACAGCCTGGAGACCAAAGCCTTTTCTCAATAAATCAGAGGCAAAACAAGCTAATTGCAACACCAGATCCTGATTCAGGGCTTCATTGATCTTCTAGGCTTTGTGTGCTGGGCTTAGATAACTTAAACAGCTGTGCTACCCCTCCAGCCCAACATGTGTGTGCAGTGAACATCCACATCTCACCTGGTTTTGCTTTCCCTGCTCTGTGTGGAATGTCCACTGATGAGTTGCCAGAGCAACTGGAGCCAATGTGACCACCCAAGGAGAGGGAACACCTTGTCCTCACACCTGGCCAGGCTCGTGAGGGGTTTTATAGATGCTGGGAGTGCTGGCAGAAGAGCTGTGTCTTGGCCAGCAACACTCAGAGGTGTCTTTCCTGTGTCATTAAGGTGGAGTCATCACTACAGCCAGGTAATAACAGGGCCAGTCACCCTGCTTCTCTTATAGGCCTGTCAGCCCTGACATCCCTCTTCTTCCCATCATGCATGAGAACATGCACCCAGTGCTGGAACAGAGAGAGCAGTCTCTAAATGCAAAGCAGACATATTAATTACCTGGAAATGTGGGTGCAATTTATCTCCATGCTGCTTCCTGCACAAGAAGTCAGTAAGCTGGTCATAGTACCCATGAAGTCCCACAGCTGCTGTGGCCTTTCAGATCTCACTTTGTTTGCTAATTATGAAATACCACAGTGGATTCCGTTCAGTAGATTCCAGGTTTCTGGAAGCACTTTGCCTTTGTTTCAAGGGCAAAGATGAAGAAATGTGGAAAACATATATTGTGAGAGCAGTAAACAAAATTCTGGGTGACTAAAGGAGCTAAAATTCCACTAATGGGTTTTTGTTCACACAGGCCTTGGAGAATTTCCTATTCATTGTAGCTTTGACTAGAAATAGTGTCTCTTAGTGACTTTTTTTCCCTCTTTGTTTATTAATATGTAATGAAAGTCTGTAAAGATAGAAATGAAGTCTGATTTTTTTTCCCCCTAGTTTTCTGCTTTGTGCTGTGGTTTCATAAAACAGAAGGCACAAACTCACCCATTAAGTATGTCAGTGTAGGAGCAGACACTTAAGGGCCGTGTGTAGCCACGTGAGTGACAGGAGTAACCTACACTTAGGGATGATCAGAGACTCTTTCCACATGTCTGTAGTTAACTGCACAGGGACAGGCAACTCCACTTCTGGGAGGATGTACACCCTTGTGAATCAGTAAATACCCACACCCAAGTCTGGGGTCCTGGACAATGACACAACTAATTGTCCTACAATTCTATGTTGTAACATCTCATGGGGCTGCAGTATTGCTGAGGGGATCACAAGGCAGCTATGCAGATCCCATCAGGATACTTCTCTTGTCTAAGGGAATGTTCTTCCAGTAGTCAGAAGATCTGACTGAGCTAAACGTCACTAAATCCTGCAGCAGCTCCTCCCAGCTTTGGGATGGACCTCAGGTGTAGGCTCCAGATGTTTTGCACAACTCCAGCTGCAGTGTTACAAGTGCTGTTGGTGACACATGTCTGTCACTGAGCCTCTGGTGTCTGTTCCAGTGTCTCTGCTGTGCAAAGCAGAGATGAAGCCCAGGCCAAGTCACTGGAAGTGCCATCATTAGATTAGTGAGCTGAGCTGTTGCCAAGGTACGTACGTTGGGCTTCCTAATCTGTTTTTTTTCAGTTGTGACATTTTAGTATGTCAAGAGCTACTCAGAGACACTTAGACCAAGATAAGCATTAGGAAACATCCACTGTGGAAGAATATTGTGACAGCACCCCCACAGTCCCCGTGGTTGAGTAAGTAATGTTTTGGTGGATACAGCACTGGCTCCAAGTCACCACTCAGCTCAGGCCCAGAATTCCCAGGTGCTTTATGCAAATGCCTTCACCCCTTGCCTGAGGTTGTCCACATCCAGAGCAGATCTTACACTCTCTTGGCAAAATCTTCTTGCAATACTGTAAGAAAGTATTCCTGGCCTGTTACCACAGTGTGAATGAGTACAATCCTGGGAACTTCCCTGGGTTTCCCTGGGGCAGCCTCCATGAGCAACAGTGCTGTCCTGCTGCCCTGAGTGGCCAGGGATTGCTGAGACAGACCAGGAAGGTGGCTCATCAGGTGTGACATAGCCTGAGCCAGCAGCACAGACACGGTGGATTAGCTTTTGGAAAGGCAAGAACTGACCTACTTCATCTGCAGGAAGGTGTAGGGTGCTACAACACAGTGCCAGGGACATCCCACAGGTTCAGCCATGGAAGCCACCAGCCATTAGGGCCAGGCAGCAAGAACATGAGGCAAGAGGGCTTCTGCTCTGCCCAGATGCTGTACAGCATCCTGTGTGCCTTCCCCATCAGTCCGATAGGCAGCTGAGCCCATCCAGGTGGTGCCAGAAGGCATCCCCCATCCCTGACCAAAGGCTGATGTCATGGGACACTTCATCAGATGCCCTTTTAAATTATATTTTCCCTTTGGTGCCCTCTATCCATCTGTGGATATCTTACCTGCTCATTTTATCAATAAATTTCTCTAGTTAATTTATTTTTGGATGGAGGGGAGGCTGGTGACACTGTGAGCCTGTCACCCTGAAGGTCTTAAAGTAAAGTTGACCTAGTCAGAGATGGATGATAGATATTTTCCTAAAAATTAGAGTTCACCTAATTTCTCTCTAATTAATTTCATTTTTTCAGAGAATTGTAATTTTTGCTTTTGAATGAGGTAGCAAGGAACATGCCACTGCCTCTGCTACCAGTATGAGCAAATGTGTCAGTATTGTATTTTAACTCAGTGACCAAGAGGTGCCATAAATGTTTACGGAATGCTCAGCCACTTGTCTTGGAGTAAACATGCCCTCTGCTGTTTAGGTGAAGCACCAACCTTGTTACAGAGGGCTTGGTTTGCAGACTATTCTTATGCTTTGGGGGGAAAGTAATATTTGCATTCCTGGTTTTGGTATGTTCCCTTCAAATGGGATTGAAACATGGCACTGGAAAAATCTGGACATCTGCTGGGCCCTTCTGTGCACTGGTGTGTCTGGGCTGGGTGTAATCCCTCCAAGGAAGTAGGCATGGCAAGGACACCCCTGCAATGGAGAACCAAACCCTGGCCAAGGTGAGAACCCTCTCAGGCAGCTGAGCTGCACTTGCAGAGCGTTCTGGGACTGGCCACTGGCGTGGCAGGTCGGCTTCTCCCTCCCCACCAGATAAAGCATGTGTGCACAAGTGAAAGATAAGATTATGCTAAGAATTAGGGCAGATAGAGTCACTTTGCAAGTGGGCTTTGCAGCTACTGATGCAGATGCCTTTCTATCTTTATAAAATGAGCTTGACAGAGAAGGAAAAATACTGCAAAGTACTAAGTTTCTGGAGAAGCACCCATGCTGCTTTTCCAAAGCTTGACTGTTAAGTTACACTTAATTGACCTAGCTGTAAGTCACTTAGATCCCTGCAGGTCCCCAAAGGCATTCAAGGATATACCCTATGTGCCTTTCTTCATCTGAGCCCTGAAACAGCACAGGCTGGAAGAGGGAGAAGCAAGGTCTATTTCTGGCTTTTTATTGAATAGCCCTGAGCTGTCCTCCCGTTCCTTTATCTCAGCCCCCTCCCTCCAGCTGCCTGGCTTTGCCTGGTCAGTGTTAGACCCCACATTACTTGAGCAGAGGCCATTTCATGTTCTGCCTTTTGTTACCTTGCATAGGATTTCCATTTTCAGCTGTCACTGTATGGGAAAGAAATTCTCCTGGCCACAGAGGGGAGAAATTTTCACCTGCTCTGGGCCATGCAACACGTATTTCATCCAATTAAAAAAAAAATCTACCTCATCTGAGTTAAAATTACGTTTTGAGGAAAAAGAGCACGTCTGAGTTTCTTACATGCACTGCAAACTGAGTTTGATCCCCTTAGGGTGTGTGTTTGCATGGTGTGGAATGACACTGAAGATGGAGTGAGAAGGTCTTGTGTTGGGTCGTTCCATCCCCACGAGTTTGTCCTCTCACAGCCAGACTGGCAGCTCCACTGGTGCAGGAGGTGTTTGCTGGGATTTCTTCAGGTAGCCCTTGTCAGCATGAGACCCTGGGCCACCTTCCCCTGCTCATGGCCACCATGGCCACAGCTACTGAGCTGAGGGCTGGGCTGTGAGATCCTCATTCAAACTGCTGCAGACTGAGTGGGCAAGTGTATCCATCAGGGGATCCAGCCCTGGCACCAGCAGGATGCTGTGAGGAGAAGCAGTACAGGAGCTCCCATCCTGTGAGGGCAGTGAGGACACATTCTGGAGCTCCCCTTCTCCACCCCCAGGAATTACAAACCCATTTGGCAAACGAAGAAATTGTCTCCAAAGGTCTTGCACCTAATCTAGAAGGACTCTATGGAGGGTGCCATCTCCTGCCATCCAGCCATAGCCCAGGAACCTGGCCAGCCTGTGGGGAGAGGCAGCAGAACACAGGGCTTGGGAGCAGGTGTGTGAACCACCAAGCCAGCCCCTGGATGCAGATCTGGCTGCAAACTTTTGCTTTTCCATTTCTGCCCTTCTCACACCTTCATTTGATGCCCTCCTTCAAAGCAGAAGAAATCCTATTCCCTAATAAGGTGCTGTATTAAATCACTTAAATGTTCTCGTGCAGACAGACTTTTTGTCTAAGTCTACAGCAGGCTAAAGCTGTGATGTGGCTGTGAGGGTGTTGTTAGGTACCATTTCATTAATTAACAGACGAAATTTTGGGAAAGAAAATGTAAATTTTACCCACAGACTCTTCCAATAGTATATAGCAGTGATAATTTTCTTTCTGCTATTCCCATGGTGAGGCAATGAAAAAAAATAGTAAGGCAATTATTACAAATTATTATACCTTGGAAGTCACTAGAAATGTAGACTTATTTATTTATGGGGATATCTATCACATTCATCACATTCTTCTAATGAATCCTCTAGAGTAATAAAATTAATATAAAGTGTTAACGAGTGTTTCTTTCTCCTGATCTCTAATCCTACAGGGATGGAGATCAGTGAATAATAAGGGAATGTAGTGCATGCTGCAGGGAAGGAAGGGGAGAGCTTTGGAGAATGGATATTTCAGTTAAGCCAAACACCACAAAAATGAAGATGTATGTGCAAATGAGCTGATGCCTGGGGTTACTCAGCTGAAAAGTAGATGGTGTCTGTGAGGGAAAGTGGCAAGCAATGGCTATCCACAAAACAGCTTTTTCTTCCTTTGCTGTGTTGTATGAGAGATACAACTTAATCACAAATCTCTCTTGTTTTCACATGCACAGACAGGACAGAGGATGTTTTCCATCCAGTATTCCCTTGTGCCACAATTTCTTCCTGCCTGCAGGGTCCAGGGGGCTGTATGTGGGTCCTGGACCCTGCAGAGCAGCAGCTGCTGCTCCCCGAGCCCCTGGGCTGGCAGGTCCCTGTGCTGGTGGCACTGCCCAGCTGCCCTCTTCAGAGGGACTTTGTGCTTTCCATGTCATGCCTGGTTCATTTGGGCCTTGTGGTGGTGGTGGTAGGGGAAAGCAGACCCTGAGGTCTCAGTGCTGGTACCAGAGCTTTACCTTGGGCTGTAAAGAAAGGTTATGAAACCCAAAATTAATCGGAATGTGCCTGAATGCCTCCTTGAATGGCACCCGGAGCCATCGACCCTGGAAAACTATTTATAAAGCCAAAATGTAATTATAAATCTTGAAGACGTATCTACTTTATTTTGAAGAGTTATTGCTTCTGTTTAGTGGCCTGGTTTCTGAACCTCTGCAAAAACCTCCTATCAGCTTTGGCAAGCCATGAATTAGGTCACTGCTTCATTGGCATCTTCCAAAATAGCTCTGAAAAAATAGTAACAAAGATATTTAAGGCTAGATAAACCACATTGGTGTTTATGGTGCTTGAACATGAAATTATTAGATTGAATTTGAATAACAAGGCCTTATGAGATGATTAAAACAGTTAATGAGGCTAAAACCTCTCTACTGTTGTACACCACAGTGTAGTTAGGATCGATTCTGTAAGAACTCAGTGCCATTGTCTTTGCTTTTTCCACCTTTGCTTCCAGAATTACACTGGCACATAGAGACCACAGAGTAACAGTAGCTTTTCAAGCCTTTGCTGACCTGGTCAATTAACCAGTTAGATAAAATAACTCCTAGCTATCCAAATCTAGTTTTGAGCTGGAAAGTTTCCAGCAGTCCAATGAAATGAGTGAATTTTCACTCATGTTAATAGACCAAGAATTACTGCAGGACTGATCCTCACCAGTGGGCAAAATGAAGGATTTATGGTCTAGTGCTTTATCTTTTTTCTCCTGAAGCTGAGCACAAGTTAAAGACATTTCCTCAGACCTGGTTAGTGGCTAGAGTGCTGGTGACACATCCCAGGTGTGTGGTGACTGCAGGTGCTGTGTGACACAGGTCTGGAGCCGGGCACAGGCAATGCACAAACCACCTCTGGGAAAAGTTAATGGCTTCATCATTATCACATAGGCCACGAGGGAGCATGTCCACCCTCCTCAGCCTTGGTGCTGTGCCATACCTTTGATGCTTTATCAGGGTTCAAGAAGCCATAGCTTTCATTTACTTTCCCATGTGTGTTGTCACTAGAGTTTGCTGCACCTGCTGGTTGTTAGAAGGTGCTTGTTACCACTGCAGCACTTCTGCAGTTCTTGGTCAGAGTCACCACAGTGCCTTGTGAAAACAGATGTCTCTTTGGCACTGTCTAGGAAATAAACGCTTGTATCTCTTTGTGTTTTTCAGATAATCAATCCCAATTTCATCCAAGAAGGTGAGTTAAGAACAGCTGTGCTGCAGTTGTGATTTACTCTGGTGTCACAGCATGCTCTGCACCTACCAGTATTTGCAGCAAAGGCAGCTCTCTGCTGCTCAGTCCCCAGGCAAAGCAGGCTTCCTGCTTCTCAGGCTTTCTCTGCTGCTCGGCTCAGACAGCCTGGGGCCACAGGCCAGGCTGAACCGCCCAAACCTGCCCTCTCAAAACCTCATTCACCTGCCAGAGCACAGGGCTGGAGGATGGATGCTCCCCTCTACCTCCTTCTCTGAGCTGTAGACAGCTGGCTTTTACTGGAGGGCAGTTTCAATGACATAACCCCAGGACTCCCAGCTGTTTGGGACCCAGATCCCATAGTCCATCCTATAATGTATTCTCTAGCCTTGTTTGACTCTAGACATCCTCACCTGAAGATTAAAAGAGGTGTTGTGTGTGTGTCCCCATGTTTTTTTTACAGTGGCTCCAGAGTTTCTTGTGCCATTAGTGGATATCACCTGCCTGCTTGGGGACACAGTGATGCTGCAGTGCAAAGTCTGTGGGCGACCCAAACCAACTGTAACCTGGAAAGGACCAGACCAAAACATTCTTGACAATGACAACAGCACGGCCACTTACACAGTATCATCCTGGTAAGGTCCTGCCGTGGATCACAACATAGCTGGTCCTGATGGTCGTGTTACCCTAAAATATGGCACCAGCCTGGCCACAAGACTCATTAGGTTGCAGTTAATTAGGTCTGGCATGGCACGTCAGCACATCAGTGTGGCAAACATTGGCTGGAAAGGGTCAGACTTTGGGGCTGGCGTAGCTGTATTTGTTTCCCAAGCTGATGTCGGGTATATCCACAAAGTGCTGCTGGCAGACATGAGCTTGCTCCCATTGACTTCCTGAGCCAGCTGCAAGCCAGAAGCCAAAATGTTTACAACCTGTTAGTTTGCCTAGTATTGCCTCTGCTGGAGCTTCTCTGCTTGAGTTTAATGTCTTGATCTCCTTTGGGAGTCAAGCAGAGCAAGCCCTCACCAGCTTGCAATACCCCTGCCACTGGGCATTTTCTGATCTTATTGGCAGTGGTGGGGTTGCAGTTTTCCTAAGCCTTTCCTCAGCTGTTCTTAAAAAGGCCCACATGTGCTCCTGGGAAGGCTACATCTGGCTCTGCTTGGACAGAAAGATGCTTGTTCCTGGCTTGGCTAGCAGAGAGGAAAACTTATCTTTACAACAAGCACTGGGAAGATTCAGAAAGATCCGGAGTTGAATTCAGGTCAGGTAACAGCCTGCTGCTGGATGCTCATCTGCAGCTTATATAAGCAATTTGGGCCAAACTGCAGTGGAAATCTCCAGGAGGCAATCTTTCATTTGAACTTTTCAGCAGTTCTGGCTCAGGCTGAAATGAATCCAGAGAGTACAAAGTCACTGAAAGTGAAAAAAAGAACAGTAAGAGAGAAGGGATTTTACGTGTTCAATAAAAAAAAACCCTTACATCTGATCAAGAGCTTCCTTCAGAGACCATTGGCTTGTGCAGCTGCCCCGGAGAATCCAAAATTGTCTTTAGCTATTGCTCAGTAGATCTCCTAGTGCCTTATCTTCAGCCTCTGTCTGGGCTTGGGATGGGGGGATATTTCCATACAGGGTTCTGGTTTTCATCACAGTCCTCTTCCTGCTGGCTCCCTGTGCACTATCAGCACTTGTATTGTCTTGTTACTCAAACAATCTTTCCAGTGAAGACACTGCCTGCCAAGCAGAGGCCCAGCAGATCAGTGGCTCTTACAAATCTTGCTGGCACAAGTGTGCTGATTTCAAGGAGAGGGGATATTTCTGTCCTGTTTTAAACCATCACAATCAGACCAGCAAAAGCTGCAGAGTCCAGACAGTTATCCCAGTGACCATGTCCCTCTGCAGATTAAGCATTCAACAGCTAGCCTACTTTTGCCATCAAGGGAACTTATTGTTGGCTCTAAGCTGGGTCTCCAGTACAGCTAAAACAGTTACACAAGCAAAATCCTTTAATTCAGGCCAGCTCCCTCAAATTGCATATTGGAGACTGAAAGTGTGCAAACAGCAGTGACTATGAACAGACCTGCTATAAATTCATGAGACTGCACAGAGCTGTTTATTTTCTCAGATTGGCCCAAAGACTGAGTGTGTCTCACGAACTCAGTGCTGTGCTCTTTATCCCTGGCTGTTACAAGATGTCCAGGCTTCCAACTGGGGCCCTGGCAGCAGCGTCAGATCAATGGCACATGCTCCAGGAGTCTGAGGCTCCCTGGAAATGTCACCCTGTGCTGTGTGACTCCTTCCTGTATTTGTGGTAGCCCCGTTTGTCTGGTGTGTGTTGGACTTCACTGCAGAGGCACAGCAGCTTACCATCTCCCAAGATAGGAAAGATCTTCATGGGCAAATCTTTCCAGACGTATCAAGTCTAAGCATCCAGCTCTGGACAGGCACAGGCAATCTTCAACTCCTGGACTGCTTGCTGCTTGAGTGATTCCTCACATCTCTTCCTAGACCACAACAGACATGAGGATTTGCCTGGCAGGCAATTTGGACCAAAGGTTTGCTCAAAGGTTTCATTAACAGCCAAACCCTGGCATATGAAGGGGTTGTACTTGGGCACCAAATTGCTGGAAGCATGTTCCTTCAAATGAGTTAACAGGACTTGTGTGCACATGTGTTTGCAATGAAGCAGAATAGGAACTATATAAAAGCCATTAGCAAGTGAAGCAGTGTTTTATAACTTGGGCTTCTTGCATCCACAGTGACTCAGGAGAGCTCACCTTGAAGATCTGCAACCTGATGCCTCAGGACAGCGGCATCTACACCTGTGTGGCAACCAATGAACATGGAACCGCATCAACCTCCGCAACTATCAAAGTCCAAGGTAGCACATCTGACCTTAACACACAGGATTTTTCCTCTGTGTGGTCCCTTGGGGGCTGGGAGCATGCAGGACCAGCCCAGGCAGAGGCAGCCAGATGCCAGGTGAATTGGGATGTTAAAGTCATACAACCATTCCTCAGCCACAACTCCCACTGATGGCTAAAGGTTTTGCCTACTCCTTGTGCTTGATTAAGTCGTCTGACCATAAACATCACATTTGGGAAATGAAAATGCTCTGGCAGTGGTTCAGCTCTTGCATCCTGCTCCTAGTGCTGCTTCCCAGGAGCTCAGTAAGGTCAGCTAGGGGAAGCTCAGCTCCCTCTGGCAGCCGAGTCCCTTGGGGAATGATGCCCCAACTGACTGCAGGAATATCTGGGCTTCAGAACCTGCCTGGCACGGGAGGAACTGGGATCCAGTGACACCGATTTTCTGCCTCCCCTTCTCTTTAGAGGACAAAGGAGGTGAGAGTAAGATTTAGCCTGGGTGAAACTGTTCTTTGGGGATTCAGCTTGGAGACATGTCTCCAAGCCTGAACTCTCAGCACGGTTATTAGTGACCCATCTAATTGGAATGAATATGAAATAATGAGTTGATGCTCATTGCCTCCAGTTCTGAGAAGGGATTTGTTAGCACTAGGGATGAGGTGCCAGCTGTGTTGAAGGGGATGGTCCAGAGATGAATGTCTAACTGGAGAGTTAGAGATGCAACAATAACACAAGCTTTTAAAAGTTGATTTATTTGGTCTCACAAACCACCCTAGAGATCCAATTTGCCCAATTTATCCAAGCAAGTCAGTGGCTGCACTAACTACTCCTGTGCTGAAGGGACCTCTAAGCAAAGCACCAAAGGATTAATGGTCACTTGTAAATCTGCTCCCAAGCACACAAAGCACCCTACACATAGAAGAATTCTGAATGCCTTGCTTGTGTCATTTTTGGGCATTCAATGGTAACTGGCTCCTCACCTGCTGCTTAGTTAAGCCCTCTACAAGGTGCAGCTGTCCTGTAGTGATCTGATGTACCTGATACACCTGATCTTCAGAATAAAGCACTAGCACTTATTGATGTGATGCTGGATTTGGTACTGTTTCCTCTTCCCAAGGTGTGCCAGCTGCCCCAAACCGCCCCATTGCTCAGGAGAGGAGCTGCACCTCTGTGATCCTACGCTGGCTACCCCCAAGCAGTACAGGCAATTGCACCATTTCAGGCTACACTGTGGAGTACAGAGAAGAAGGTAAGTGATGTGAGCTGTGTGCTTGCTGGCTGTGACAGTGAGAACAAGGTAAGTTTCCTTTATGGCACAACAGGTCCTGAAAGCATTCTTGTCAACACTGGCATGCCACTAATTGTAGCTTTCAGATCTCAAAGTCTAAGGCAGAAAGAAGCCCTTCTATCATCCAGTCCAGCCTCTCTTATATTACAGACTTTCTGTTTCTTCTGGTCACTTACAACAAGTAAAGTGTGCTAAGCTAAAACATATCCATATTAAGGCATCTTTTTATCATTTGCATTTTACCATCCTTTCTGGTGGGTGCTTCCCAGAAATACAAAACCAAGTCAGCCTCATTATTTTTTTTGATCTGGATAAAGTTGCAGATCCCTGCATACTCTTCAAGCTCAGCTCTGTCTTTTCCAATTCATCCTTCAAAAAATCCTATCCTCTTTAGTAAGTGTGCAAACCTCATCACTGCATCATATTAATGCCTTCTCCTAGTGAATATTTTCTCTTGACCCTCACTGTGCCATCAGTGTGACTGGCATTTTTGTAAAAGAGTAAAAGCTCCTTTATTGCGAACAACCACAAAAACAAACATAAAAAAAAAAAAACCAGCAGTGTTTTCAGTATTCCTCCCACTTCAAAGGTAAAACTGACTCTTGTAAAACCAACCATGACCTTGTGAAACCTGGCAATGAGAATTTGTCCACAGGGCACACAAAATAAATGGGTCATGGTAAATAACGTAAAGGTAAAAGGCCCTGAACTTACTAAAATAAGATAAAATTTTATGTATTGAAGAAACCTCCATCTGTGACAGGGCTCTGTGTTCCAGGGGTCCTTTTCTGTTCTCTGACCCTGTAAAGATGAGTAAGTATTGGTCCTTGGGTCGCCACAGGTTAGGCAGTGGCTGGGTTTGATAGGAGCAGAAACACATGACAGAGTCACATATTTCTTTGCTGCAATTCTGCTCATCTGCAAGCTGCCTGTGTTAAGTGTCAGAAAACTGGTTCTCCTCCTGCAGCTTTCACTGTAGCTACCACATCTTCATCTGCAAAAGCATTTGGATTGCACTGACACCCTGTCTCAGCTTCATCTCCCTTGGCCATGGTTTTGGGGTTTTTTCAGAATTTCTGCTACTGTTTCTGTCATAGCAGAGCTGTCATCAAATCAGCCCTCCACTCTGTCTTACCACCCTGCCCTGAGACATTGCTTGTAGCACACAGCTACAAGCTGGAGAGATCAGCTTGTCTCAGGGCTGAGCTTTTTCTGTCATTACCAGTCAACTGAGGGGCATTTCCTTCTTTTCTCATTTAGCCAGATGGGAAAGTGGCTGCAACACAAAATAGCTTCCTGTGATCCATTTCTGATTTAACAGTCAGCTGTAACATTGTCTCTTAAAAACCCTGTAGGTTTTACCCTCCCAGAGTACTACCTAAGCTAGGCAGAGAAAGCCTCAGTCCTGGAGTCACACAGAGTTTCCCTCAGCTCCCCTTCTCTCCCTCTGTCCAACAGGCTCACAGGTCTGGCAGCAGTCGGTAGCCTCAACTTTGGACACGTACCTGGTCATTGAGGACCTGTCCCCAGGCTGCCAGTACCAGTTCCGAGTGAGTGCCAGCAATCCCTGGGGGATCAGCTTGCCCAGCGACCCGTCCGAGTTCGTGAGGCTCCCGGAGTACGGTGAGTGGGCGCTGCAGGGAAGGGCTGATGCACACGGGAATCCACCTGTGCTCTGCACGGTCAGTTTTGATGTGTCCTGATAGAAACAGGGATCCTGGACCAACTAGGGACACAAGAGATAGCCTGGGAGATGCTCAGAGCCAGCTCCTGCCCCCAGAAAGGATTTTTGTGTCTTTACTTCCATCCAGGCTCAGAGCCTGCCTCTTCCACAGAGGCTATTTCAGATTCCAAGCAGGCCCCTGCTTTCTGTCCCAAGACTATTTCTTCTCGTTATCTCTGCCCAATGGGCTCTGTGTCCTGGCTGGTGTCCATCCTGCCTTTCCAGCAATGCCAGTAACACCTGCAGCTTCTGCTGGGCAGCCCAGCTGGGGGCTGCAGTTCCACTTGCAAAATATCCCTCCTTGAGCAATGCAGCTGGAATGGGAATGCTGTGATGGAGGCAATTCCCAAGCACTCAGTGCTGCAGGAATTTGGGGCACAGCTCACTCTCGAGTGCTGTGAGCAGAGCCCACTTTTCCCCATGTTTTAGCAGCCCTGGCGTGTAACTAGGCATGTGACTGGCTTGGACAGCTGGTGCTGGATGGAGTAAGAGCTCACACAGCATATCTCTACCCCCTGTCCCTGTGGCCCTTTTCAGCCCAAACTTGCAAGGACATGTTTGAGTCCCCCTTATCCATACCTTTCCCTGGGGAGCTCTGGCATTTAGTGGTCCAACACACTGGAGAGGTGCCTGAGCAGTATGAAACTGGACCCCTAGTGATAATGTTTCCTGTCTTAATAATAAAGTCTCACATAATTTTCAAATATGCTGTTTATAGTCCACAGCAAACTGTCTTTATACTTCTTGAATGTTCCTTGTTCTCTCAAAGACTCTGCTGCCGACGGTGCCACTATTTCATGGAAGGAGAACTTTGACCTTGCCTATGCAGAGCTGCATGAGATTGGGAGGTAATATTAACCCTGCTTATCACTGCAATAAAACAGTCAAACAACGGCTTGAAGCTTTTTCCTTGGTGGGGAGTTTAGGTTACTTTTGTAGTTAGCTTGAAAACTGCTGCTCCATTCTAAGAGCATTGAATATCAGATACTGATGAAAATACTGACTAAATTCTGTTTTTAAGATAAGTTCTGATTTGAGAATTGCAGATTGGCAAACTGGTGAGCAATCAGGCAGCCAAATCTCTGGCAGTTGGTATCTCTGTCATCTCTGATTTGAAGTCCTGTTTTGAAGTCGTGACAATTTACCAGTTCTGGATAAGCTTAACCTCAAAGACTGAGTTTGCCAAAACACTTGGGCATGTGACTGACTTATCTTTGCTGATTGGGAGGGTGAGTTGAACAGTGCCTAACTAGGAGCGGCATGTTGTCAGCCCTTGGTGCTCTCCACAGATAAGAGATAAGGGGCATGCAAATAATTCAGGTTAATGCAATCATTTCTTCAGCTCAGATGTCAGAGACAATTCTGGGGCTGAAAGGACAGGAGGCCCTCTGGTTCTGTAGAAAACAGGGATGTATTACTAAGTGCTCAAGTTCAGCACATGGTTTCACTGGGTGGTTTTTCTTTCAGGAATGGTACTATGGTCTGTATGAGCTTCCTAAATGCTTTCCTGACAGCTTTTTTCTTAATTTCTTACTGTGTGTCTGAAAAAATGGTAGGCAAGCGATTATTTAACAAGGCTTTTCTTTTAGTTGTTTGACAAAGTTTGGTCTCTTCAGTAAAGCAGCTGGAGAATGGAGACCCACAGCTAAAATAAAAAGAGATAGAACCTGTAAAAGTGGCAGCAAATTGAACCCAGGGGAGGTTGTTAGAGGATATCAATATGGCTGCACAAAGCAAAGTGACACCGTTTGCTCTCAGTGTTTGCTAATCCCCAAAGAATCTCTACACGCAGGGTAAGAGATGGAGGGCTTTTGTTGGAAAAGGTTATGAACAACTTGTTAAATCTGATGCCTTGTGAAATATTAATGTGATGAATCAAAAAAACCTTCAAAAATCCCTCTGTCATTGGGCTAAAAACTAGGCATGATTTATTCATTTATTCACCTCATTATTCTGTTTTCTTACTAATTTCAGGGGTCGATTCTCCATAGTAAAGAAATGTGTCCACAAAGCCACCAGGAAAGACGTTGCTGTAAAATTCATTAGTAAGAAAATGAAAAAGAAAGAGCAGGCAGCACATGAAGCAGCTTTGTTACAACACTTACAGCATCCTCAGTACATCACTATCCATGATACCTATGAGTCTCCCACTTCTTACATCTTAGTTTTGGAACTGTAAGTACACAGAGCTTGGATTCAAGTGTTTGGGTAGGAATCACAGCCCTGTTAAAGCCAAGCATAAAGATCAGCCTGAGTTCAGCAGGGCAAAGATTTTATTGATTGAGATGTCAAATGAAATAGCCATTTTCTGCAGTTTCCACTGCCTTTATTTACAGTAAGTAAGATTAAGAGGGACAAATAAAACTGCTTCCTACTTGAGTGAAGCTTGAGTAATTTGTGCCATTGAAAAGCATCAGACCTACTTTGGCAGTTTTGTCCACTTTTTACATTTGAGTGAAAGTGTCTCAGCTAGATTGAAGCCTTCATCATTCTAATGATTTTTGGTGAAAAGAACTGTGTAGCAGTCATGCTTGTCCCATAAGAAGAAACAGCAACCAAACTCCAAAATGCTTTGTTATGGTATATCCAACAAAGTATATTTGGGCTATTTCATTGTTTGTTGGTACAGACAAATAAACTAGGTGGAAAACTTTTATTGAGTTAGTTTTCCCACAGAAAATATTACCAGCTGAAAATGTCAATGATTTTTTTTCTGTGTTATCTAACCAGCTCTATAAATAAATAGATGAATCCAAACAATTAAGAAGTTCTGTTTCCAAAGGGATTGTCTCTGTCTATTGAATCCAACTTAAGCAAATGAGTTTACTTTAAGGCTGTTGCTAAATTTGTCAAGGACTGGAGATAACAATTGAGGATTAATCATTCTACCACTTCCTTGGCCTGCAGTATCTTGAGATATCATTAAATACTCGTCAGATCTTGCATTTTATTTTCCTCCCTTTTTTAGGTCACAAAGTTTCCACTGCAATTTTGTTTTCAGATATTAACTGTTCCTGGAGATGCCATGTGATGTTTCATGCACAGGGTTTGGTTTGTTTGTAGGATGGATGACGGTCGTCTCTTAGATTATCTGATGAACCACGATGAACTTATGGAGGAAAAGGTGGCGTTCTATATAAGAGATACAATGGAAGCCTTGCAGTACCTCCACAACTGCAGAGTGGCTCACTTGGACATAAAGGTAGGAACAAATGAGAATGATGCTGTTATTCCACGCCCTGGAACAGAGAGTTCCCAGCTGTGCAGACAGGGAGGAGGTGCAGCCTGTACCCCATGGAGATGATCACTAAATGGATAAGCTGTTGGTCAGAGAAAGAAATTACTGACCTGCAGTGCCAGGTCTTTGCCCTCAGATAAGAAATGCACCTTTTCCCTTCATTC
The DNA here is from genome assembly GCA_013400495.1 of Nicator chloris. Classification (NCBI taxonomy): domain Eukaryota; kingdom Metazoa; phylum Chordata; class Aves; order Passeriformes; family Pycnonotidae; genus Nicator; species Nicator chloris. Next base: position 235,045 of record WAAE01021750.1, read on the forward strand.
ACTGGTTCGTTCCCAAGGGCTTTCTGGATTTAATGAAAGAGCACAAGGATGTTGGAGAGACAAGAGTGAGATGTCACTAGCACCTGTTTGAAGGGAAACTATGAAAAATTCCATGGAGTATGGTTTGGGCTTACACTGTACCAACTCAGCCACCAACCTTCCTGAGCAGAGCTGGCTTGTGCCAGGCTGGCAGGGGCGAAGGAAAAGGAAAGCAGCATACTACATTGTGCTGCAGAGCCTGAGGGAACTGGGTGGGAAATACACCCAGGGAAGGGTTCAGAGGAAGAACAAAGGACAAGTTGCACCATGGAGAAGAAATCGGGGTATTCTCAAACGTCACACTCAGACTAGCACAGCTCGTACCTGCTTTTGTGAGCACACATGGCAGGAGGCACTGTACTGTCCTGGATCTGGCATTGTACTCCTGTCCTCCCCAGCATCCCAGTTATCGTGGATGACAGAGAATTAGCCCTTGAAGTTGTGATCAAATGTTTCAAGTTTTGTGATCTGCAACATTGTTTCTGGTTGCAGGGGAAATCAGATAATCTGTAACACTTTGCAGACTCAAATGACAATTGAAAATGGGGAACAAGGGATGAATTTAGCTGTCTTGTATAGTGGACAATCCAGCTTCAGGGAGATTTATTCTCATCTCTCCAAGCCCCAGGCATGTCAGATGAACTGATACTTTCATTCTTCTGCTGCCTATGACCCTACAAAAAAAAAAAAAATTCCATTTGTATAGGACTTTATATGAGAATTAGACACAAAAGGCTAAATCATCCTGGTTTCTTTCTATGCAATTATTTGTATTTTTTGCTATATTTATATATTTATATATTTATATATTTATATATTTATATATTTATATATTTATATGCCCTGTCAAAAAGTAGGTATTGGAGGTAAGAAACTGCAATGAATTCTCAGTTTGATAAGACACTTCCCAGAAACAAGGTGGGAAGCTAATTTTCTGTGACCCATTTGCAGTTTCCCTGAATGAGGGATGCTAAATAAAGCACCTTCTGTTGCTAAGGGGGAAGCAGGAGATGCACTGGCAGTGACAGCAGATCTATCCATGGACTGTGTTGTCCCAGGATCCTGCTCAAGGATGTGTTGATTTTGTCAATAGAGACTGCACAAGAGAAGAGGAAGTGGAGAGACTGGAACAGCCACATAGTTAACTTTGCTTTTTTACATATATATATATATATATATATACGCCATGAGGCAGCAGTAAAATATGCATGAGGATAAGGGAGAGAAAAAAAGATCTAGAAGGGTGCAAGAAGTAAATTCAGAAATCATCTCAGATCCAACGAAGGAATGATAATCCATGTTAAGTCCCCAGAACAGAGTGTATAGGCAATGCTCAGTATCTCTCACTGAGAGAGAGAGAGACCTTAAATACTGAGAGCTGCTAAAACAGAGAGAAAACCAACTGGGATGAAATGTAATTGCATGGCTGGGAAAGCATGACTGTGTCCTGGTGTGTGTAGGGGAACACTGACAGCTCCATGTTAATTGACAGCAGCAGTAATGGCACACACAAGTCCCTCCCAGGGCAGTGGGTGCAAAATTGAACATTTACTTCATGAAGAACATTCCCACTGCAATTTATGCACATTTCCTTTGTCAGCTGTCATCTGAACAAATGGAATCTAAATAAACGGATCAGAAATATATAAGTCTTATTAAAATTTAAAAATCTATCAGTACTCTTAATCTGTAGAGATTAGTTTGGGAAAAAAACCCTGTAAGTATTTAGGACAAAGTGCAAAATCCCACTGTGTTGTCCTAGTGCAAAAGAGGATCTTGTCATTGCGACTGCAGCATCAATCTGAATTTAGAGGAAACAGCAGCTGTGCTGGTTCCTTATCATTCACACTCCTGATCTCTCCCTTGCACATTTGATTAAATGCAAGTTTTTGATTGGCTATAAAGCGTAAACAAATCCTACATATTTTATTTGCAAAAATATTTATGATTAAGTTTATATCACTATCTTTTCAACAGCCAGAAAATCTCCTCATTGATTTAAGAATCCCAGTGCCTCGTGTCAAGATCATTGATTTGGAAGATGCAGTCCAGATCACAGGTCATTACCATGTGCACCACCTCCTTGGAAACCCGGAGTTTGCAGCCCCTGAAGTTATCCAAGGCCTTCCTGTCTCCCTGAGCACGGATATCTGGAGCATTGGGGTCCTCACCTACGTCATGTTAAGTGGTGTCTCTCCATTCCTGGATGAAAGCAAAGAGGAGACTTGTATCAACGTGTGCAGAGTGGATTTCAGCTTCCCGCACGAGTACTTCTCCGATGTGAGTCACGCCGCCAGGGATTTCATCAACGTTATCCTCCAGGAAGACTTCAGGAGAAGGCCGACAGCAGCCACTTGTTTACAGCATCCGTGGCTGCAACCGCACAATGGCAGCTATTCCAAGATCCCGCTGGATACCTCCCGCTTGGCGTCCTTCATCGAGCGCCGCAGGCACCAGTACGATGTGCACCCGGTCCCCAGCGTCAAGAGCTTCCTGCTGAGCAGGGTGAACCCGGGCACGTAGCGCCTCCATCCATGGGATCCCACGCTGCTGGTCCTGAGCCGGGTGCCGGGAGCGCCGCCGGGAGCACGCGGATCCGTCTGTACATATCCCATGCTCGGTGTCTGCATTCCACAACTGCAGGGTGGGAATCACTGCAGATGTGGCAATCGGACCAAGGCAAAGGGGGTGACAGTAGCGGCGACACGCTTCCTCCCTTGAGGCACGTGGTATTGTCACATCCACCACCAAGAAAGGACTGCAGGAAGCAAACACCAACTGGGAATGAGAGCCAAAATTGCAGTTGCCTTAATCTTTGTGAGGCAGCCTTATAAGAAATCCTCTTGATCTTGCTGAACTGAATTCAAAGTGTACAAAAGAATAGGAGTAGGATAGTGAGGGGGAAGTGAGACCAGGCTGACCTTAGCACGTACTGCAGAACTGGACCAATCAGTTTTTGCTGAAATCATTGCAAGCCTTCCAGGTTATCAGTCAGATTTCTCATGCCCCATATGCCCAGGTCTGCCATGATTTCAGTGGGGACTTTGCCTGCATAGGACATGCACGATCAGGCTCCAGTCACTGCTGGATCAGTTCCCATGGTGGCATGGCTTAGGTACACCCGTGTTGAGTGGTAGTGCTCAGACCAAAATCCTCCATTAAGCCCCTCCTTGAGCTTTCTGCTGTGTTAAATCCATGTGCAGCACCTTTCGGAACTACAATTAAGGCAATGAATTCATTGGAGCATACAGCTGGTTCTGATTAAGCACAATGGGACTACGGTGGGTTTTTTAAAAGCATTTTATACACATTGTACAGAAATCTTTTGCAAAACCTGTGCATTGAGAAAAGGCAGAGTCCAATTTTTGCAGTATCTGTAAACTAGATGACGATGGTGAAGACAATTTTTTCTATCACAGGTTTTCAGTATACATATATTGTATCATAGATATAAATATATATAAATATAAAGGATCTTGTTCCATTTCTAGCTTCAGAATTGCTTGGCCCAAAGTCCATCTAAACCTTTCAGAGTGCAGTAGGAGTGGTGAGTTCCTTCTTGTGCTTACAGCTTGAAAATAGTTTTCAGTGTTTAAAGTATGTCATTTGTTTCATTTCCAAACTTGTAAATATCTCTCAGCCACCATTAGCACCTCATAACCAAAGCATTCATGAGGATGTTTTTATGTCCAAAGCCTAATTTATAATAAAAAAATAATATTCACAAGTAAAACATTTCTTTCTTGCAAGACAAACTGCAACATCATCATATTGATGTTACAGTGATGGAGCCAGCCTTAGTTATAACCAACATAGGGAGTCTGCAGTGACAAATCAGCAGTTTCTAGGTTGGCTAAATCTTCCTTTCCAGAAATGGGACCGGAAGGGAAAACCAGCTGGGGCTTCCCCATCCTACTGCCACACCACAAAGCTCTACAGCCTTGAGGGGTTACAGTCAAAGAGATTTTTTTCACCTGGCATGTGGGGACTTTGTCTCGGTGCTGAGTACCATTTGTGTGCCTGTAATGGGAAATGGCAGTTGTTACCAAAGGTTTTCCTAAGGAAAAGGGCTTGATCTGACCACGTGTGCTCATATAGACTCTCTTGTAAGGAAGAGAGTCCAATCTCGTTTACCATCTGAGTAACTGCACTGAGAGCCTGCAGGAGCAAGCACTGTCTCTGCCAGTGGGTGGTGGAGATACCCAGCAAGTACTGTTAAATTCTCAGGGCTCTGATAGCCCTTTTTTGATCCACCTCCAAGCTTCCTTTCACAGCAGGGAGGAGACCTGGCCCTTCTCTCTGTGCTTGCTCTATCACTACACAGAGTGGTCAGTATTTTGTTAGTAGAGAAGAGGCACAGCAAAACCCTCAGCACTCGGCACTGTGTGCAACAAAGGGCAGCCCTTGAGATTGGGAAGGAACAGGCAGAAGGCTGAGCCCAGGTGCCTCAGCACAGTCAGAAGTGGTTCTGTGAGACATCTAATACAGGGAGGGAGTGTAGAAAGGCTTGAAAGAGACAAGTGTTCACAGAAGGTTAAGCTTTCTGAATCATCTAGAACCTATCTCAGTTCCTCTCTACAGCAGCAGCTGATTTTCTAAGCAATCCTGCAGCACCTCAGACTCTCATCCTGAGCAACAGTGCAAAGTATGCAATTTCTTAGCAACTGAATACAGACAGCAGTCAAGGGGGGTCTCTAATTACCACCAGCCTCAGGTACTTTCTCACTACAGAACTGTCTGTAATTCTTCCTATTTGTCAAGGCTGGTTCTTTGTGCTGTGATTGTGCTGCCCTTAAAAAAATGTTTGTGGAAGTGTAGTCTGTAAAACCCACAGCTTTCCTTAGGCCCATGGGTACGTTTCAAGCCACAGGCTTTCTGCTTGGCTTTAATACAAACAAATTCTCATGTATCACATGAAATTTGGAGTTAGTTAGCATTTTGTTTTCCTACATCCTGAATTCATGTCAAACCACAACAGCAGACACTTTGATTGTACAGGGGGAAGAAGCTGGACTGTTTCAGGTAATATTTAAGCCTCTCATTGCTATCAAATAACAGAAAAGAAAACGCAAAAGGCTGAAAGAGAGAGGATATATGATTAGGTAGTGGTACTCACATTCAAAAAAACTCATTGAGAAAGCTAGAGGTGCTGAACTCTGAAAATGTTGAATGTTCTGGGGTTACTTTCTTTTGTAGTTTTGCTTTTTTCCATATTCATGTTAGAACACCTCTTCCTGGACACCATTCTTCTTAAAGCTCATTCAGGAGTACTTGAACCAGTTGGAACTTCCATATAATATTTGTGATTATCAACTGTTCTTGCGTTTGTCTGAATAATACGAAGTTGACATGCAATGCTACCATATGATAACTGCAGAGGAAGTATCCTGACTTTGCTCTTTCAAAGTCTTTTTAAGCCAACCTGTGATGCCTCTGCAGATACAACAGATCCTGTAACTCTGTTGAAAACTATAACTCCATTGTAAAGAAATTACAGAAGCTCAGCAAGTAGGCCTGGAGTGCACTTGCTGGGTGAGAATCACCACAGCCAACCCCCTGTGAAGCATTCTCCAGTGGTGATTTTTTGGTGCATGAAATATTGTCTGTAACAAACACAGTTTCTCAGCGAAGCTCCCCAGAGAATATCTGACCTCGAGGGGAAGATTTCCACCTGCAGCTGTGTCCCACTCAGGGTGCTCCCAAAACGGCTTGAAGCTGTGGTGGTAGCTGCGCCCTTCAGCTTCTCCAGCAGCTTCCAACCATCCAGGATGACCAACAGGAATACGGACAACAGTGCACCACTAGCTCTGTGTGGAGTGGCACTGTGCACACAGCCACCACCGTCAGACATCTCCACAGTGCTCTTACCCTGCTCTGACAGCAAAGTGTGGCTCACAGTGTCCCCAGGTGCTGGGTGACAGGAGGGCAGCAGCAAAGGTGCTGGTGACACAAAGTCCAGAGGACACGGTGACATGGGGGGCTCCTTATTTAAGATGGCTTCATTTAATGAATGTGCAACGAGAAATTAACTTGCCTGTCTCTCTGCTCCACTTGGAGCAGCCAGGCCAGGGCAGGAATTCCACTGGCCAGTGTAAATTGTCAGCCCCCATCAGGTGTCAGGGGTGCTTGCTGCCCTGTGGGAGGCTCCACCTACTGAATTTGTACTGAATTTGAATTTTAATGCCCATGCAATGAGGGAACTGTGTCAAGTAACTTAGGATAATACAAACTTCAGAGACAGATATAAAGGCTTCTCTGTGCACACAGAGGTCTAAAAGAAAATTTACATGCACAGGGGCTCACCACCTTTTGTTTGTTTGTTTGTTCCTTTCATAGCAGAAGTGGATTCTCCTCTAACACAGGGCTTGGGTTTCTTTTTGAGCTCATTCACTCATGTCCCATCAGGAAATGGTGCTTTCCCCAGGAAACAAAATCAAATCCCATTTTACTAGGCTGACTGCACACTGCCATCAAGTGATGTACTCTCATTCTGGGATCTGTATAGTGCTGAGTGTTTCCATAGCGTCAGGATGCTGAATGTTTGCTGTAACTGTAGTCTTTATTACGGAGCTAGTGAAAACCCAACATCTTCTCTACTCAAGCCATATTTCACTTTCATGTCCAACTTCTGATGCTGGTGCTTTTACTTCTCTTTCTACCAAACTGTTCAACACTGCTCTGCCACTGAGGTCAATTTGCTGATAACTTTTGGAAAGCAAATGCAATAGCGTGAAAAAAAAAATCAATCTCAGACTTATTCACCAAGATAAGAGCAAACAGTTGGAATGTATTGATGCTTTTCAATCCTAGCAACAATCCACTGAAGGAGGAAAAAAGAAACAGTATTGCTAACAGCTCAGCATTTTCAAGGTGCAAAGTAATTCCACAGCCTTAATTATTTCAGTGTATTGCTGGTCTGCCTTAAATGTATCTTCAGTTTTATTCCAGGTTTCATTTTGTATACACACAATGTTGGTTTGTAAAGGCAGGTTTGTAAATATTTCCTTTTAAGTCTAATCACTCATGTGTACTGTTGTGAGGTGACTACTTGCTGTCCCATGTTGTTGTTACTATACTGCGGTATATATAATCATCTACAGATGTAGCTTCGACCTGTACATCTCCTGTCCTTGCATTCCCATAAATAGAGTATACTAAAGACTCCGTTTCTGGGCTCTTTTGATTAAATAAAATTATTCAAAGAAGACCGGGTCAGTCTTATTTCACACGTGTGGCATCTGTCTGAGTGAGGCCTCGGGGACTCGGGGCTGGCTGAGGGCATTATTCAGCTCATGTTTTCCGGAGCGATCTCTCAGGGAACCAGCCCGCGGGACTGTCACCCTGGCTGCATCCACCGAGCGGCCTTTTGGGAACCACCCGGGGACCCGACACGGCGAGAAACCCTCGGGTCACATCAAACGCTTTGCACCAGCGCCTTCTGCTTCCCGGGGGAACGGGGTGACGAGCGAACCGGGAATCGTGGAGGAGGGGGCGGGCCGGCATGGCGCAGGGCGGGGAGGGGATGCGGGCCGGGGCACACGGCCCCCGGGCTGGCGCAGCGCGGGCTCCCACCGCAGGGAGGCGACGCGGGCCGGGCCACATCCGCTCCCCGAGTGTCACACGGTGTCCCCGCCCCGCGCCCCTCCCGCCCGCATCATCTCCGTGCGCCGGGCCCGGCCATGGCGGCGGGGCCTGCGGGGGCCGTGGCGGCGGCGCTGAGCGGGGCGGGCGCGCTGCGCTTCGGGCACTTTGTGCTGAAGAGCGGCCGCTCCTCCCCCGTGTACATCGACCTGCGCGGCCTCGTGTCCCACCCGCGCCTCCTGCGGCAGGTGCGGGCCGGGGAGCCCCACGCGTGTCCGTGCGGGGTGGCGGGTCCCTCACGGTCAGGGGCAGCGGGGACGGCAGTGCTGCCGGGGCTCTCCAGGGCCGGGACCCCGCTGGGCCGGCTCTCGGGGCCTGTCAGGCAGAGAGCTTTTCACTGATGCCACGTTCGCGCCAGCCTGGTTCTTAAAAAGCGTTTGGTTTTCCTTTCCAGGTTGCAGGACTTCTTTTCCAAGCAGCCCAAGATGCGGGCCTGGAGTACGACTGCGTGTGCGGCGTTCCGTACACGGCGCTGCCGCTGGCCACCATCATCTGCTCCGAGAATCAGGTTCCGATGCTTATACGGAGGAAGGAAGGAAAAGACTACGGTAAAGCCTTCAAATCAAGAGTTTGCAACTTGCCTTGTTTGGGAAATGACTATATAATTTGTGGTTCTTTTGTAAGGCACAGCATCTCCGTTCCAGTTTAAAGTTACCCTTGCAATTTAGGAGGCAGGCTCTTTTACCCCCTAAAGCAAACCTCCCACAGCATCCCAGCCTGATCAGCCTCTCCCAGCTGATTGCTGTTTAGGCTGCAGCTTTAGTCCTGCTGGAGATTTGGAGACTTTTGAAAGGTGTTTTTTGATTCTTTGGTTTTGTATGTGAGCATTTGTTTCTTTTCTTTAGCAGTGCCTTTTTTTTTTCCTTGGTACCCTTGCTATGGTTCTGGGTTAGTGGCCTCATCCAGAAACAACGATTTATAACTCAGATTCTCCAGCATGCTGAGACCAGAGACACATTTTGCTCTCAAACAGAGCTTTTTGCATATTGACACCAAAAGGAACCTTTCTAGTCACTTCTTCGTTTATCTCTCAAACCCCTTTTTCTTTCATTATCCTCTGGTCCTGTAATTAGTGAGCCACATGAGCAGCAGTCCCTTCTCTACTCAATGATCCATGTATTTGATTGTGATAAAGGAAGAGGGAGAGCAGACTGAAGCATTAACCTGCCATATAACTGGATTTCTATGCATCCTCTTCCAACAGTGTGTAATTAGAAGGTACACTTGTCAAAACTAAATGCTACTCCTGTGTCAGGCAGTGGGCCAGGCATGGAAACATTTGCTGTTCCTTCTTGTGAAGCACAAGCCAGTTGTGACAGCGATTAACTGCTCCTGGGAAAGCCAGGCATCCTTTGTTGTTGCCCCCCAGGAGGCCTTTCATGGATGTGTGCTTATTGTAAGTTAGGACAAAGGCACTTGAGGCTTTACTCCTTCTAATTGTTCTAACAGGCATATTAAGCACACAGTGCTGCCTGTGGAAAACAGGGGACATGCTGAAGAGTGCCAATAACTTGGCTGCCTTCAAGATGTTTTAAATAATGAGAGAATGATTCTGTAAGTCTGAGCTTTCAAGTCATGACAATACTAAACTTCTGAAGTCATCTTACTCAAACGTTTGAATTTGTGCTGTTAACAGTGTGTCAGTTTTGTTATGGAACATAACTTCTGGAAACATAAAATAGTATTTTATCAGCTTGGAGAAGTAACAGTCCTTATGAACTGAATTACAGGTCAATGAGTGAGCTATGGTAAGAACTGTGATAAGGAGTATCATCTAATAGTTTTGATATTCTTAAAGGGTTTTTTTGAGTCGTCCAACCTTTCTTAATTTGGTGGAGTGGGTTTTTTTTTATTTTTCAGGTACTAAGCGGATGGTAGAAGGCACCATTAATCCAGGAGAGACATGCCTGATCATTGAGGATGTGGTTACAAGTGGATCCAGTGTACTAGAAACTGCAGAAGCTCTTCAGAAAGAAGGATTAAAAGTCACGGATGCCATAGTGCTGTTGGATAGGGAGCAGGGTGGGAAGGCCAGGCTAGAGAAGCATGGAATTCACCTGCACTCTGTGTGCACCTTGTCTGGGGTGCTGGAGATTCTCCAGCAGAAGGGAGAAGTGGCTGCTGAGATGGTTGAGAAGGTGAAGAAATTCATTGAGGGAAATGTGTTTGAGGCAGGAACTCTGAATGGTGCTGCTCCTGTGAAGAGACTCTGCAAGGAGCTGAGCTTCAGCACTCGTGCCCAGCTGCCAGGGGTGCATCCTATTGCAGCCAGGCTTCTCATGCTCATGGAAAAGAAGCAAACGAACTTGTGCCTTTCTGCTGATGTCACCAGCCCCAAGGAGCTGCTGCAGCTAGCTGCCACCCTGGGCCCCAGCATCTGTATCCTGAAGACTCATATAGACATCTTGAATGATTTCACCCAAGAGGTAGTAAAGGAGTTGAGAAGGCTCGCAGATCAACATGAATTCTTGATTTTTGAAGACAGAAAATTTGCAGATATTGGAAACACAGTGAAACATCAGTATGAAGGTGATTATCATCAACTTGGATTTACTGTAACTTTGCCTCTGGTGTGTGTAACTGCAGTGCTGGCAGAGGTTGCCAGGAGAGAGCGTGGAATCTCCAGCCGTGGGAAATACTTCAGGGGATAAGACCTTGAGCAATCTGACCTAGCATTGAAGTTAACCCTGCTGAGAGGGCTTGACCTCCTGGGGTCCCTTCCAACCTAAATCTTTTTATGACTCTATGGTTGTGCTCAGTAAGTACCTCTGAGTTGTGTGCCATGAGAAACTGCTGCCTGCTGTTACTGTACTGCTTGTGTGCCCAGCATGGCTTTCCTTTGGTACTCCATCTGCAGCTGGAGAACTGCTGTTCTCTTTTCCTGATCCTTATGTCCCACATGGTCTGCGTGCTATCTGGGAAGATAGCACCTGTGACAGTGGATTTCTGGGCTGCCATAAATGTCTCAGTAAATATTAAAGGTGAGACATTAACAAATGTTTGTGAAAAGTAAACTGAGAGATTGCACTTTGTGGTTAGGCAGCTGTCAGAACTGTCTGATGAGACTGAACTCGTAACTGTCAAGCTTCAGCAGTAAAACTGCCTTTTAAATATGTGAGTGATTAAGTGTGCAGCTGTTTTTGTCTGACTTGTGCTTCCTGTTCAACACATTTCTGACGACTTTGCCTGTGTCTTCCTGCCCATGTTCTCAGGTGGTGTGTTCAGAATCGCATCCTGGGCCGACATCATCAATGCCCACGTGGTTCCAGGCTCTGGAGTTGTGAAAGGTCTGAAGGAAGTAGGCCTTCCTCTCCAGCGTGGCTGTCTCCTGGTTGCAGAGATGAGTTCCCAAGGGTCCCTTGCAACGGGTGAATACACCAAAGCTGCAGTAAGTGGGCAGTCTTGTGTCGAGTTAAAAGCTTGTGAAGTGTGACAGGGAGGTTTTATATATTTCTAATATTTGCACTTCCAAAAGTCCCTCCAGCTCTAACTATTACTGCTGTTTGTTTTTTCCTTGGAGACTCAAGAATATGACTGTGGTGTTTAAAGGTTGCAGGTGTAGGCCAATTGATGTGAGGTGGTCAGGGTTCACACTTGGAATTCTAGTACACATGCCAAGTTTTCCATTAGCACCCCCCGTCTTTTTTTTTTTCTTTTCTTTCTTTCTTTAAGCAATTAGTTTCTAATTAGTTTAAATTCATTCATGATATTTATAAAATAGAAACATAATATTCACTTTCCTGCCAGAGGGAAAGAGTGACTTTACACTGGGCAAGCAAGAGGTGTTTCATACCCCTGCCTTGCACAGCTCACAGCATCAGAGGGTGGATGAGAAACAGATTGCTAGGCCAGCTGAGTTTTAAGTATATAATTTGTAATTGTTCACTGATCTTTTTCAGGTACAGATGGCTGAAGACAACTCAGATTTTGTTTTTGGATTCATATGTGGATCTAGAGTTAGTAATAAACCAGAATTTCTACACTTAACCCCAGGAGTGCAGCTGCAAACTGGAGGTAACTTTTTCTAAAATATTTTTAGTTTGTTTAAGGACAGAAATGATGTCTCCAGTGAATAAATAGTTTCTGAAGAAGGTTTGGATGGTGATTCTCAGCTGGGAGGAGTCTGTTTCCCACTAAGGGCTGTCTCACAGATTTCTGGATATGCTGATCCCTTTCTTGGGAGCTCTGGAAGGCAGTGAGCAGGCTATGTAACCTTTTTTCTTGTTCTGAGGTCTGTGCATACCATAAAGTACATTCCTGAAAACATGTAAAATATCTTCAGATAGGTGTTAGATTAGATGTAAAACTATTCAGTAGGAGTAAAAAAAAACTATAACAAATAGAGAAGTCCAGCTGAAACAGTTGGTATTGATATAGATGCAGTATCAATGAATTGAAAGTCTTGTACTGACTAAAGAGGTTACCACTGAAGCAGATAGGGGAGATAAGTTTCTCTGCAGTACTTAATCCTTATGAGACCTAAACTGAAATCACAAGCTTTTACATTAGTGTTTGGGGGTTTTGCCTATTTTAAGAAGGCTGAGGCTTATTTTAGTAATCCTGATTGATGCTTCTTTGAGTAACTGTTCCATCTATAGTGATATGTAAACCATGAAAAAGGAGGGTGCTGGCTGTCAAATTTGATCTGTGTTTTTTGGTTTGTAATGCAATTTCTAGTTATGTTTGTGGATTGTGAGGATGAGAGCTGGGACAGGGGACCTGTTTTTTATTCCAGCACCTCTCTGAAGGTTTTTAGTACATACAGTTTTGCACAAACAAAAAAAAAGGTGTGTGTATTTCAGGTGATAACCTTGGACAGAAGTACCTAAGCCCCAAGGAGGTTATTGGGGAAAAAGGCTCAGATATCATTATTGTGGGACGTGGCATCTTGGCAGCTTCAGACCATCTCCAAGAAGCAGAGAAGTACAGGAAGGCAGCGTGGGAGAGCTACATGAGCAGGCTTGGTGTTCCTGCAGAAGATTGAAAACCAGACACTGTCCTAGCCAGTAAGCAAAGCTGATGGAGCTGCAACCCTCATGAGGGGTCCAATTAAATACATGGACACTTCAGCCCATAGAAAACTGCCTTTTTGGAGAAAAATCTATTACAAAGTTTTTTCAGTTGTACACACAGAGGTCGAATTGTACTTGTCATTGTCATTTTTTGATATTTGAATGTAAGAACCCAGAACTTCATGCCCTTTTTTTAGCCTTAGTAGGCTTTCTTGTTTGAAATATGTTGCACAAAACACTCCAAGGGTAGTTTGTTGGCTGTTGTTGCCTTTGTTTCTTTTCCCCACCCTCAATTTTTTTCTGGCTCTGGAAATGGTATTTTGTTATTTTCTCAATAAACTTCACCTGCACACTTGATGAGCTGCCCCACCTTCACAGGTTTATTCATCTCTGCTGTTTCCAAGTGGCAACTGCAGGTTTTAATGCCACATTGTGAAATTGAATTATGTGATATGTAATAAATACTTTTTTGCTACCATTTTCCTTTTCGCTGGCTCTATATGTCTTTTTCTGTGGCAGAAGTATAATAAAAAGGCACTCTGGTGTGTCTGTGACTACAGGAGTTGTTCAAGATTCTGTTTACAGACTTTGTCAGAGCAGTTAGTCGTTGTGGGCTTAATTGCAGTGGAGCTGTTGATTCCTCTAATATGAAATAAAAATATACTGTATTAGACTTTTTGTGACAATAGCTGGAATACTTGCAGGCTTTACTTTTCACTGTACATGGTGAATAAGGAAAAATAGAAATATCTTGCATGATTGATTTTGACTATAAAGTATGCAATAACCTGAAGTGTATCTAGCATGTATGTGGTTCAAATAGCAATGAAAATTTTATTGATCATGAAGTCAAAAAACCAGTGGTGATGCAGTTCTGGACTGTTGCTGTTCCAGAGCACATGAAAACCTGGGTCCTTTTGCTAACACACTTACCTGTAGACTAGGAACAACTGTATTTAGTGAGGTTTTTGCCATTAGTTCTGGACTCTTCACCAGATCTTTGAAAATGGGAGATTGGAAGGGGCTTTATTTGATTGGTTTAATTTACTCAGGATGTCTAAGACCAAGGGCCACAGGTTGGAATCTGAGGGCTGTGCTTTATGCCTCGTGTTTTAGTGACATAGTGCTCTGTTTCATGACTCAGCTGCTTGTGGGGCTTAAGATGTTATGGAGAGAATGTTAGAACGTTGGGTGTGTTATTTTCCTTGGGGCTACCAATTGCTTCAGTGGGATTATGTATCAAAATTCACACCTGGGGAATTCCACCCTGTGGAAGATGGAACTTGTTGATTATGAGGTATCCTGTTCAGACACCCTGCAACGGTCAGTGAGATGGGATATTTCACATCAACTTCCAAGAAGTTCCAATCCTTCGAAGTGAGCAGAGGATTTGTTTTCTGTCTCGGTATCTCGTGGCCTTGAGGCCTGTAGCAGAAGCAAGACTTTCTCACGTAAACCTTTTTGCAGAAAGTGACCAAACTTTTCCGCCAGAGGGAGCCGAGACTCTATTTTTGGAGGGCATTGACGCTCTGCCGTTTTTACAGCTCTAGATAATCTTCAGAATGAAAATCTGTCTGTTTTTTAACAAGTCACACCCTTGCTGTTGGGTGTATTTAAAAATTTTAAATGTCATCCGAACATTTAAAACAGTATTCTACAACTCATTTAAATCAGAAAGCTGCCTCAGGCTGGAGCTCAGCACAGTGTGTTGTTGTGGGCTCGCTGTTACAGCGTAAGCAGAATTTCATGGGTTCAGTATTTTCCACTAACTCTGCTGAATCGTGTTTAAGCCTGTGGCTGACAGCCGTGGAGCTAAATCCCTGAGCAGGCCCTTTGGAGAGTGAGTTTATCAGGCCTCTAGCCTAAAAAATAGCAACTGGATTTGGGAAGATGAATGTGATCTAATATCCAGTCACTTTTAGAGGGTACGTGCAACTCACTTTCTTTACAAAGCATGTTCTGAGGAACGGATCAATTGGGAAACTTCATTTCACAGTCCTTCTTTGTGCCCTCCAGAAAGAGCTGTGCTCTGGCACTTGGTGTGACACCAGCGCCGCAGACATTTCAATTAGTAAAACAAAAACGTGTTACCTCCTATATGCATTCTTCTGTCACAATGATTATAGTAAACAAGTGTGTGCACTTCCTTTGAGGCACCTGAAAGTGATTAAAAATCCATTTCAAATTAAGAACAAATGTTAATTTCCTTGCTTACCCCTGCTGCTCGCATTCATCGCACAGTCCCTGCTGTTGGTCCCAACTGTTCCTAACATGGGAACTAGGTCACAATTTACAAAACACATTTGCATCATAATATATGAATCTGAAACTCTTGCAGTTCATTCTGTGATCTGATTGAGCCTGTGGTGGAGGCATAAGGCTATATTTAAATTTCTCAGTTTAAAGTTAACTGGCAAGTAGGCATTCCTACAAAATTGTGATCCTTACCCACTCTGGGGTATGGTTTATAACAGAATGAAAGGAAATCACTCTTTTCATAGTGAAATAAGACAGTGACCGTTTTGCCAGTGCTTGCAGGAGAAAGCTGTGTGACTTGCTGCTATTTCTGAGCAGCAATTGCTGAGGACTGCATGAGACCAGCACAAGCTGGAATCACTAAGGAATTCTTACGTAGCTGTTGATATTTGTGTGTAAAGTCCACTCTGTCTCAGAGGTTGTGGGTATCTGTGTCTAGAGTGCTGTGTCAAGAGAACCCAGCCAGGGCACTTAAATCAGTATAACTGCATAAGTACAGTGCTTTACTCAGACTTAAAATTCTTGCAAAATCTTGATAAACCCAGTGCTGAATTAAAACCAGCCAAGTTAAACAAGCATTGTCCTTAAAAGTATTATTTGTATGCCACAGCATCGGCATTGCTTTATTATTGGTTAACTGACAGGTCATATTATAGTTTCCATAGCCTAGTCTATGAAAATTTATTTGAAACTTAATCCCAGAAAAATAACTGAATCACTTCCCTTTAAGTTTATGTGGAAAGCCTGTTGCTGTGGATTTTTTTAGTAAGAGACACAAACATTGCATTTAGAGAATAGCACCAAAGGAATGTGAAACACCCAGAGGAAGTTTGTTTACAGATGTGACTTTTGGAGGTCACTGTCTCAGGGAATGGTCTGTTTTGGAAGGCTTGTGATTGGCCTGTGGGCTAGACATGCTGGGTGGTTTGTTTGTTTGTTTGTTCGTTTGTTTGTTTGTAATCATGCTGATGGAGCTTGGTCGGGCAGTACCACAGTGACAATACAGCTTTGAATGCTGCAGGAAATTAAAACTCAGCCTGGTGCCTGCTCCAGCTTCAGGTTTTCCTCCCCCTCCTTTGGCAGGCATTTTCATGCTGGGAGAGATGACCCTGCCTGTGTGTCTGGGTTGGCTTTGTCCTCAGCCTCTGTTCTCTGTTCCTACATGACCCATGTGGCCCTCTGAGCATTTTCTCATAACCTGATGTGAGCCACAGTCGAGCTGTGAAAGTGCAGGGTTGTGGGTGTAGCCTGGCCAGGACAAGGGACAGGGAGAAGCCTGAGCAAAGCTGTAACTGTGCATAAGGTGGTGGTATGTCATAGGCTGTGTAATATTGAAATACAGACTTGATGCTAGTATTGATTGCAGATGTTGGAAATCCCTGTTTGCTTTCTGGTAGTAATTTGTAGTAACTTGTAGAGTAGATATACTTGTTTTGCCAACTGTAACTATACTTGCCTTGATGATAGTAAACTGTAATGAGTAAGAGAAAACAGGTAATAAATCCTCTGTGTCTTTGTGCATGACAGAGTCAGACAAACTACAAACAGCTGCGATCTTTGCATACTCACAAGCCAAGTAATCCTTCTGGGTTGTGGCATTAATTGGTGTCAGAAGTGTGGATCTGTGATAAACAGATCATGGACGCTTGGGAGAAGGCAGTAGAAAAGCAGTGAAAATGGGAAGATACTCGGAAAACCCCTCTGTGGGACTGGGATAAGGTGTCTAAGAATTGGTTGAATTTGGAAAGGCTGCAAGCTGAGTTTCAGAGGTGACAGGACACAAATGCAAAGCAGAGAATAGCAAGGGGCCCTTCATCGGGCTTCTCACAGAGGTGCCAGCTGTGGCTGCTTTGTTTAGCACTGCTAGGCAGGAACTGGAAGCTTTGCAGCAAGCTAAGGATGCACAAGTGTGAGCACTTGCCTTTGAATCCCACGGCTTTGTTGCAAACCAGTTAGTTAACAACTACCCTCAGACATCTGGATGTATGGCAGCTACAGCAAAAGCCTACATGGCTGGTCTCAGAGCAGGATCACTGAAAAGACACATACTGAAAATGGAAAACGAGGAGGAGGCTTTGATTATGGCAGCGGGTCTTCCTCCCCCTCTTGTTGCCCAAACTTTGTCTGGATAATGCAGCTTCCTTGTACCCTGACATTGACTTCCCCGTGCTCCTCTGGGCTCCTGCTGGAGAGGGAGGCTCCCCCCTTCCACCCAGGGTCACAAGGATTTCTAGAATTTTCATACTGAGCAGCTAAGGCAGTTGTCCATGCAGGACAGCAAAAAAGCCTCCTGAAGACTGGGTGGGACAGTGGTACCTCCTGGGGACTGGAACAGTGATCCTTCATCAGGCTGAAGCTGGACAGATATTCCTGACAGGAAGAATATGTCTCCTAAACACTGATGCAGAGGCCAGAGTGAAAACTTTCTCCCTGTTATCTTCGATAATAAATGCTGCTAGAAAAATGCTGGGGCTGTGGGGCTGTCTTCCTCCCTCTCCCTCTGGTACTCTTGATGGATTCTCTGGCTGGGCAATGAGACCGAGTGCTCAGGATGTCCTTGAGGGATAGAGGCAACACCCTGGGATATGATGGTTGTGCCAGCAACAGCAGCAGGGAAACTAAACTTCCTGCAAAATACAGTGTCCAGAGGGACCAAAAAACCCTGTCCTGAATATTATGGCATTAAACCTGGCACTGAAACACATAGTGGCCCAAGGGCTGGAAAACTGATAGTCTTTATGGGGAGGCAACAAGGACAGGGAAGCACTCCCAAAGGGAAGGTCAGGTCAGGGTCATCCAGAGACTTAAGGGAGCTCAGAGTAATAAGAGACAAAATACTTGAAATTCTGAAATTACTTGACCTGACACAAAGTGTCCCCCTGCAAACAGGAACATGATCTGGAATGGAGACACTTAGGGAATCACCTGCAGGGTGATCACAGGACTCACAGCAGCTGGCTAGAGGGGATGTCCATGTTCAACTTGCAAAGACCATGGGATAGGCATGATGGGGGGGCACCAGCACACTGCAGGCAGGCAAAGAGCCACCTCCTCTCCTCAGGAAGCTGCAGAGCACAATGAGGTCTTACCTCAGCCTCCTTTTCTCTAAACTACATAAACTGGAGTTTCCTGGATGCATTCAAGGACTTTAACATCCTTCCTAAATTGTGGGGCCCAGCACTTCACACAGTACATGATTCAATTGTTTTTAGCTCTCATTACTGAAATTCCTTCTTACCCATGCTTGCAACTCAAACTACACAGTTAAACCACCTTTATAACCAACACAGAGGTTTATACATTCTCATTAACTATTGTCCCCTGTCCTTTAACAGACAGATACTATTCTAAGGGTCCATGGGCTTCCTCCAGTCCTCCAGATGTCATACTGATTTGGCAAGTTGGCACGAAGTGAAACATCATGAGCATTTTTCTTTTAACTGTTACATTATGCACACCATATATTGCCATTACATTATTGCTTGTTCCTTATTTCAAGGATGGAATGGTGATCACATTGTTCAATTTATGAATATAATTTCTCATGCAGGCAACAAATTGGATTGTTGGCATTGCATACACCACCCTTGATCATTAGATGGCAAATTTTGAGGCTCAGCAGAACCTGTCTTTGAAGCATCTTGGTGTCAACCTAATCTGGCATACTTACTCCTAATATATCAAATTATCAACAACAAGCTTTAAAGCACATTCATATGTTGAGGCCCCATGGTGCATTATGATGCCCCAGGACACAGATTCAACTTGGGTGAGGAAGACAAGCAACTGTAATTGCACTTTGTGTTACAGTCACACCCAAGCATAGTTTCAGTGTAAATGGACAGAGCACAAGCTTGTACTGATTCTGGAAACCTCATGGACCTGAAATAATGAATCAGCAATTACAAAATAAAGGAGGTTTTAGTGGACTCTGGCATCTTACCTGGAATGTTAATAACATGAATTGTCAAAGATACTGTAATCTCACCAGTCTTAATTCATGGTGCTATCTACAGAGTTGGCTTAGTACTAATGATAATTGGGACATATAGGACCCAAGCAACACAGTTGGCTGTATAGAGCATAACCTCTTTTGGGCCCTTTGATTATAAAAAAATTGAATTTTTTTCTAATCCATGTTTTTCTAATTTGTTCTACAAACATGACAATGACTCTGGGTGAAGCTGGTGGCCAACTTTTTAACACCTGGATGGTTCTGGTTTTGTGGCACTAAGAGATTACCACGACAGAGGACAGACACTCGCACCACAGCACATCTTGCTCCTTAGGCATTCCCAGCTCCAGTTCTGACATTTAACTTTCAACACAACCATTACCCTATAGGTAATCAAGACAGAGTGTTTAATGCTGTACTAACAGGTCCATGAGGTTTCCAGAATCAATACATGCTTGTGTTCTGTCCCATTTACACCATCATTTATTGACTGTGCCAGATGAAAACAGAAGTCAGCAGCACCTACTGGCTGCTCCAAGTGCTGGTGTCCCATGCCTGGTTATGACTCTGTGGTATAAAAAGGACTTACTTTTTACACCAGATGGAGCCTTTTTCTCTGACACATCCCAACATGCACAAATCCTTGTTCCCCATGGTATTTCCTTGGCAGAGCAGACCCTCACCAGGAATGCCAGGCTGACTGCAGGTTCTGTGATGCAGAGTGGGTTGACCTTGGCTGGGGGTCAGGTGCCCAGCAAGCCGCTCTATTCCTCCCCTTCCCAGCAGGACACAGGAGAGAATAAGATGGAAAACAACTTGTAGGTTGAGACAAGGCAGTTTACTAAAGCATAAAGAAGACAAGCAGAAGTTTGCGCGCGCATAAGCAAAGGGAAAAGTCAATCTCTACTTCCCATCAGCGAGCGATGTTCAGGCACTTCCCGGGAAGCAGGGCTTCAGCACACGTACTGGTTGCTCCAGAAGGCAAACTTTGTGGAGTAACAAATGCCTCCCTGTTCCTCCTCCCTCCCTCAGCTTTTATATCTGAGCTGACATCATACGGTATGGAATATCCCTTTGGCTAATTTGGGTCAGCTGGCCTGGTTGTGTCCCCTCCCAGGATCTTGCCCACTCCCAGCCCCTTGATGGGGGGGGAATGTCAGAGGGACAGGTCTGCTCAGCAGTAGCCAAAGCACTGGTGTGTTATTGACACCTTTCCAGCTCCCACTGCAAAGCACAGCAGTGTGACAGCTGCTAAGGGAAAATGAACTCTGTCTCAGTCAGCCCCCTTATCCCATACACTCTCCACCCCTTATTCCATACCATTTGCGTCACACTCAGATCCCACATAATTTATATATCTTTCAAGCATTCCATTGTATTTATTTCTCATTACTGGAAAGCCTTCTTGCCCACACCTACAACTTAAACTACATCCTTAAACCATCTCTATGCCATACATAGATTTTCATTAACCACTATCCCCTGTCCTTTCAAAGATATTATTTCCCCATTTAAAGGGCTTCCTCCATCCCTCCAGATCCATGACTTGGGCTCTCTTCCATCAGGATGAGTGGTCAGGACAGGGGAAGTAGCACACTTGATTGTTGGACACTGACACCAGCCTGGCTCAGGTCGTCATTGCGTTCTCCTTCCTCCTCGTAAAATTCGTTCTTCATCAGTTCATGTCATTTCTACTTCCTGCAACATACAACTCACATCACAGATTATTTTTCCCCCAAGGTTAAATCTCCTTGAGGTACACACCGGGTCTCCCCACCAAGTACACCCAAGTCCTTGGGCAAGACAATCCCACGAATGGGCTTGCCTTTTCCCATGGGAGGAGAAATCCACACTGACTTTCCCGCTTCCCTGTGTGTGCAGGGACCTTATCTCCTCTCACAGTGTGTAGGGGTTTAGTTTGGGCAGGACCAGGGCAGTTACCAGATCCCTTAGTGTTGACCAGCCAAGTGGCTTCTGCTAAATTTGCATCCTAGTGCTTCCATGACCCATTACCTGACACTATTTACATAGTTTTCAGCAGTGCTTTATACCTTTCAATATTCCCAGAGGCCTGTGGATAATAAGGGATGAGATATATGCACTCAATGCCATGTTTCTTTGCTCAAGAGTTTTGAGGTTATTTTTAAAGTGATTGTCTGAATTCAATTCTCTCTGTAGTACCAAGTTGCCACAAAATCTGTCCCTCAAGGCCTGGGATCTCAAGGTCTCTCAAGCAGTGGCAATGGTTTACAGGGGATGTTTCCAGCCAGACAGTTGTTGCCTCTGCCATGGTGAGGATGTAACTCTTGCTGTGTTTGTGGTCATATAGTCAGTTTGCCAGGCCTCACCATATGGGAATCCCAGCCACACCCTCTCTTCCAAGGAAACTCCACTTGTGTGGTTCACTTGATTGCAGCACGTTTCACATTTGTGTATAACCTGTGTGGCATCACTTGGCTGCCTTTGACTCCAGCTCATATTGAGTTTCCAACACGTCTGATACAGCAGCACTCACACACAGGTGGTGTGACTTCATTCAGGTCCCAACAGTCCACTGTCAGCCTCCATTCCCCATCAGACTTTCACACTGGCCATATGGGGCTGCTAAAGGGTGAGCAGGGCCTGCTGATCACTCCTTGGCTCTCCAAGGACTAATGGATGGGGGGGTTCATGGATGGGGGTTACAGAGTCTTGGTTGGTGAGATGCTTGACTGCTGCTGGTGCAGAGTCTTGGTAGCAATTGGTACTTGCTGGTCTTCATTCAACCTGCAGCAATCCTACAATAAAGGGATCTTCTGAGAGGCCAGGCAGGGTGGATAACTGTTTGATCTTCTCTGTATTCACTGTAGCTACACTAAAAGCCCAACAATACCCTTTTGGATCCTTGAAGTATCTAGTTAATGCCAAGGATACAAGGGGCCTCTGAGCCAGTCACAGTGGGGTGCTTTTCCCACTTGTTCCCTGTTAAGCTCACCTTGGCCTCTAACATAGAAAACACCTGGCATCCCCCTGTGACTCCAAAGATCCAGATGGATTCTGAACTCCTGTGCATTGATGGCATCAATGTACAACGTGCACTGATATCTACTAAAGCTTTACAACTTCTGTGGATTGACGTGCCAGGCCATCAAACCCACACAGTCCAGTATGCCCAGTCATACTTTCCTCCTCCTGGCTGGAGGCAGGGACTCTCTATTCCTGTTCTTGGTCAGAGTATTCACTATCTGACCTTTGCGATGCTGGATCAGAAGTCCCCTCATCAGGGTGAAAGGAAGTGATTTTAGTTCTTTTATGTCTGGGAAATCGCTGATTGCCTTCTTGTCTCTCTGTGCCAACTGCACTGGCAGTCTTCTTGAGTGACCCTTTAACAGCTTTCTTCCCTCTCAGTTCACGGACACGGGCTTCCAGCTTAAAGGTGGGTTCACCCACCCACTTCCTCATGTCCTCCCCCTGGTCACGCAGAAAGAACCAGAGCTCACCACGGGGCCTGCGCTTGGGGCTCCCCTTCCCTCTGACTGGGGAAGGAGAGGACCGATCTCTTGGGCTGCCCCTAAAAGCTGGGCTGCTGGCTTGTAGGGATGAGGAAGTACCCAGAGTTTCTTCTACATTTCGGAGCCAGGAGGATGCCATCTCTACAGTTGGTGTATCCATTTGGGGGTGGTACAGTGATACCAAGCTGCTGGAATATGATGCAGGGGCGCTTTGAACCACCTTCCTCCACATGGCCATTGTGCAAGGGGCATCCTCTGGATCTTCAGGGACCCTGTCACTCTTTAGATCACTATAGACGATTTCCAGCACTGCTAATTCTCTCAAGCACTGGATACCTTCATCTGCAGTGGTCCATTTCCCTGGGGAGTTCACAAGATCTTCCTTAAATGGATACCTTGCCCTCACACTTGAGAGGAGCCGTCTCCAGAGGCTGCAAATTGCTCCCTCTTTTCCAATTCCTCTTTCAATTTCCCGATCTTTAGCAAGGGATCCCAGCTGTTGGGCTTCATGACCTTGTAACTGCTGTCTGCCGGCCCCATTATCCCAGCATCGGAGGAGCCAGGCAGAAATGGGCTCACCTGGCTGGCGGCTGTAGTCTTTTCGCAAGTCTCGAAGTTCTGATGAGGTCAGGGACCGAGTAACTTCGGTAACTTCCTGCTTGATTTGCTTCACTCCTTTTGATTTCGTTGTTGAAGGACCTGCCTCTTGATCTAACCCCTCCTTTCCTACTGTTGCTTCCCTTTCTTCTTCCTCCTCTTCTTCTTCCTCCCTTACTAATCGATGGTAAGGGTGTGTAACTTGCCTTGTCCATTTTTTTGCTTTCACTTCTGGGGGAGTCACTGTGGTTGCTGTGGTTTGAGTCCCTGACTCAGCCATAGTGTCCTGAAAAGCAGTTTGTGTTCCTGCCTCAACTACAGTCCTCTGAGAGTACTGAACAGTGGCTCGGTAGGCACAGGCCAGGCCCCAGTACAGGGCGAGGAGCTGCTGGTGTTCAGTGGGGTGGGCAAGGCACCCTTCTATCAGTTGATGGGTCAGTTTGTCAGGGTTGATCACCTGCTCAGGTGTAAAATCCCAGGCAATGGGAGGTGATAACCGCCCTAGGAACCTGCCCAAATCCTTCCATGCACCTTGCCATCCAGGAACTGGACGCCTCCGGGCATCTTTTAATATCTCCTCACCTGAAGACTGTTTTCTCCTAGCCCAGGATGATGCCAGATTCCATGAACTCCACAGCATGCCAACAGTATTAGCTAACATTATTAAGAGTATTAAACGGCTTACATAAGGATGAGCAAAGACCATGGGAGCCTGCATTATAAAAGCATTCACATCAATCGCCATCCCCAGAAGATAACTTCCCCCACATAACAAGGCCATCAGTGTAAGAGCAAAGCACAGAGCCATTGTTTTTGTTAACATGTTCCCAAACTCAGCAAAATAAAGAGATAAGCAGTGCAGCTGACAAACTCTGTGTCCTGAATGAGAGCTTGCTACTCTCTAACTATGACTTACTTTTTACTACAGCATGCAATATAGATACAGATATGTCGATATATATAACTGCCTTTATCTCACCCCACGTTTGGGCACCACAAAGGACTGCAGTGTGTTGACCCTGGCCAGGCACCAGGTGCCCACCAAGCCGCTCTATTGCTCCCCTTCCCAGCAGGACACAGGAGAGAATAAGATGGAAAACAACTTGTAGGTTGAGACAAGGCAGTTTACTAAAGCATAAAGAAGACAAGCAGAAGTTTGCGCGCGCATAAGCAAAGGGAAAAGTCAATCTCTACTTCCCATCAGCGAGCGATGTTCAGGCACTTCCCGGGAAGCAGGGCTTCAGCACACGTACTGGTTGCTCCAGAAGGCAAACTTTGTGGAGTAACAAATGCCTCCCTGTTCCTCCTCCCTCCCTCAGCTTTTATATCTGAGCTGACATCATACGGTATGGAATATCCCTTTGGCTAATTTGGGTCAGCTGGCCTGGTTGTGTCCCCTCCCAGGATCTTGCCCACTCCCAGCCCCTTGATGGGGGGAATGTCAGAGGGACAGGTCTGCTCAGCAGTAGCCAAAGCACTGGTGTGTTATCGACACCTTTCCAGCTCCCACTGCAAAGCACAGCACTGTGACAGCTGCTAAGGGAAAATGAACTCTGTCTCAGTCAGACCCAATACACTGTCCAAGTGAGACATTGTCAGCTGGCCCCACTTCTGGGATGGGTTTGACAAGCACCTGGTACCAGCAATGATTTATATAACATTTTATATATGTATGTGCACATACACATCTATATATGCACACACACATATATACAGGCATGCATATGATCACAGAATCATTTAGGTTGGAAAAGCCCTTCCGAATCACTGAGTATATGTTTTTAGTTTGTGCTGCCATCCAATAACCCTAGGAACTGAACACACAAAAGGAGGGTTGCTGCCTTTCTGAGCACACTGTTGTTCAAATACCTCCAAAGTTAACCTCAACCTCTTCACTCCAAGTAAGAAAGGCTTAGATTAGGATGATAAAACCATGGAATCATTTAGGTTGGAGAAAACCCTTATGAACATTGAATCCCAGTGCTACCCCAGCACTGACAAGTCCACCACTAAACCACATCCCACAGTGCTACATCTACTTGCCTTTTAAACGCCTCCAGGTTTGTTGACTCCACCACTTCCCTGGGCATCCTGTTCCAATGCTTGACAACCCTTTCAGTGAAGAAATTTTTCCTACTATCCAATCTAAACCTCCCCTGGTGCAACTTAAAGCCATTTCCTCTTGTCCTAAATAATAATTACTGATAAGTATTTTTGCTGCTTTACTAGTGGTAATTTTATGGTGTAAAATTGAAATATAGACTTGCTAATAACATTCATTACTGCTAATATTGATTTCTGCTGCTGTTGAAATATATATTTGCTTGAGCTGGTTTTGGCTAGGATAGAGTTAATTTTTTTTCAGAGCAGCTAGCACAATTTAGATTTTTGCTGGAAACACTGTTGGTAAGACAGAGATGTTTTAGTTACAGCTGAGCAGAGCTTACACAGATTCAAGGCCTTTTCTGCTCCTCCCCCCACTGCACCAGTGAGGATGCTGGAGCTGCAGAAGAACTGGGAGGGGACGCAGCCAGGACAGCTGACCCCCACTGACCACAGGGATATCCCAGACCGTGTGGCATCATGCTCAGCACATAGACCTGGGGGAAGAAGAAGGAAGGGGGGATGTTCACAGTCATGGTGTTTGTTTTCCCAAGTCACTGTTAGGCGTGAAGGAGCTCAGTTTTCCTGGGACTGGCTGACACCTGTCAGTCAGACTCTGAAGGAATGAATTCCTTGTTTTGCTTGCCTTGCGTGCAGCTGTGGCTTTAGTTATGGAACTGCTTTTATCTTGACCCACATTTTCTCACTTTTTCACTCTTCCAAGTCTCTCCCCTATCCCACCACGGCAGAGTGAGAGAGTGGCTGTGTGGGGCTGAGTTGTCAGCTGGGCTTAAACCACGACAGCCTTACCGTAGTTATTTGTAGCATAGATATACTTGTTCTGCTAATCATCAGTATGCTTGCCTTGATAGTGGTGACTTGTAGTAAAATGCAATAACGTAATTTAGGAAATAAAGCTTCCATGACAGGGTCCTGCAAACCCATGGTTGCAACCTTTGCCCCCAGCCAGGGTGATCCTGGGCCATGGCAGCTGAATGGCCCAGTTTCTGATGGGCTGCATCCAGTGGACACCAGCATAAGCTAGTGGGCATGCAGAAAGGGACAGGATGAAATAAACTCCTGTGTCTCTGCTGTATAGTTTTGACTTTTGCAGGAGTGCAGAGGAGAACAACTGTCAATTCCAGTTTGTGTGTTCAGGTATGGAGATGGTGCTGGGATATGCTGCTGGGGGGCAGATGCAGTGAGTTACCTCACTGTGGCATTTCCTGCAGGCAGCTTAGTGATCCTTCTCTCAGCACTGTAGCTGCTTGGCTTTCCACTTGGCTCGAGAAACACAAGGTTAAATAAGCTCAAGAGTGTGGAGCATTCATCTTCCAGACCCTGGGCTTTGCCTTCAGCTGCTGAGCACCTTCTTAGTCCACTGCAAAGGTCAATGAGGATGCAAGCAGGCATGCCTCACTCAGGCTTGTGTAACAGGGAATGGTGTCACTGCATCTCCACAATTGACAAAACAAATAATGCTGCCATTGGCCTTGACTTATCCCAAGGAATGGTGCTGTCTCCTCCCCCAGACCAGCAGCACAGGGAAAAGGCACTGGTGAGCCCCAGCTGCAGCAACCCTGCAGCAGCAGAAGCCGTCAGCTGTGGCTGGGGAAACAGGAGGAGACGATTTTGCAAGGGCATCCGGATTCCAACTTGGCTAGACAAGCACTGACATTTTTCCATAACATTTGACCCGTTGATGCCTTCTGCTGGAGCTTTAATTCAGGAATTCAGCTAGCTGTGGTCAGGCTGCATGTATTTACAGACACAAATAAACTGCTGCTGACTGAAACACACCACTCCCATGACTGTGCTTGGCACTACTCTTGCAAGGGTAAAGGCAGATCTGCTTACCCAGTAATGCAAAGTCTTAGCAGTGCTTCTTTACTTTTTTTAAGATGTAACCTTCTAGAAAAGCTGAATTTGGGGGGCTGTTCTGCACTGCCTGGTGAAGCACCACAGGCAGCACTGACAGCATCAACCCTATTCCCTTTTTGTACACTGGCTTACTAACCTGGCCTGTGGCACCCTTCCCTCACCTATTTGGTCCCACATTGCTCCCTGCCTGCTCTGCAGACCAGTCTGCTTTACAGCTGAGTTGTCTCCCTGTGCAGGGGAAGGAGGGCACTTGCAGTCCCATCCCCAAGACTTTTCTCTGCTTTTTTCCACTCTCCCTGGCCAAACCACCCCTTAGCAATGACTCAAATCTTGGCTCCCCACAACTGCCTGGATTGCCCAGCCTCTCAGCCCTAACCCAGTGCTGTGGGAAATGCCACAGCACAAAGGTAATCTTCAAGAGTGCAAGGGAAAGGGTGGCAGGGGGCACGGCCTGTGCCTCTCCTTTCAGAGTGCAAAGGGGTGGATTTGTTTTTAAACTGCTTGGTCCCTCACAAATTAACTGAAGCAGAACTGTATTCACAGCATTTGCTGCTTTGGGTGGCAACGCTGGTTTAAAGCATTCCTGCCCTTCCTTTCCCTCAGCTTTCCTTCCTGCTCCCCCTTTCTGTGCCTGGGGCAGTATGACTTATGTGAGGCAGCCACGCGAACCAAACTAAAGCTTGCTGTCCCCTTGTGATGATTATTTTCTGACTGCTTTCTATTTTTTCTTTTGTGTCAGTGATGAAATCTGTCTTGCCATCCTGGCACATGGCAGTGGGATGATCACAAATCCCAAATTTGCCCCACGGATGCTCCTTCCCAGGTGGCAGGGTTAGTCCCAGGTATTCAAAATGCAATTC
Organism: Nicator chloris; assembly: GCA_013400495.1. Classification (NCBI taxonomy): domain Eukaryota; kingdom Metazoa; phylum Chordata; class Aves; order Passeriformes; family Pycnonotidae; genus Nicator; species Nicator chloris. The sequence continues at coordinate 262,880 of WAAE01021750.1, forward strand.
TCAGCCTGCAAACTTTAGCCTGGACTTCATTATTGTGTAGGAGATGTGGAGCTCTGAAGAGCTGCCCCTGTGCAGTACTCAGGCCTGTCCTGCTGCTCGTGGTGCTGCAGGGAGGAGGCGGCAAAGCCTCCAGCCCACCCACGGTGGGTTACACCAAGGCAGCATTTAACCAGAGCCTGCCCCTGCACTTGTTTTCAGGATGCATGCATGCACCCTCCTCCCCTGCTAGGGCATATTTAGTGGAATCAAGTGGGAAGATATTATAGATTTCATTTGCCTGAGGTTTTGATTTTTTTACCCCACCTGATCAACACCGATGCTGCCATGCGCCACTTGCTGCCCTCCTAAAAATCCCAGTTCCAAGTTATTTTTAGTATGGTCTGCTGCATTTCTTCAGTACTGCTTGTAGGAGGAGGGGGGGGGCATAAAGTTCTTGAAGGAGAACTCTTTTTACTGAACAAATAAGAGCTTCTGTTTATAGAGGCAAAAACACATAAAAAAATAAATCCGGAAGGATGGGCCCATGGCCCTTTTCCAATGAGAAGAGCAAGTCAAAACAATGAACACCATTTGTTTTTGCTTTTTCCTGGCAAGCTTCCTTCAGCTGACTATTGCATGATCTGTTCAGGGTGAAGAGACAAGAAAAAAAGAAATTAAAAAAAAAAGAAGGAAAAAAAAAAATCCAGGCAGTAGCAATTGGTCCAGCTTCTCTCTCCTGTGCTGGCTGCAGCCCTGTCTGTATGGGTTTAAAGGTTTAAAGCTGCAGCTGTCCCAAGGGTAACCCAAACCCCAGCTCCAGAGGCAAACAGACAGGGCTGGGGGAATAGTTTGGGGGTGAAAAATAAAAGAAGCAAAAAACCAAAGCAAAATATATGCTGTGAAGCAACAACACTGGTCTTTATCCAGCTCCCTTTCCAGCCAAAAGTTCAGGGCTCCCCTGCTTTTCCAGCTGGGCTCCACTGGACCCCGCAGCAACAGTCCTCTGGTAAAAAGTCTTAAGTCTGGATGAGCTGCTGTGTGCTCCCAGCTGCCCTTCTGTAGCCATCTGGGCTGGACACCTACTAGCACACCGTAAGGAACGGGTGTTTACATTAATTTCCTCAGACTAAACTCCCTTTTCCTTGGGCTCCCACCAGTTTCCAGTCTGTGTAACACCATTGGCTCAGAGAAGGAGCTCCCTGAGGCACCCCCTGCCCCAGGTCAACACCAGTATATTAAATCAACACAACTTCTTGTGGCAGCTCCAGCTCCATGTTTTATAGCCATGCTTTGACTGATAAGGCTCTATTAATAAATTCATCTGGCAGCACCACTGCTGCTGGCAGGAGGAGCAAGCCCCACTTTTGGTGGGGGGCTCAGCAAGGAAACAATCAACTCTACTCACAGCATCATATATGCACAACTGTTTTATTTTGGGGTTTATATAAAAAAAATTCCTAAAGACTGCAGAGCTTTTTTATCCTAATTTCTTACACATACGTTTCCAAGACCCTGTTTTCAAGCTAATTCCCCCCTAACAACTTGTGATGGAGTGGGTTCCCCTGATTTTTTGACCTAGTCACCTTTTCTAATAGGATATGTCTAAAGCTGAAATATGGCACTTTGTTCACTTAGTTGGCAGGTTTAATACATCTGGAAAGCTGGGGTAAGCACACGGCTCAGAGTCCATCAACACAGGCGGGCACCCTGCCCTCATGTCTGTGCCTCCAGAACGAACCAGACCTTTCTCCTTACTGTGCAAATAACAGGCTTTGGTCATCGACCAGTCCCGTCGGTAAGGGATTCTCGCCCCTGAAGAGAATCCCGTCTTCAAGTGGGGAAGCAGCCCAGCCATTCAAGCAATTGTCCACGGCAGTGCCAGGCACCGAGACCCCTTCAGTCAACTGTACCGTTGTATGACTTGTTGAGCTTGTTGAACGTGAACTCTACGTTATGCGTGGAAATGGGCTTTCGGTAGAGAGGATTGGATGCCTTCGGAGAAAGGAGCAGACAAAAAGAACAGGGATCAGTAACAAAGTCTGTGTCATGGTAAAAACATACCAATTTGTTTGGTGACAGAACTGTGTTTGGCTTTGAGTGAACTGAACATTCAGATCCAAAAGCAATGTGGTTTATCCAGATTTGGTCCATCAGACCCACCTTCCATCCTGCAGGCAGAGGCACTGCCCTCCAATGCTGAGCACCCCCACACAAAGCCTCCCAGAAGGGCTCCCAGACCTGACCACCGCGGCTGCCACCACAGCCTCCCCTACCTCCTTCAGCCTCCAGCTCTGCTTGGAAATAGATGATGAAACCAAAGGCTGGGTATAGTTTTGCAAAGCATTTATAACTTGCCTAGGAGAAGGCAGTGCAAGATGCTGGACCCTGAAGGCATCACAGGGCATGGACACCTGCACCCCTTGTGCCTGCCACCTCCTCCATCACTGCAGAGCTGTTTGCTGCCAATGCACCCCAGCAGCCCCCACAGACCAGCAGCACCCCCACCCCAGGCTCACCATTTCATATCTGGCGCGGGAGCGTTCGCTCTGGAATCGGTCGAACTCCCGCCTGTCGTGAATGGTGACGAGCAGCTTCCAGAGAGCCAGCAGGATGATGCCAATCAGCACCACGCTGCCAATCACTGCCAGCACGATGGTCACAGCGCTGGGGGCTGAGCTGCAGGCTGGCAATGAGGGAGAAAAGCTGATTAGCTCTGGTGTGAGTGCATCCCGGATCGGGATACCGGGATGTAATAACTTGGACTGCAGCCACCGAGCAAGTGACCTCAGGCAGCGCTAGCAGCAGTGGCTAAATTAAAAAAAGCAACAGTCCCCTCTGAAATCAAACGGATTTTTTTTTTTTTAATTAAATAAATTCCTGGCTAGAGGCAGGTCAAAGGGACACCTCTCACGGATGTCACCAGAGCTGGGATGTCACATAGTAGGGCTGCAGTGCCACTGTCCAACAGTGACGCAGGGTTTTAATGCCAGGTGACCCATGTGAGACACAGAGCGTGAAGGTGCCTCTGGCAAAAGCCAGGTCAGCTTCTCCCACACAGAGACAGGTGATCACAAGGGGCTTTAAATAAGGACATTAACTGTCAGCTAATCAACTGGTCCTTCAATTAAGTGCAAGCTGCAGCACAAATGAAATAGAACACGAGGAATCTCAGTCTTTTCCATATTGGCCTGTGCTTCAGAGGACCAGAGCAGATCACAAGAAGCTAGTGCTAGATGCTCACCAGCTTGTCCTGCAACACCGCAAGGGGTCTTCTTTGAGCAACTGCATTGCATGTGATTAATAATGTTGAGAAGCACAGCTGCCTGCATAGCCTGGGGAGGGGAGTAGGGGCACTCAGTCCTTACACTGCCTGGATTGGAGCTCTTTGGGAATGTGGAAGTCCTTAGGTGGTGCAGGGCTTTCCCAACATCCTGACTTCACCAGTAGCCGCACCAGGTCTCCCTTTCTGATGCTTTTGCTCCCAGGGGCTTTATCTCCAAATCAAGCATGCTTTTTGCTCCTTAAATAGGGTCCATTTAATTCAGCCTCCTAAAGCTCTTCAGCCACTTGCTGGCAATGCTGATGGCTCAGGCGCAAGGTTTACTCTCATAGTTCTTTTTTACTAAGTTGGGAGCATTTGGAGCTGGGTTTAATCGCTGTAAAATACTTCCATTTAAATCACCCTGGTTTATCTGCTCACACATGCAGCCAGCCTTTCTGCAACCCACCAGCATCCCCACCAGCCCATCAGCTCTCCTGAGGCAGCCAGTGCTTCAAAAAAGAAACCCAAGGGAGGGCCAACCTGGCTCCTTGAGGACGGTGAGGTTGGATTTCCCACTGGGAAGCTCCAAGTAGGTGAACTTCATGACGCAGTTGTTCACTGGGTAGGCGCAGAGGATCGCGTTGGGGTCATCTGTTTCTGGAACCAGATGCAGGAATCACAAGATTTGGTATAAGTTTTTATACATTTTAAAAAAAATCCTCAAGACTGCAGAACTTTTGTACCCTAATTTTTCAAAGAAATTCTTCCAACACCCTCTATTTTTTAACATAATTCCCCTCTAACAACTTGCAATGTTATGGGTTCCCTGATTCTGAACTAGTCACCCTGTCTAATAGGCTATGTCTAAAGCTGCAATGCAGCACTTGGTTGACTTAGTTGGCAGGTTTAATATCAGGAATTAGCACAGCTCTCCCCTGCAAGATAAGCAGAGCTTTCCAGGGATGCCTGGGAGCAGAGGAATGGGGAGTAAGCCTGGAAAGCAGCACAGTTTGATCACAACTCATACAAATTGTAACTGAGCAGTGTCCAGATTTACTGCTTGAGAAAATGTGGCACTTGGCAAACATCACATAGCAAACAGAGTCAACCTCACACACACACATTCTTCCTTCATGCAAGTCTGCTTTGGCAACAAATGCTGTTTTCTTCTTCATTTGCTAGATTTCTTGAAGAGTGGAAGGTGAAGGGAAAACAAGGGCCACCGACTCAGACAGGGCCAGCAGCAGCAGCAGCCCATGGCCAGCTTGTGCTCCTGCTGGACCGAATGGCTCCAGCTCCAGAAACGGCTGAGAAGTTGTTTTTAAAGAGTGAGATAGAAAAGGAAAATGGGAAGGGAAGGAGGGAGGGAGGGGGAAGGGAGGAGTTGGTTGCAAGGATGATGTGCAAATGTGGGAGTTGCAAGAAATGAGAGGACTTCATTCTCAGGGCCATGTGCTGTGTGTTTGTGTCTGACACACCATAGCACCAGACAGCCTGGTCACTGTAAGGTGCTGCCTGAGGAAGGCTGCTTCATAAAAGCAATTTAAGATTGAGCAAAGCCATTACCTAAGGTTTGCAGATCTAGCTTAAGGGGTGATTTCAGCAGAGCTGCTGCCCTGCACAGCCACAGCTCATTGGGTGTCCCCATTGCAGGGACAGTGACTGGAGGGAGTTGGGGAAGCACCTCTGGCTGTGACAGGAACACAGCTCTGCAGGCCTGCAAGGGCTGAGAGTTTCATGGGAAAAGAACTTGGGGACCCAGTGCTGTTGGCTGGCAAGGACATGCATGACCTTGTCCTAGGCACCTGGAAATAGCTATCCACAGCTCTCATATCCATGCCTGTCATGCTGAAAAATGATCACATTAATGGCCACTGCTATGGCAGCCCCTTAGCTCTCTCCTGTCTGTTTGTTTTTCCTTTCAATGCCTTTGACCTGCATCCAGTTAAAAGATTAATATCCCTCATTTCAACAGCTGAGCTCAGATGCAGCTGCCCCTCTGGTGAGTCCTGACGTGTTCCTGGTGTGGACAAACCTCAGCTGTTCCTACCCTGGGACCAGAAAACCTGCTCTATCTACACAGTGGTAGTAAAGCAGGGGCTGGAAAAGTGCTGATTGTTACAAAGCAAAGCACTAATTAAATTAATATAGGCAATACTTCCATGTTTCTTGACTAATCCCCTTTTGAGTTGAGCAGCAGATCTTATTTCCTGTATTTCACTCCCATCCTTGCACCATTATTTCAGTAAAAAGAGACAGTGATTAAAGTCTCAGTAGTAATGATTTCTGTTGATCGTCACTAGGTTTCAGGGATCACATGTCAAGAGAGAGGTGCGAGGGCTCCACTGAGTTCTCAGGTCCACTGATGTGTGCTGCTGCATTGCTGCTCAGGTTCAGCTCTGAGCAGGACCTCTCATGCTCCTCTCGCATTGAAAGCTCCTCTCTGAAACTGTCAGGAATGCAAAGGTAATACTGCAGAACCAAAGGAGATCCTGCAGAGTCCAAAGCAAGTCACACAAGCCTCCCATGAGGCAGAATTCTTGTGAGTCCAGTGACAGAGGCCTCTGCTCTACAAAGCTTTGAAGCCCTGACTGCATCACATCCTAAGTCAAAAGGCAGCTGGGATGTTCAAGGCTGTGTTCATTGCAATTTGATATTTAAGAAGGTCCCAGCCTCCTCTGTCAGGACAATACAAACCTATATATTCAGTGACAAATATCAGCATTCTGCCTTTCAGCAGAGACTTGTAATATGTGCTAAATTATATAAAAGGACTTGAAAACCAGGATTTGGCCAAGTCTGCCTGTGAAGAAGTCTGCAGTCCACAAGCATTTTCTTTAGGAATATTTTGCTTTACCTCTTTGTCTAGCAGCCCAGATCTCCAAGCCACAAAGTGCCTTGAGCTCCCAAGATCTCAGCACCATGTGCAATCTGACTGCAATAGTTCAACAGAAGTGTAATTCCCAAAAATGTCTTAAAGCAGAAATCTGACTGTTTCTTCTCTGAAAGCCATGCAGGGGGCTGACAAACCACAGCCCAGCCTCACCTTCCAGGGAGCAGGCAGAACAAAAGCTGGGTTTGGCATAGTACATTAACCAGACAGGAGGGATGAGCTTGATTCCCAATATTTGCTGGCCAGACAGGCATTAGAAAGGAGCTTTGTGTGTTTTGAACTTCCAAACCTCTCGCAGTGTGCTGGTGCAGGTGCACTCCCTGCTAAACTGCAGGGTGAATGGAGAGAATGAGAGCAAGTGTCCCAAAGGGAAGGGTAGGAAACTGCACTGGTCATAATTTAAAAGCTGGATACTGGATGTGAGAAAAGTCAATGGGAAAAACATCACCTGCAGACAGCTTAGGAGGAAGTGAGTGAAAGGCTGAGCAAGGTGTGGGACTCCCACCTCTATAAACTAAGGAAGAGGAGGAAATGCCAGATGCAGACAGTAACTTATCCCTGCTTGACCTACATCCCTCTCTCCAAGAGATATTGCTAAGGCAAGGTCAGGACTGTGATTAAATCTGTCACAAGTCTGGATCCCCTCTACTCCCCTAAATAGCAACCAGGGACTCACAGAACATATCTTGAGAAGAGCAGGGAGAAAGTAATCTGCTGAGAGATGCACATGTGGGTTGACCTCTAGAAGAGGACACAAAGGGCAGGAGATTGCCAGGAGGACTTTTAGCAGTCAGTTCCACCAAAGCAGAACTCATTTTCAAAACAGCTTTGCTCTTACAAGCTCGCTTCTTCCAAGATGAAATCTCAGACGATTAGAAAATGCCTTTTTCTGGGTGATACTTTGTCCTTTTGCACTCTCTCACGACTCATGTAATCTGTCTCATGTGACCTCATCCCACTCTCTTTGCTCCCTGCACTGGCAGTAGTGGTTAGATGTTATTTAAAATCAGAAAGTTTTTTACTTCAGTATGGATTATAGCCCGGAGAGAGCGTCACATATACCACACATACACATACTACCTACATACATACATTTCTAAATACCAGGTGCTCCCTCAAGCTTTCCTCACAGATATGTCTTAGTCTGGTTAAGAGTTCAATACCACAGTCAGCAGCTCCCACCACCTGCAGTCCTGCTGCTGCCAGCTTACCAAGAACATCCACAGTGGTGATGATCTCATCCTTGCAGTGCTTTTGGCAGGTTTGGTTATCAGCCAGTCTTCCTGAGTTAAACAGCTTGCATTCAATACAATCCCTGCAGGAACACACACAGGGGGAAGATTAGGCACATGTCAGAAACTGCATGAACATAGGGATTCAGCCCTCGGAAAGAGACTTCCTGGGTGCTGGTCTGCACCAGCTGGTGGCTACACATCTGCACCACAAGGAAGGAGCCGCTTCAGGGCCAAGCATCTCCATCACAAGGAGGGATTTATTCTAGGATTCAATGAAGGTGCAAAGCAGCTGCTAGGTTTGGGATCCGTTTGCCCTTTGGATGTCAGGAGCTGCATGTCAGCTACTGCAAAATCCATCCTGTCTGAAATCACGGCAGGCAGTCCTGCTGCTCTGTGCTAGCCTGAGGCTGATGCCTGGGGCACCTTCATCGCTGTGAGGCAGGGGCAGTGATTCTGATTCCAGTCCTCCCCTCCTCTGCAGCTCACAGCTTTCTGCATCCAGACATCTGCAGCTCAGAGTGCAGCAAAACTGGGGGTGCCAGTCTTTGCTGCAGAGTGAGACAGCACCAGAAACGAACAGGGACATGAATCTCCATGAGCACTAGGACAACAAGACTTGTTGCTGCTCTACCTCAGATACTGTCAGGTTGCTTAGCATGGGCTTCTAGCAGCAGTAGGCTTGCCTGGAGGTGATCACACATTTAACAAAGCAGGAGTAACTCCTTAGCTGAAAAAATCTCCCAGGAACCAAAGAGCTGCCCTTCCCACCAGTGAGAAATCCCTCCTGAAGTGCCTGTGAGTACCTTTTAGTGCTACAGACGCCTGGGCAGGTGGGACACTTCTCACAGGTCTCTCCGAAAGCCCCTGGCTCGGTGCACTGACACTTCCCGCAGACGCAGGCCCCGCGGCCGCTGCACATCTGCCCATCGCTGGAGACACAGCTGTCCATCTCCGTGGAGCAGTTGCAGTTGTCCCCGATGTACCCGGCGTGGCACTTGCACTCCCCGCAGTGACACTCCCCATGACCTGAGGGTGAGACCAGGAGACAGCTGTCAGCAGAATTCGGGGCCACCAGTGGGTGCTGTGGCTGGGAGGGACCAGCAGCCCAGCAGGAAGAGCTGCCAGACAGACCTTCCTTGGCAGGGCAACAAAAAGATGCTGATGGGAAACATCCAAATATCAAGTTAATATCTACATTTAGCAGCAAAAAATATGTACTCACTGCTCTTGCAGCTTCCCTCTATAGCTGCTCAAGACAAATGGGCACCTCCCCCTTCCTACTTTTGTATGAAACAATCTCTTCTTTCTCTGTCTACATCAAGAGATATTAAGATGGGAATGGAGCAGTGCTTCCTTACTGGTTTTGAGCCCAGAGTTTAGCAGCAAAAAGCCTAGCAGGCCACCAAGCTCATAAAGTATTTCCTTCCCTTTCTTCTTAGCAATTTTACTTAAGAAGTTCTCTTAAAACTTGGAAAAAATTATATCAACAAGAACAATTTCCTGTGTCCAAACAAGACCTCTGTGTCCCAGCCAGAGCCATGGAGGTTGCTGGGACCAGCTGAGTCCCCCTCAGGGCGTAGCTCAGGGCAGCTCACAGCAGAGATGGATGAAGAAACTAATGCAGTAAGGGCTCTCCTCCATTGAAGCGTCCCCTTGGAGCTACGGGGTTTAGTGAAGGGCTGAGAAAGTCAGCAGGCTCCAAGGCTGTCAGTGACAGTAAGAGGAGTGGCTGCGCACCAAGCAGCTGGTTTCAAAGAGACATCCATCTGCTGGACACTGCTCAAATTCTTCCGTGGCCAGCCCCTAGGAAAAGGGATGCCTTTGCAGGCATAGTTTATAGAGCTGAAGGGTTTGTATACAAGGCTCAGCAGCAGCCTAATTACAGCTCAGCTTTTCCACTGGAAAGAGCCTCAAGCACCCCAGACACAATAAATTATATACATGCTCCATCAACACAAACCCACTGATCTCCCTGCCTCTCCCACTGTGCCAAGATTACCAGAGGCTGTGGATTGCCAAGCTATATCCCTTGCCAAAAGTCACAGGAGCACCTTCTGTTTTACTAGGCATCTCATATATCCCAGCACATCACAAGTTGTCCTTCTACAGCCTCTTCTGCAAGCCCAATGTTTGCTTTGGATTCAGTCTGCATATTCAAACATTACTGGACAAAGAAGATTTTTTTTTTACAAGATCTCTAGAGGTGACCTCCTTCTGTGCCTACATCTGATGGAGATTAATATCCCTTGCTCTGCTCACCTTCACAAGGACAGCCTTGCCCTTTCCCCAGACAGAAAGCTCTGGGTTTGAGCCCATGGCTCAGCTACATCCACAGCTGCTGCTGTTTGGGGGCAGCTGAAGAGTGGGGACTCCCAGGACCACCACTTCACAAGCAAACTAAACGGAGTGTCTGGCTTTTATTCACAATTAATTCAGGTGGTTGGGCTCTCACATGCAGCAGGTTTGGTGCCTCCATGGCAATTACGTGTCCAAATTAGCTACAAACTACGGTTTTCTTAAATGGCACTATTTCAAGGAATCCAAAGCAGCTCTAATTTACATTAGTAAATGTGCTCAGGCTTGAATTTGAACTGTGAGGGCCAAGAGAAGCAAGCTGATGGTATTCATATCATCCCTCAGTTCTCTTAGGACACCACAGAATGCAGCACAAGATGTGACTCCAGAGGAAATCTGTCTCTGGACCATAAAATGTTTCAGTTTTTAAAGGCATCAGAGCTAGGTCATAGGAGGCTAGAAAGACTGCACATCCCTTCCAGCCCCTGGCAGGCTGGAGGTGGAGCCTGAAATTACTGTTCCGGGGAAGGGAAATGGCTATTTGCAAATAATGCATCCTATTAAACCACTGTGATTGGAAAACTTAAGAAACAGCATCTTAAAGGATGTGGTTTTGTTTATTGACGGGGATGAAGAAAAAGCCATTCTGTATGAGGGTGACTAAGTATGGGGTGTGAGCTGAAAATGTCAAAACACGTTGACATGTGTTTCCTGCCTTGGCCACACTGGCTTAGCGTGCAAGAAGCCACTGGCTGAAGCTCATCATGGTCATTGTGCCAAGAGCAGGAATTTCCATCTTGACCTTCAATGGCAAAGATGTCACAATCTTCACTGCTTCCATCAGCTTGAAAGAGTGGCCACTCCTGCAAGCACCATGAACTACACTTCTGGTGCCACCCATCTCCCACACAGCCTGAAGACTGCAGAAACTCCGTGAATGAGAAACATTTGTTTTTCATACGGGCACAATAAGAGTTGTCCCACTTCTCAACATCCACCTGGAGCACCAACCCCAGGAATATACTCCATCCTCTCGCTTGGGACACAAACTGAGAGGAGTCCCGAGGCAATGTGGCAGCGAGGCTTTTGGTGACAGTGACCCAGAGCTGTGGTTTGCAGTGTTACCCAGGACTCGCATCTTGCAGCACAGTGTGCTGCCCGTTCCCAGTCCCAGCTCTCTCACAGTCACACACAATGCTGATGTGGCTAAGCAGTCTCTGTGCCACCATGCCTGCAGGAAACCTTTCACCACGGTGCCCACGATGAACCCAGTTTCACTTCCCAGTTTCATTTCCATGGCAACGTGTCCTCAAGGAGGGTGTGTTTCAAGAACCTCTGCACCAGCAGCAGTCTCATGGTGCAGGACATCACCCTGGACTTTAACCCCCTTGAACCTTTTGAGTTTGTACATTCTCTGTTAAAGCTGGTTTGTGAAGCCAAAATACATGAATTATGTTCTCCAAACATAATAAGAGACGTTTTCTTCTTTGTAAGAGATAGAGATGTTCCCATCTTTGAAATGAGACAAGCTTAGAAGTTTAAAAGATCCAGATCTAACTAGGAAATTAAATGCTCCCTCTGAATTTGATAATATACTTTCCAGGCAGCTCCTGACCTTTGGTGGGGGCTAACACAAAACAGATGTCAAGAGGCTGCAGAAACCTGCTGGGAGGGTGTGCAGAGGAAAACAATGCATTTGTGGGGGCAGAGCAGTCCCCAGACTGAGCCTGACTAGTCTGGGATCCATCCAGGCAGGAGCCATGGGGTGCACTGCTCCCAAGGACGCCACCAGAGCGGGCCGAGACTCAGAGCCCAGCTGGTGCTCCCATCTCCCCATCCCCAAACACATGCCCACCCCACTGCTGTGCCCTGGCTGGGCTGCACATCTTGCTGTCACTCGGGCAGCTTTTGCCAGGACATCCAACCATCCTCATTTCACCCCAGCTGGCGCCCCAGGACGGCAGCCACAGGCCAAATCCTCCCTGCCCTCAGCCTGGCACACAAACTCGGCCTGGCACCCCCACACCACCGCTGTTCTCGTTGTTCCCAGGCAGGCTCATTCCCGAATCAGGACAGCAGCTTCTGGCAGAAGCTTCCAGCCTCTGACCCTGATCTCACCCCAGGCTGCGTGGCAGCAGGCTGTGACCCTGCTCGGCGGGACGGCCCCTCTGCCCTCCGCGACAGCTGCGTGCCTTTTAGGAACTGCACCAAGAGCTCTGAAACTCAGGGCACTAAAGCTCTGTCACTACGGCTTTTCATAGAAGGTGGTTTTCCTACAGCCTCCTACTTCTGGGGAGGACAGAGTCCTGCAAAAAACACCAGCTTTCTTTTGAAAGAAAAAACATGATCCCAGCTTTTATGGAGAGGTAGAAAAGGTTTGAAAACAAGCCTCCTCCAACACTCCTTTTTTCCCTGTCTTCTAGAACATTAAACTGATGTGCCTAAAATACAAGAAAAATAAGTCATGATTTTTAAGCCAGTTTAGAGGTTTCTGAGCACTCAGGAGGAGAAAGATTGTATCGTATTTTGTTCCCATTAAATCAAGCCACTTATTTTTCTTCCTCTGTGCTCACATCCAGACTAGGTCAGGACCTCCAAAAGGCCGTGCTTTTGTCATTTTTGATTATTTGAACAACTAGTCTGAAATAGAAAAAAAAAAAAAAAACCACAGGAAAAACAACGAAGAGAAAAAAGTTATGGCAAGCAATTTCCAGATTCTCCAGTGTCATCCCTTTAACAAGCCCTGGCTGCTGTGCCCATGACCCAGAGAGCCCCACTGCAGAAGGGGTCCACAACCATGGATCAAAAACATCTGCCTATGAGAGAAGTCAAACCCTACTGACACAGGGCACTGCTTGAGCACCAGTTTTGTACCAGACCAGCCAATCTCAGCAAAAGTGTTCCATCTCTAGGGGAGAGGCTCTGTGAACACCACATTGTGAGTGGGAGGAAGGGCAGCAGAAAAGGCTTGGAACACTTAGAAAACATTGGGCTTTTCATTTGGGAAAGGACTAGGGTAAGACGCAGTGCCTGCTTAGGCAAATAAATCATTAGCTTCTCTAGTAATTTCTTTCCATGGCTCAAAGCAGCCGGTGCTGACATCAAGAGGCCAGGCAAGGCCAGGCCAGGCAGCCTGCCCACGGCACAGCTCAGGCCCAGGGCACGGCCAGATGGTCGGCACCCACAGGGACCTGGGGAGAGCTTCAGAAATTTTAAACAGTGGGGATGGGTTTAGGATCCACCCCCTGGGTCATGCCAGTCCAGCAGGGAAAACAAGGGTGGCAGGATGGCAGCAGCATCCCCAACCCCTGGAGCCCACTGAGCATAACAACCTCCTTGTGCTAAGGAGGCTACTACATAAACACAGACAGGCAAATGTCAAGGGTCCAAGGTTTCTGTGTAATCCATCCTGAAATGCCTCCACTCACGCCAGGAGAGAGCTTGCCCACACTCATTTATCCACAGTGCAACACTGAAGCAGCAAAACAAACACTAAGAGGTTAGTAAAGACTAAATAGTGCTTTTCTGAATGTTATTTACACCAGACACCACGGATCTGTGCATCTTCCCATTGCAATGGATATTTATATCCCGAAGCATACGGGTTTAACCAAGATTTCAGTCCCAGCACTGGGCTCACCAATCCTCAAAAATAGCACTGGAGATGCAGACTAATGAAACCAAAGGTGAAGGAATAAATGCAGGCTCGAGCTGCTAATTCAGCCATGGATATTACAAGTCCCATCAGCATCTGGACATTACTGCCAGCATCCCCCACAGTGCAGCACTGCCATTTACAACCCCCCCTCAGCACTCCAGTTTCTCACTCACTTGGGAATTTCTGGGTTCAGTGAGAACTGGGCAAGGAAGACATGGTTTTGGAAACTGCTGTTTCATGAAGGCACCTGAAAGCTATCTGGGGCAGGCAGATTTCCTGTGTCAGCCCTGCCAGCCTTTCCTCATTTTCCTTCTCTCTGCTAAAGAAGTGGAGCTGAAACCACGAGATACATCTGATGATCCATCAGAAAGCCAAAATGGGCAGTGAGAAGTCATTTCCTGAAAGACATCTAAAGTTGCATTTCTTAAAATAAAGCCTTCCTATTTTCTTTTTTCCAAGTAAGCTCAGCACTCCACAAATCCTTGACTTCCACTTACATTAGCTCCTCAGCCAAGCTTGCCACATGTGGCCTTTTGGATGGAGACCCAGAGCTGGGAATTGGAGTTTTCAGGTCCTGCTGCCAACTCTGTTACCGATGCAGGGAGAGCTTTGGGCAAGGGCTGATGCCAGATCCTCGCAGAGGCACAGAGCTTCATCCCAAGTGGGGGCAGTTGGGATGGATGTGCTGGTTTCCTTTGAGCTGTGGGCCCAAATACCATCCCACCACTCAGGCCATGCGCTCATCCTTGGCTTTGCCACCCCCTAAGTACTTGACACGGAAGGCACTGCAGGAACTGCCAACAATTCATATTATTCCTTAAGCCAGATCAGAAGGGGGTGGTGTGTGTGAATCCTCTGGGGGTTTTGCCCCTGCTGTGTCTCTCTCTAAACCTCTGACTCAAAAAGGGCCACTGTCCCTTCCTATCAACCTCCATCTGTTCACAGGCAGGTGTGCACTGTGTCTCCCATGGCACACAGCAACACCTCTCCCACAGCAGTGCTCCTCTCTCCAGCCCCTCACAGACTTGCTCACAGATGAAACCCCCCTGAAGGCAGATCTCTCCATTTGTTTCCTTTCTCCCCAAAAAGCCTGACAAATAAAATGGCTTGAAAAATAAAACATTTTCCACTTGGCCCTCCCAATCCTGCCCAGACACCACCAACACCCATGGGTCCAGAGCCAGGAGCTCCTCCCTCACTTCCACACTTGCTGGTCTGTCTCTGCTCAGATCTGTTTGTGCAACTCTGCACTTCAGCTTTAGTCACTGTGAAGGCTCTGGAAGATTTGGAAACACGAGGGGACATATGGCAACCATGCCACTGCTGAAAGGCATAGAAAGGGCTTGAGAAAAGCTATAGTGTTGCAACCCTTCCACCAACATACCATGCCTCCAGAAGCATAAGCTTCATCCTCCTACTCTGATGCCTTAGCTGACTCCTACCAGCTCCTACCACCCCCAAAAACTCCAGATATGTTCTTAAAATAAAACTTGGCTCCAAAAACAAAGCTGCATGGTCCCAAGTCCCTAAATTCCATGGTTCAGTTCTATGGTTCAAGTCCATCCTTTAAATAAAAAGCAGTTTAATTCCCATCCTGCTGAAGCACAAGTGGGTTGAATATACTTTCTGCTGGACTTTGTTGAGAGGAGTGGGCTCTGGAGTAGAGAGAGATTCTTCTCTGCAAAATGCAGTGCCATGGGAGCCTTGCCCAGTGCTGTGTTTGATGCAAACACATCATTTGGTGTAAGTTCACCAAAGGACTGTGGTTTTGTAACAGATTTCTCCCTTAACAAAGTACCTGGAAAAAGTCAGAATATCACTCAAAACAAGACAAAGAAAAAAAAGGAGAAAAAATGAACACACAGGCTGTGCTGCACTTCCCCTTCAGGTTAATTACTCAAGCTCTGTTTTTTAAATGAAACTGAACAAAATTCACAGGTTGTCAGTGCACCTCAACAAGAAATGCAGAGACCCAGAATTCCACTCACCTGCTGGTCTGAGGCTTTCATGGCCTTTAAGCCCCAAATACAACATTCATTTCCAAATGTGCATTTCTGTCAATGGCTATCACCAGAGAGACCAAATTCAGACACCAAACTCACCAAGATGCTGGCCAGTAGAGCATTTAAAGCCAGTTCGTTCTAAGACCATCTAAGCTTTATTTTCTGAGTTCATCTTTGCAGGGCATTTTTTGGAGCTTTCTCTGGAGTTTCTGGTCCTGGGAGGGGGCAGCTGCAAAGGACAGGGGGTTTGGATACACGCATGAATCGTCAGATGACACCTCTGGTTGCAACCCACATGTTGTGCCACTTTAAGAGCAGAGCCCCAGGGACGGAGCTCTGGCTCCCATAAAGATGTCAAAGACATCAGTCCTGTATTCTTTAATTCTGCCCGGGTATTTAATGCCTCATTAGCATGCATTAACACTTGCTAAAGGCCCGCTCAGGGACAAGGAGAAACTGCAGTGAAAAGAGGCAGGAACAGCAGCGCTCTGTGCGGGTTGCCTCTCAAGGAGCTGCTGCCAGATTTGGGGAGAGCTGCAAGGCTTGGACAGCAACAAGAGCCTGGGCAGGGAGAAAGGAGGGGTAACAAAGGGCAGCTTTGCCCTTTCGTGCCAGGAATAGAGACTCTGGGAGAGCAGTACTCGATACACTGTGGAGAGAATGCCCAACCTAGCTGCTGTTTCAGTGAAAAGCCAACACAAACCCCTGGTGTGGGCAAGGTGAGGCAAGCAGGGTATGCCTGCTGCCAGGAACACCACGGAACAAAAGGAATAAACACAGCACTGAGCACAAACACAAATGGAATCATCATTTGTGTTCCTGTGAGAAATTCATGCAAAGACCATCAAATATCTCAAGCTGGAAGGGACCCATAAGGACCACAGAGTCCAACTCCACAATAATCAATAATATTTAACAGGCAACAATGTAACGCTAATGCCTGGTGGTGTAATACCAAATACTGCATTTAATTGCTGTGAAAGAAATCTAGAGGAGCATATCCATAGAGCAGGGAGCATTCTATCTAGGAACCATCCACCTGCACTGACCTGCAGCCACCCCTGACCTGAAGCACAGCATGGGGGTTGTTAGCAGTGCAATTAGAGGGGGAACTAGGCATTTTTACATTGTAGCTACAAGCACTGGCCATGCTTTCACAGGTCACAGCCAGCAGACAAGGGTCACCCCATGCTGTTTGTCCCAGCCCAGAGACCACTTGTACTCTGGGATCTTCAGCCTTTTGAATGGGCACAGAGCAGGATGGGGAGGCACACACTGTCGGAGGACAGTGGCACATGACTCAATATGAAACTGAAAAGAGAAGAGAAACCATGTTAAAGGGGAAAAAATAAATTTGGAGAGGAAGAAGAAGAAGAAGACAGAGATTGGGGAAGGATGGAAATGATGTCCTGGGAGGAAGCGGTTTCAGGAGCTGCCCAAGGACTGGAGATGTGAGTAAGCACATGCACTGAGTCAGCCCCACGTTCCTCCAAAGGCCACTGAGCATTTGTGTGCCAGACTTCATGAAGATGAAATTTGGAATGCAAACACCTCCCATGTGGTTCTCAGTTGCTCCCTGCATTGGGACTATGAGCCACAGCTCATGGAGATAAGCACACCCAGAAGACCATGGGACACCCTGCTGAATTTGGTCCTGGCTAATGCTCAGGAACCCTTTGCCTACAAGGAAAAATCAAACACTTCTCCAGAGGAATGCTACTGCCAGTCAGCCACTCACACAACTCTAGGGTGGAATCTCTCTACAGCCTTTCAAATCATCTGGGAGCTCAGGGCTGCGTTTCTCTGCCCTCAAGTAAGCCTTCCCTGCACAGAAGGTGCCACCCTGGCACAGCAAGCACACGATGCAAGCACAGAGCACCACAGGCTGCCCACAGCGGGTACGTGTGTCCCAGACATGTCCCTGTAGTTGCTGCTCCTCTTCACACTGTGTAAAGAGCAGACTTACTCAATGACACTCCACACTAAAGGCTGAGAGGTTTCAAGTGTTGCTCTCAGAGCTCACTGCTGTCTGGCAAAGCACAGCCAGACCCAAGGCACCACGGGAAGCAGCCCGGGATGACCCCAGGGCTCAGACACCAGCTCTTGTTGCCAGAACACGGCCTAAAAGCCAACATCCCACATGTGTCAGCAGCAGCAGTCACCTACACAGTTCCTTCCTCACCTGTGGAAATGTTTTATAAATCACTGCTTGAGCAATCACATTCTGCTGCTCCAAAATGTTGCAACAGCACAGCAGCCTCACGCTCTACAGGAGGGCAAGCAGGAATAGCAAGAGTTCAACAGCTGGCCTCAGAAAAGATCTGGTTTATAGAAATGCACATTAACAACAGCAACAACAAAAGGCGGGGGGGTCGCATTTTTCTTGATTTGGGACTTAGACATCGTGCAGCCAAATGACACTGGACACAAAACCAAACAGCACCTGCAGGGAGCTTGTAAGCAGGGCAAGAGTGGCATCAGTCTGAGCAGGATGAAGGTGGATTCAGCTGACTGCTCTTCCCCATCACAGTCCTCAGCCCTGACTGCTCCAGCTCACCAGGTCCTTATTTTTTTTTTAAGGCTGACCCACTGGATGGGAATAAATGGAGCTGACATAAACCTTCCATTTCTTTACAGCAATCCACATGATGCAAGTCAGTAGAACAGCTTTGCAGTTCAATCCCAGAAAAGGAAAAGGAAGAGGACAGCACAGGTGCTCCATTTGATTTGTTTCTTAGTAAATGTTTGTAGTCTATTCTTACTGGAGCCAAACTTTTTCACAGGTGGAGGAGGGATGTAAGCTGGAGAGGGGATGCCCACCCAGTAGTGACACCAGGCACAGGTGCTCTGGCCTCAATTCCTCACAGCTGTGGGACACAGCAAGTCAGAGGTTTCCTTTTCCTTCTTATTCAGAGGAATTATTTTGTTTCATCCATTTATTCTCTGGCACACAGATATCTCAGGACAGGACCTTTGGCTGAGCAGCTCCTGCAGGTGATAAAAGCAAAGGCCAAATGGGAATGCACCAAGGAGAAAGGTTTTTAGGAAGCTCGAAGATAAACATGCAGTCTCACTGAGTTTTGACACATTGTAAAAGAGAGATGCTACAGCAGTGCCATCTCCTTGTTGTCTCTTCTGGGCATAAGGTCCCCTGGGTTCTGCAAGTGGTACTGTAGGCAAGAGACCCCAAGGTGCCTCAAACCAGGTTTGTGGGCTGCCAAGGAGCACCCTGTACCCCACACAGTGCCTTCCAGCCCAGACTCAGCTTGTCCTCAGCTCCCTGTCTCCTACCCTGCCCTGTGGTGGGAAAAGAGGCATTTGCAGTGCTGCAACACCCTAACGACAGAGGGTTTTGTTTCAGAGGACTTTACTTGGTTCTGCTCACCCCAAACCACCCTCCCATGCCCTGCACCCCGACAGCACCCACAGCCACTGACCCCTGAGCCCCCCACCTGCTGCTAATGACTGGGACTACTCACAAACCGACTGGTACTGTGAGGTTACAGCACAGTGACCCAAGCTGACACTGCATCCTCTGTCACCAAAATAAGCCTCAAATATGCTGGTAGATGTGTGCTCCCCATCCTCCTCCCACATGGGAAGCAGAGAGGGATTGACCTGCAGGGCAGCCACCCCAGAGACAGAGCTGCATCTCGCTGCAGCTGCCTGGCTCACAGCTG
Organism: Nicator chloris; assembly: GCA_013400495.1. Taxonomy (NCBI): domain Eukaryota; kingdom Metazoa; phylum Chordata; class Aves; order Passeriformes; family Pycnonotidae; genus Nicator; species Nicator chloris. The sequence continues at coordinate 281,885 of WAAE01021750.1, forward strand.
CACTAGCACTTAGCAACAGCCAAAGGATTATTTTTAACTTCCATATTTATACGGTCATTTTGTCTCTCCCTTCCAGGTTCTCTTTTACTAGGCAGTGCTCAGAAAAACCTACAGATAGTAAGACTTGATGTGACTTAAAAGGAAACACTGCAGATGTGGTTTAGGCTCTGTTCCCTCCTTTCTGCCACAGCCACCCTCTTCTCTTCTGGCAGGGGTACATTTGTCAAAAACCACCCCACCCGCAGCATAGCCACAGACAGTGGGCACAAGAGCAGCTCTCCTTCCTCCCCAAACCACATCACCTGCACCTCAGAGGTTAATAAATCAAACTACCCATTTCCTTCTTAACAGCGGCTTCTGGTAAAAATTGAGGCGTTAGGAATGAAGAGAATTAAGACCAAAAATAAAATGCTGTTGTGTGTCTGAAAGATGTGGATCACCTTTATTCTCACATCTGAGCTTTCAGATACACACCAGCATCCTCCATTCAAGAAGCAGTTTTTATTACCACCCAGGACAGTAGTTTTATTCACCACTGGGTAGGTGAATAGTAACTACAAAAGTACACGTGGAAGAAAGTCTATTTCCAGACGATGTGTCCATGGGCACAGTGATTTGTATAATAACAGATCCCATCCAAATCCCCGGGGTGGAGATAGCAGCAGGGGAATCAAACCCAAGTGCTACTCTCAATGCATGGGGCTCTAATGCAGGACCAGAAACTGGGGCACTGGCACTGAGCCATCATCCCACTGACTGGTAAATGCATTATGGACAGGGTACAGTGAAAACAAACTGCAAAAGCACGAGTGAGGTTTCTAATGTGAGACTGTGTTAAAACAAAACAAAACAAAAAAGCCTTATCTCCCTGGGCCTTGGTATAGGTTAAAACCTCCCTGAGCTTCCCCATTTACTAAAACCAAGAGAGGAAGCATTCAGAAGTAAATACTGAGGACTTGTATGAACTCAGCAGTTTTTGAAGTGGTTTCTGCAGGGCAGCTGGAGTCATGCGTCAGCTTGGCTATTCTCTGCAAAATAAACCCCGAATTTTCAGTGAGCTGTCTCTTCCCACATCCCATCTCAGAAGTGATTCGGGCACTTGTACCTACCTGCAGATTTGACACCTGATGCTCTATTGCTGATCTGAGTCTTCTGTGTCACTGGAAGCCCCGTGCTGGTAAGGGAGGCCAGACCAGCTCCTGTGCTCCAAGGCATCACCATCATGCTGTGCTTTAGCCAGCCACAACCTTTAGTCACCTTAACCAGTTCAGATGCTCACAGCTGCTTACAAGCTAGAGAGATGTTGAAGGGCTTCATTTACAGATGCAAAACTGTTTATATATCTGATTTATTGTCCAATTCTAAAAAAAATGAAGAAGAGAAACCACAAAAGACCTGATCCCCCAAAGCTGGACCACCACCAGTAGCTGCCGTGTTGCTCAGGCAGTATGGATTTTCGGGATGAGATATTTTGTGTTTTAGAGGGAGGAATGGCTGCAGCATGATAAGTGCTCTTCTGTAATTAGTGATGTGCCTGTGCACAACCAGTCCTGGGCTGAAGAGCACACAAATGACACACACAGGGAGCTGGGGTAAAGTGGTGGTGGGTAAGGGGAAATTTCTTTAGAGACCTATATGATGCCATATTACTCTGTGTCCCCCCATCCAAGAAAAACTAGGTCTGGAGCAACTGAAGCTAATGAAGCTTGGCCTCCAACAAGCCAGTCTTTCTTCATTAGAGGCAAATGTGTGATGCCCTTACTGGGGCCTCTCCTCCCTCCTGCCACCTAGTTTTATGGGACCTTCAGGAATGCAATTAGGGCAGAGATGTTTCCTCCTTTGTCAAACTGCCTGGCAGGCAGCCAAGGAGTTCAAAAGCCTGTGGGTTGTGCAGCCAGCTGCCCCTTCCCCAGCCCAGCTGCAGGCAGGAGGGATTCCCACCCCTCTCCAACAGCCACCCACATTTCAGAGTAGAGGAGACAGAGTGATGTGCCGAAGATCTCAATGCAAAAAGGCAACCTCTCCACCCAAAGAAAAACTGGGAGTAAAGCATCTGAGGGTTTGGGAAGCAACTGCCTGCTTTGTGAGAGCACAGTGCTGACGATAACCCAGACGCATTTATTTTGGAAGAACAGAACACTTGTGCAACCCACCCCCTATGGCCCCTACAGAAAGTGGATTAATGGTTTGAAACAGCCACTCTGGAGCTGTTAACTGTACTTGGGGAGCAGCAGAACAAATGCCACTTATTAGTGACTAAGTGACATTGATTCTGAGCTGGACGCAACTTGAATTAACATTTACGCCACATTATAAATTACTCCCTTTTCCCTCCTGCCTCACTGATGCAGGAGGCACGTTAAACCTCCCACTCACAGATATTAAATTCTTGCTGATTCTTTAGATTCTTTCTCATCCAAAATCTACTTCTCCAATTCATGAGGGGGGACTACAAAAGGACTGGAGCCATAGGCAGCACTGTCTGCAGGCATCTTTCCTCTCAAATGCTGACAAAATGAGGCTCCAATATTCATAAATGGACCCAGGAATTAAAATGTTTTTTTTTCCTAGCCAAAGGACCAAATGCCAAGAGATGAGAAACAAGTTCATTTCAGAGTATTTAAACCCCACTTGGCTCTCACTGGGAATACAGGATGCCCGAGCATAAACTGCCACCCATCCAATGGGGACAGCTTTACTTCAGTTCATAAAAGGAAGAAATGCCCACACTGGTTGGCTATGGGCTCATGGGGCCTCTGAGCTGAGGCATGCCATAAACCACAGCCATGCAGGTGCAAAGCAGTTTGCCTGAGTGGATTTTTACTTCTCAGCTCAGAAAACTGCTCTCCTCCAGGTGCTCCCCAAAACCTCAGCTCGGGTCGGACTGGCTGTTTTCTCACTGGCTCTGCCCAGGATGGGCACTCCGAGGTTCATGGTATCATCTTGTTCAACAGCTGGAGTAGGTGTAAAAGCATTTGATGGGGGACACCACAGCCTGTGTGCTAAACCTGAGGTTGAGCTCCACTGGTCAAAGTACAGTCAGTCGTCAGAAATGCACTGAGAGGCAGTGACTGCCTCCTATGCAACCAGAGGATTCACAGAGTATAAATAAAACCCCTGACAGCAGTGATGAGTTTCCATCATGGGTCCAAGCCAAGAAATTCCCAAGCAAGGACAGAGACAATAATCTGCAGCAAAATGACAGCTCCCTACATGCTACTTATTTGGTTTGTGCATTAGCTAAAACCTGTTGATCTCCCCCTGCACTCCCCCCAGAGAGTGACAGGCACAGGGATGACAGAGCCTTTCAAGGACAGACACGGTGCCCAGGAAAAGACAGAGTGAGGGCAGGGTGTCCTTTCACCCCCTAGCAGGAACAAAAACAGCAACCAGCCACCGTAGCAACTGTCCTGGCAATCAACCTGCTCCCAAGACATCACCCAAACTCTTCTGGTTGCCACGTCTACTACACTTGCTGGTGGACAGATGTTCAGTGCTGAGCTAAACATCTGGTCTTTTCTAAGAAGGCCCCATTTGTGGCAGGGAGAAAGCATGGTCTGCTGGAAGCCCCCAGCGATGTTTGTGTAGCAGAGGGCTGTTTGTTGGGGGCAGCTTTGGGCATCGTCTTGCCATGCAAGCTTGTGGTGGGCTAGTAAATCCCAAGCCTCTTTGCCTGACAAAACCACCTCAAAATGTTATGTCACTGGCACAGCACTTGCTACAACTCAGATTTAGCATTGTAACTGCTGGAATTTATGAAAAAAAAAAAAAAGAAAAAGCCAATAAACCACCTCACGCAGCCATGCCAGACTCCATCCCATCCCTCGTGCAAAGAGCTTGCTTGGCCTCAGCCTACCCTTTATTTTCCTTCATAGCTATAAAAAGGACTTTTAAAAAACTTCAGCAAATCCCAAACCAGCTATGCTGGGCTTCCCAAAACCAGACATCCCCCACAGGGACAGAGGCAAGCAGGTGGAACAGAAGATACATAACTTGCTTTCCCGTGGAGCAGCAGAGCTCTGGCCCTCCTGCTGAAAGTGAAATTTGACCAGAGGTGTGTCCTTCTCCTGCAGAAACTGCTGCACCAGAAACTTACAACCTCTCTTTATAGCATTGCTGCCCTGCTTGCTTTTAAATATACTTCTTTTGGGTGGGATGATGCTATCAAAGCAATGTGGTCTTCTGGAGAATTCCCAGGCAGTAGTGCTCCTAATTACTTCACAGCTGAGTTTAATTTTTTCCCCCCTATCTACTTTCAAACACTTCTTTCATGCTTGCTCACCCATCCTTCTGCTCATGCATCAGCAGGGAGAGCCTCACAGACCCCCCCAGTCAGGGCAGTCACTGTCAGGGTGGAACTGCCCTTCCCATTGCTCTGCAGCAGGGATCTCCAGGGCAATTCCAAACCCAGAGTATTGCCTGCCTCATCTTCAGCAGTGACAAGATCACTAGCCAGGCTACAGGAAAATTAACACAAACATCCTCTATCCGCCTAACAACACAATCACCTCAAACAGCCAGAAATTTGCAACCAAAGCTTACTGCCCCACTCTGCAATATGCAGGGCAAGATAAACAGCAGCAGAAAAAAACACTACCTCCCTGGAGAAAACATAAAAGGTAGCTATTTTTTCCAAGCTTATACTTCTTTGGAATTTTTGTACAAGGTTTTCAGCTACAGAAATATTTTACTTGCTTGAAAGCAGGCAAATTTTAAAGAACAACCCTTTGCCCTGATCCAACTGAGGGAATTATGTCCGAGGGCTAATCCAGGCAATTATGTTCCAGGTAAATTATTTGACCTTGAACTGATGAGGTTTTAAAACCATTTTAGCAAACACAGCTAAATACCTCTTCTACCTTTGTTTAAGCAAAGCTGTCTGGCTACAGCTTTCCCAGTGAATGATTTGTTTTCCCAGTGGGAGAAAAATCCATACATAAAACAGCTTTAGAAATCTTTAATACAGCTTTTCTCTAATAAGTAACAGCCTGAAACACAATCTTTCCTTTCACCTGTGATGCACCAGGGGATTACGCCAAATACTTCATCTTTAAAAGAAGATTGTTTCTGCCCAGGCAGAGAAGGATGGCACATGTAGGAAAAATCCAACCTATGAAAACACCAAAAAAGCCTCAGAGGATTCAAGCCAGTGCTGGTTTACTCTTTCCTAGGGAAATACATCAGTGTGCAAGAGATGTGCACAGTTACACCAAAATAATAACACCAAAGCCAAGACTCTGCTCATCTCTGTGGAACCCAGGCAGCAGACAAACCTGCAGGGAGAGAGCCTTTGACTCCAATGCTGAAAACCCAGTTCTGATGAGGTTAATGCAATTTTTGCTCTTAACTGTGGATGCCTTTAAACCTCTCCCTCCTTGTTCCTGTAAGGAACAGAAAGGGAGCACAGACTCCTCCAAAAACAGGGCAGATTCCCCGCACACTCCAGCCCGGCAACCTTCCCCATTTTGGGCAGTTTCTGCCCTGCCACGACACGGAGGGCACGAGGGAGGAAAGGCTCCTACCTGAGCAGAGGACTCCCTTGTACCTGGCGCAGGAGAAGTCGTCGCACTCGCAGAAGGGGCCGTAGATGTTGCCGAACTCGCTCTCGTAGCAGAGGCACTGGTTGCAGCTGCACTCCCCCCTGCCGCTGCACAGGGGCTTGCCCTCGGCCTCGCGGCACAGGGCGTGGTGCAGGTCCCCGCTGGCCCCCTCCTCGCACTCGCAGCGGGCCCCCAGGTAGCCGGGGTCGCAGTCGCAGAGGCCGCAGGCGTAGGTGCCGTTGCCGCTGCATTTGCCGCTGGCCGGCGCGGCGCGGCCGGTGCAGCCGCACAGGCAGCTGTAGGTCACGGCCACCTCCAGCGTGTCCCGAAAGCCGGCCGGCTTGATGGTGAAGGTGTGCGACGTGTCCTCGGCAGGGCAGCTCCGCGCCTCCACCGCCACCTCGAAGGACACCTGGAGGGAGATGTAAGGTAACAGGCGCGGCTGCAAAGCAGCCCTCAGGGGTGCTCCCCGGCAGGGAAGAGCAAATGTCCTGGGGAAAATCCGTGGAGCAATTCCATGGAATGGGGCCCAGCTCAGCACATCAGAGCTTCATTCCCCTGTGTGCCAAAAAACCCAAAGAATTGCACATCCAGCGAGGGCACCTGCAGCTCAATGCACCAACATCTGCCAGTCCCATGAGGGGCTGGGCATCCAAAGCATTTTAAAACTCTCTGCTGTCAGCCATTCACAGCAATTTTCCCAATCAGGCAGCACTGGTTTCTGTGAAGTAGGAAGGAACCTGCCTATTCCCATTCAATAAACAGGGCAAAACTCCAGCAAATAGCCCAGTTTTCATGATATTCAAGTAGAAAACGCTCTCAAAACAAGCACTATCAAAGATCTAATCAGCATAGCAAAGAACCCCCGGTGCCTGTAAGATCATGGATTTAGAAGATTTATGGGACTCCTGATTTGCAGGTGGAAGCGTGTATCAGCCCCACAGTCCCAAAATTTTGGCAGGGTGCTCACAGGCCATTTTTAATGGATGCTTCTATCAAGCCTGGCTTCAGAAGGGTTCTACATATCATCAAATGGTTATACATCACACCCCTACTCATTTTATGTTGCTACAATCCACTGTCAGGGATTTTCTCTTTGAGAAAACCAAGACCACATTTTGGTTGCTTTCTTGGCCCCCGATTTAATCCTGCTCTTTGTTAGGGCTGGCCAGCACTGCACAGAGCTGCCAGTTAGCAAGGAGGATTAACCTTATTCCAAGGAAATGAGACCCTTTCCTAGGCCTCAGGAAGGAACACTTTCTCTCTGGGGACATTTGGGTGTCACCTCAAGCTCTCACTGACTTCGCTGTCTCACAGGTCAAGGGGTGATGTGCAGGCCAAGACACAGCAGCCTCACCTGGCAGGAGAGCTGCACCCCCAGGAAACTTGCCTTGACCCCCTCCCATTCACAAGGCCTGAAGCAATTAGGACAGAAGCTCAAATTACAGAGGAGGAGATCAGAAAGCAAGCTAAGGGGATCAGGGTAATCCTGCTCCCTTTCACCTGCTGACACCACAGCCCCAGGACCAAACCCTGGCAGATTAGAGTCCGGTGCCAGCATTATCCTCTTTGGGGAAACTCTTAGCAGGAGTCAAATCTCAAACCACGTGGGAGCAATGGGGCAGAAAGCAGCTGAAAAGAGGGGGTGGAGGTACACGACCCCACGATCCTGTGGCATCTCTGCCTGTGCAGGCACCTCAACACTCAGGGTGCCCCTAAAATGGAGCGGTGTGAGTGCCGGCTCCCTGCTGCACTCACAGCCACACCCTCTATGGCACAAGCTGCAGCAGCTGGAGCAATCCCCCTGCTCCTGCCAAAGCTGGGAGCCCAGGATCAACCACCAGTTTGACTCTACTTCCTTGGGGGTATAAGTTTTGCTGTAGCAACAAGGAGCTACAGGGATTGCTTTTACCCACCTGTCCCAGACCCAGGAAATTCAGTTTAAAAAGCAAGGCCACCTCCCTGTTTAACACCTCACATGATCCGTATTTGGTGGAGTAAAACTCCAGCTACCGTTGACTCTTTCAAACTATTTTTATATGCCACAGCACTGAGAGCTCTGGTATGTTTGCAGAGTGACTCTTCTCAAATAAGGCAATCAGGCTGCTAATAAACCCACACCCATGGCCTCAGACAGCAAAAGTCTGACCAAAGGGAGGAGGTTCCCCACTGACCTGAGCCCTCCTGCCCTAGCCGTGCAGCCCAGCAACTCATTTATCTGCATCAATACTCAATTTAAACAAGCAAAGCTTAGCTTCACTGCTTTTTAAAAAGCACAGGATGGACTATGCCATGTTAACATTTATTTCAGTCTGTGCTGCCATCCAATAACCTAGGAACTGAACACAGGAGAGGAGGGTTGCTGCCCATGAAATTTCACAGGTTAGAGTGTGATGTGAATATCTGTTATTAAAGGAAAAAAATCTCATTTTTGACTATTGCATCCTGCTGCCTGATCAGGACCTCTAGCTCAGTACTGCAGACAAGATGCCTATATTCCCTCTTTCCTCACAGCTCACCTTCTACTGACCTGCATCACCCAGAACTATTTCTAGCAGAGCCACTCTCTGTGGGTTTCTATATCATCATGAGAAAAGCAGAGGAAAATGAGCAAAACTGTGTTTTATTGCCCAGGACCACTCATCAACCAAGGGAAGCAGGTGAAACAGCCTCTCCAGGGAACACATTGAAAGGCAGACTCACCGTATCTCCAATTTTGAGATCCCCACACTTCCTGAGCCCAGGATAGGACAACCCATCCTGGCACGTGGCAGTGAAGGTCAAGCCAATGTCCTCAGGGCTGTCCCAGACTGTGAGCTCCACCTTGGACCGAATACTCTGGAAATACAATGGGAAAGCAAACCATCAAGCTCCCAAAGACAGAAGGATTTCTTCTACTTTAGTCTCTTCTCCTGGTGTTTCCAGAGGATGAGTAGGACATCTCTGCACCTATATGAAAAAAAATCACCCCTGCACACACACTGACATTTGAGTTTGACTTAACTAGCCAAGAAAATTTGTCATGATCACAACTAGATTCACAGGGAGCTGCCTACCACCCCTGCAAGTCACTTATGGCTTCTAGGATAGAGGGACACTGCAGCCAGTACTGGAAACACACAAGTGCACGAGAAAACAGAAAAAAACCTTCTTGACCACAAACAGAATACCTCTGAATTGAAGGTCAGAGCTTTCTGTGCACATCTGCACCTTCTCCTCCCCATAAACCAGCTCCTGAGCAAAGCACAAAGCCTGATTCCCCACTGGCAGCTGTCCTACAATGCCTGTTGTGCAGCACAGAGGAGACATGAAACTGCACTAACTCTGTCCTGCTTTCTTCATTTCACCCAACTGGTCAGAAAAATGTATTCTGCCTCCTGGAAGAAAAAGCTGAACAAAAAGCACCCTTTCATAACTGTCAGCTGGAAACAGCACCATGGGAAAAAATGAATGAAAAATCTCTTTTTTTGCAAAAACTTCTCAAAGTGAAAAGTATTTTCCATCTATGAGGTTTTGATGTGCTTCTACCCCTTTCTTCTGCTTCTCAGCTCTCCGCCCTGCTCCATACACAGACTTTTTAAGTCACAACAAAATGAAGTTTATAAATATTAATTTGGAATGACATTGTTTTGTTTAATTCTTCTAATGGCTGGAATTGATTTTTATACCAGTGGTGTCCAAAAACGACAAGGTTTTTCAAAATGGAGCTTTTTGTACAAATATGCCTATTACCCCTAGCCAGCTTCCAGCTCCATCCCCCTTCCCCTTGTCCCCAGCCCTCACCAAAGAGGCCAGATTGAGGAAAAGTGCTAATTCAGACCTCTTGCCAGTACATGTGATGACAAAAGCACGGTTCACACGCCAGCAAAGAGCCAGTGCTTCTAGAATGGACAGGAAATAAATGAGTTTTGGCCAGGTGAATCTAAACAGTCCTTGAGGAAAGAAAGGAATAATTTCCCATCTCTCTGCTGTAACAGAGAAGCCGTTCATGGGGTAGCATGAACTGGGACCATAGGGAGCATCCACTGCCTGTGGGCTGAACACTGGGTGTGCCAATTGCCCATTAATCTATGGATACTGCTCTGCCCCAAATCATCCTGTAGAAATAGCTGCTACACTGACATGCTCACCTGTCTTCTTTCCCAGAGCATCCCATCAGCAGCATGGCAGAAAACAGGACACCAGGCCAGGCCTCAGTGTGACCTTGCACAGGCTCATCCTATGTTCCTACACAGACATCAAGTCTCTTATTTAGGCCTATATAGTCATGCTGTCACCCTAAATGCAGCGCCACTATTATCAGGCCCTTGGCACTGTTACACACCAGTGTCTTCTGACAACACCACAGCCACCATGGAGGGCAACTGGTGGTTACAACAAGAAACACTCCCACAACCTTCCTGGATTTAGTTTAGGAAAGCGTTTCTTAAACCAGCATCCCATTTGCTCTCATCAGTCCAAACCCAGCCCCGTGTCTGGACACAGCCTGCCATGAGCTTTTTCATCTCCAGGTATGTTGAGATTTGGGGGAAGGGCAGGGAGAACGCAGTCCCTGTTCTCTTTTGCTTCACACCTGGTGGGATGAGGGAGAGGGGACAGAATGCTGGGCAGTTGAAAAGGGAGATGGAAGATAAAGAGATGGGGAAAAGCAATCTTGAGGGTAATGTAAGCCCTGAGCAAATCTGATGTGTGCATCTGTGAGGGGGAGCAGATGAGAGAGGACCAGAGATGGACAAAACACTGAAGGGGAGGGAGGGAGCTCAGCCCCAGAACATCAGCCACTACCACCCCACAAAGACAGGCCATGTCGCAGATGGAGGATTTCTCCAGGCTCAGACTTTCCTGTACACAGGGAACAAAAAAAGGCTCACTCCCATTTGGGAAACTGAATTTTAGCCATCCCCTCAGTGAGAATTTCCTCTGTAATTTCAGGAATAAAACAAAGCTACCAAGAGAAGACAGGCTGGGCAGGTGCCAGGTTTCTGGTGGCCCCAGGCTGACCATGGCACAGGTGGGAGCTGCCAGGTCCTGACAGCACTCCTGAGGTCCCAGCCCACACCCATCACCCAGCTGAACAGGCAAGAAACTAACCCCAGTCTCAGCAGTCAGTCAACCCACAGAGCTCATTCCATGGGGCACTTTGGTCTAAGCACCCAAGTGGTTTCCAGCCAGCTGTGCTGGAAAGCTCACAAGCAAAGAGAAGGAGGGAGCCGTAGCAAAACCACAGGATTCCCAATGGTTTTCATCAGCTTGTATTGATCTGCAAAGGCTTGAGGGGTGGTGAAACGGAGGCATGGATGCATCTTACAGCCGCAAAAACAAGGCAAAGGGAGGTTTCCACGTGATGGCACTGAGGCCACATGCAAAGTCAATGTGGAATATTTATTCATTTCTTTCTCTCCAGCCAAGCATCTCAGCCACAAGACCTCCTACCTCAAGGGGACAAACTGGGACAACTGGGCTTTTGATTAGCAGTATCTCCTGGGCCTCATCAGCAGCATTAACTGTTCATTGCCTTCCTCAGAGGGTTAAGCTTTGGGAAGCACTCTTCCCATGGGCATAACCAAATGCTGCTTTAACTGCAGGGAGCTGGGGGAAAGGAAAGAACTTTACAGATCATGCAAAGCACACCACAAACGCTACATGGATTCTGGATGTGTGAAATCCTCCGAAGAAGTTTTAATTGACTCCCTGCACTAATGAACATAGTACCAAGAAGAGCTTGCAGCCATTGAAAGCTGTGCCCACAGGTCCCATGCATGAATGACTCTGCCTGAGGGCTGACCCGTTATGGGGTCAGATCTCCATACCCAACACCCAGCAACATCCTTGCCGGATCATGAAGACCTCACCCATAAGAATTCAGGGAGAAGTTAACACAAGTGTTGACCCTAACTATGCTATGAACATGCAGTTTAGCTGCTTCTAATTGATCTGCTCCTCTGATCTCCACGGAGATGGACGACATCAGGTCAGCAGTACAACTCCAGGTCCCTTGCTGGCCTCCTCATTGTGGCAGGACAGGCTGCACTGGCAGTGCCACTTAGGCAGGGCTCCTTTGCGAGCATAGTGGTACTCACCAGGTGCTGAAAACCAACATGGGCTGCACAGAGAGCAACACAAGGATGTGACCTTATCTGGACCTGGTGCCATCCTTGAGAGACCTCTGAACACCAGATAACAAAGAAATAATCTATTTTACCTACTGGTATGGTGCTCTGAGAGAGAACTCTTTTGGATGAGGGCTGTGTTCTGTGGGTAACTCTGCACATGACAGACATGAAGTGAAGTTTCTGCTGTCCCACAGGCTTTCTTGGGTATCCATGCTCCTTGTCCTCCTCACATACCTTGTTTCCCTCCCCAGGGTGAACATCCCAGCTCCAGCAGTGTGGAGAGGACAGGGGAAAGAGGCAGCCAAGCTGGGTGGAGCTCACCGGGGGGAGCTGAGCTGGCCAAGCTCTTAGTACTTCTCATTTCAGCAGCTGTGGTATTAAAATGCACTTACGTTGTAGGCTTTGACAATCAGCTCAATGATATTCTTGGAATCTTTGTGCAAAATCTCCACTGTTGTTCCAGGGATCAAAGTGGTAAAGTTCTTAAAAAAAAAAAAAAAAAGACAAAAAAAAAGAAGAAAAATTAAAATGTTGAGGTGCAGAGAGGAAAGCCGAGGATGGGGAGGGAATGACCCCCCCAGGAACACAGGCCACACACACTGCCCTATCACCCAGAGCTGTACATGGTACGGTTTTGGCTCCCATTTATGTGGAGCTTTCAAAAGTAAGGCATTGCTAGTGAAGCATGTCAAATATTAAACAAAGCTCATGGCCATGGCACAGGGACAAGCATACCTGGCTCTGCTGCTGGAGGGGACGAGAGCCAGCCGCTGTGCACAAGGGAAAGCTGGCACTGCAGGGAGGGAGGGGCGGCTGTCCCGACTTCCCTCACAACCCCGAGCATCCCCAGGAGAGGGGGTGGAGAACAAGCTCAGCCCTCCCACTCCCCATGGGCGAACAGCAGCATCCTGACCGTGCTTGTTGTTCCTGCTTGAGCCCCGAGGGCCTCGGCAGAGGTTTCCAAAAGCAACCCCGCCTGAAACACCATCCCTGCATCCACAGAGCAGCAAAACCCCGCAGGGCAGCTCCAGACACAGGTTGGTCTTTGTGCCTTGGGTCAGCTTTCCTTTTGGAGGGGAGAGCGGGAATGGCAGGAGAGTTCAAATTGTGTGTGGCACGTCAGGGCCCTGGACTCCGTGATGGAAAAACACAGCTGGGCAGAAAGGCTGTGCACGATTAGGTAATGGGATTAAGTCACTGCAGAATGGGCCGAGCAGGTTTCTGCTCTCTGGCACGCTGCACGCTGGCAGCCGTCCAAACATCCAGATTAACATGGAGCCTATTTTAGCTCTTCACATGCTCACTAACACATACATATATATATCTGTTTGCTCTAAGAAGCTTTAGTGCTTTCTGCTGAAAGGACTAGCAGGGCTGAGCCTTGCCTGCCTGCACCAGGCAGCCTGTGGCCACATGCATGCACCCTGATCACTGCACACACGTGTTTACCACTGCACACACACGTTTGCAGCTCCGCTCCCCAGGCCTCAAGAGGCATTTCAGTCTCCCCCCAGCCCAGGCAACTCGGCAGCATTTACCTTGTACAGGATGTAATGACTTTTTGTGACAGCGAAAATCAGGTGGATGTTGTTTTCAGCAAGTTTCTCCCCAAGAAGTGCCAGGGAAGGATAATCCTACAGGGAAAAGAAAGGGAAGAAACACTGGTGGATAACACAGAAACTAAGATCAATTTCATTACTCTTCTCTCTCCAACAGCAAAAATCATTCCAGACACATGGCATATTTTGTTGTGGGATGAAGTCCCTGATGTACCCACACAATCCCAACTGTAATAGTAGAAATCTGTTAAATATTTCTACTGCGCTCCCCACCAGAATGCATGGTTGACAACACCACTAGCCACAATAATGCCCAAAACACTGGGTTTATTTCTTGCCCCTTTCTATTTTGCCATCAGCAGATGCACATGTGCTAAATGGCTGCTACCTCAAGGGGTGTGAGGCAGGGAGATCTACAACTGCAGAAAGTGGAAATGTATCAATTTTTTCTCCCAAAGCGGAAACATCCATTGCCTGTTTTCTGCATACTTGGGACCATAAAGAGATTACAATAAGCTCTTTAATTCTGCGGATTTCCCAGGCAGAGAGGATGGCAGGGAGACTCTGGTCTAGCAACAAAATAAGGAACCAGGGCTCAGTTTCAGGAGACCAGCTTGAGTTTAAAACTCCTGTCTGCTTTTGAAGTGCTGTCCTTGGAAAAAATCATCTCATTTACTTGAAGACTGGAGGGCTGATTGAGAGCCTCTGAGATTCAAACACAGAAACACCAAGGCAGCATCCCCATGCCAGCTCCCCAGCATTACCTCCACATAAGGGAGCCAGTTTGGGTCTGTGCTCCCTTACATATACATCCACTTGGTAGGATTGCACAGGGGCTTCCACTGTAGAGCCCAGCTTCTGACCTTAACACAGCCACCCAGATTCCCCTCCCCTCACAGGGTGACATTCAGGAGCAAAAATCATAATTAGTGTATGTGAAGTGCTGAATAAAGCACCATTCTGCAGAGGGATGGGATAATGAAGTGGCAGGCGAGTGCTCATTCATCCCAGAAGTTTTCCTTTACTGAGTTCAATTTTTAAAAAGGGCTGGTTTGCCTGTTCATTACTAAGACTTATGTTAGTGTTGTGCTCAAAAGCCGTGAATAAAAGGAGTATTCTGTTGTACTTAGTACTGCAGCCACATCAAGGTAGATTCACCCTCCTCAGGAAGAGTCCTCTGGACACTCCTCAGACTCCACTCTCCTCAGATACATTTTAGAAAAGGGATGACATAGTCTCTGTTTCCTCTACACTTTGCAGGCAAAATGTAATGCTCTTCAGGACACCAAGTTACTTTTACATCCCTTGCAATGAGCTTTGAAGGAACTCACTAAGTCACCAACTCATTTTTGAACATCACAGAAGCATTCACTATGGGGGAATGCCCAAGGGAAGAGCAAACTTTATTTGCAAATTGCAGAAGCTGGGTTAAACCAGGCACTGCATTTGCCAAAAGCTGCTGGAGTAGAGCTTGGCTGGTCACCAGAGAGGTCCAGCAGCCCTCGAGGTCTCTGAGGGCTGGGCCCGTGCCCCACTCACCAGCTGGCTGGACGCGCTGTACTCGTTGGCTTCGTTCAGGTGGCACTGGCCATCGTGGGGCTGCACCAGCCCCCCCAGCTTCCCATCCAGGGCTATGTGGGGCACATCGTCCGTGGTGAAGACCAGCAGGTGAGACGCCTCCTTACGCCACCCAATCTTCTCCTGGGGGACAGCAAACCCCGTGAGACAGCAGCCCATCCCTGCCAAGCCCACACTTCACCCCTCACCCTGCACATGGCCCCAGCCACGTGCCTGGCCAGCAGCAGACCCATTAGCATTAATTAGGAGAGCACCATGCTCCTGTCCACCCGTCCTTGGTACGAAAACAAAATGTCAGGAGCCCATCCAGCATTTCCCAGCACCTCCTTCCAACACACTTCATTTAAAAGGCATGAGGAGGTATGCGGACTGTCCACCAGACCTTCTCTACCCAGACCCAAGAGTAAGAATTTCAACTGGTTTTATAGCCAAAGGAGACCTGCCAACTTCCTCCACACACATTTAATCTGACCTTGTTTCCCCAGCTCTGTGGAGCAGACAACACAACAGCAAGAGCTGCAATATCCCCGCTCAGCATTTTCCTGACTGCCCGCTCATAAAGGCTGTTTCCCAGCTGTGATGGACAAAGTGAGGTCCCTGCCTGAGGGGACTGGCTTTGGTGCACCCACATTCATGCCCAGGCACTCTGCTCTGGTCCCCTTCTGCACACATCTCCTGGAAGCCACGGTGTCTCTGCTATTTCATTGTACACCTCTACACATGCCCCAACAGCTCCATCCCCCTGCACCACAGCCCAGGAGGGCAGGGGTACACACAGCCAGAGAAGAGCAGGGACCTTTGGCATTGCTGGTGACACTAATCCTACACAATCACTCCACACAGTGCTGCTCTGAGAAACTTCTGCCTATTTAAAAACATGGTAATGTCAAGACATGCTATAGTGATCCCTACAAAAGCACTGAGGTGTCAAGCACAGCACACGAAGTGTCCTCTGACCCCTCCTTCGGCCCTCTGTGCAAGGACCAGACATTATCACTGTCTTTGCATAAAGAGAAATGCAAAGACAGATTTTTTCAAGTAAAGGGATAAGATCTAGATTACAAACATTTCCCTCCCATGGAGCTTTCCCAGGTTTCCAAGTTTTCATCAGCCCGAGAAGCAGATCTGTGCCTCTAATAGCACACTGCAGCACTTTGTTGCAATGGAACTGGAAGGAAACAGAGGTGCCCAAAGGAAATTTTTGCAAACCACAGTACTGCAGCAAATCCCCCTCTGCTCAGTGGCTGCTCCTGCTGCCAGGTCACTCCCCAGCTGGGTGGGCAGGGGTCTCGCTGCTGACCAAAGCAGGGAGATCCTGCACAGAATGAAGGCAGAATGTCCCATCATCCAGAGCTTCCCCTTGGGATGACCACACTGACCATCTGCCAGCAAAGACATGGCCCTACACCTTCCCTGCCCACACACCTCCAGCACCCCCCTCCCTCCAGACCCTTGCTCAGAGCACCACCACACAAATCCTTTGGGAAGGCACAAGGGAAAAGCCAGGTCACTGATGGGAACACTGAGCAGATGGAGATACCCAACTCACCCAGAGTTACTGCTCAGCTTATTTAGCAAAAACCAAACTCTGCCCTTTTACAGGAAGGTGCTGGCCCTTCCTATGGAAAGCACTGGCGTGGGCAGGGCAGGAGGGCAGAGAAGGCAGAAGGGTGCAGAATCACATGTGCCAGCGCAATTTTCACCTCCCAATGTGAGTCATAGCCCAAAGCCTGCTGATCTTTGTGATAAATATAACTCCTTCTTCAGGGACACCATTCCAGAGTAGAGTCCTTTTCCCTCACAATTATAGAAGGTTTATTTTCTTTGTTAACGTTTTAAAGACCCCCACAATGCATATAAGGCCATAGGAAGAAATTTTTGGCAACACACATCCTTTACCACGCACCAGCACATTACAGTCCAGCTCAGGAAGCAATGAGGACTTTTTTTACTCTGAGAAGCAGGATCCATTCCACTGAAGTTACCCCACTGGACAAAAGGCTAAAACTTCATGCCAAAATGTAACTTCTTAAGAACTCAACCCAAAAGTGATTACAGCTCTAATAATGCAAGAGGCAGTTTTCAGTCTACTCAGCCACCGGGCAGAAGCCCATCCAATTCACTTTTCTTTGAGTATCCAAAGCTGATTTCTTTTTAAATTATTAAGGCCAAGAAACTCCCAAAGAGATTAGAAGGATTAATCTGAGTTTCATTTCCTTAGAAATGTGCTGCACACAAAGAAAAGGAGCTGCATTCAAGCAGCAGTTACAAAGTCACTTCAGCAGTGCTGGTGATGGTCACCTGCCTGCTAAGCCCACCTTTAAATCATAGGTGAAACATTCCTTTGCAGACAAACTCTCCATGACTCTGACACAATTTCCCACATAAACAATATCAAAACTGCTGTGGCTGCTCAGTTCAGGAACTCACTCCCAAAAAGCAGTGAGCACCCACAGTCCCAGTGCCAATATCCAGGCACTGAAAGTATGTGATGCCTCAGAGCATCAAAGCAGAGTGCCTTGGATGGGCTGGCGAAGCCAGTGCTGATCCCACACCACAAAAAGCTGTAGACCTACGAAAAAAGCCCTCCAAGGAGGCTGGCATGCCAAGGAGCATCTCACACTGCCTCTGCCAGTGGCTTCCAAGCACTGGAAAATACAGCTCTTCAGCATGCAGTTTCCACTGAGAAACCCAGAGCAGCACTACGCTCTGCTTAAAGCAAATAACCAAGGAGAATTTCATTTATTTTTATTGGACTGGGATTGCTGAACAAAAAACCCTACACTGATGCCTACCCCCTCATCTGGTTTTTGATCCTTATGGGATAAGAAGGATTTTTAAAGCGGGGTGAGACTGGACCCAAAGCACAGTAATATGTTTCCACAGGGCTGGGGGTGCTACAGATCCTGCACCTACACCTACAACCAGCTGCAGTTGCCTTCTGTACCCCAAAAATCCAGCTTCCCACTCCATACAGCCAATAGTGCCTGGCAAAACTGCCACAGCTGCCTCAGCACAGGTCTCCAAATACTATTGAAAAAGCTGCAAAGCCTGTATTTCCATGCCTGAATAAATACCTACATTTATACTTTGGGCACTGATTAAAAGCCATTCAATTGCCAAGACTCAGTTGCCAGGAGAGCCCCTCGGATTCATCAATTTGTCTAAAATCTCACCAGTTTCTCAGGTGCAGACCTTCTTGGAAGCAAGAAACAGATACAGGTGCAAGGCAAGTATGCCTTAGGGATCAAAAGCCAAAATCTCCTTCACTTGGTATTGCTCTGAAAGGCCCCTCAGTGTCTCCCAGATGCCTTGGCTATCTCCACATACCAGTGTCTAGCAAGCACCAATCAAAACCATTCCAAAAGAATGGTTTTCTTTATTTTCTAATCTAGCATTATCTCCTCTCTGCATCTTAGCATATAAGATCTGAAACTTACAAATACCACTGAGCCATATGAGACTTACACTTAAAAAGTGGCAAAAAACCAAAATAGTGCAAATGGAAAATGTAATTATGGAAGGCTGATTAATATTCCTGGCATACTATTTTAGCATCAGAATAAAGGCTTATTGTCTCTGGCTCTTTCATTGCCTCAAGAATAATATTTACCATATCTTCATCTTTCAGAAAGGAGCCAAACCCTGGGCCTGCTCCTTAGTCTCCATTAGCTGTACAAACTTTCCCCATTCCTTGGGTTGAAAACCAGGCCAAAAAATGACTGGAGTGCTATAGAGCCCTTAGGCAGCTCAGGCAGAAGAAATGCTTGCTATGCATTACAGTGTAAAAACATCTAGTCAACACAGGAGGTATTGTCTCTGACACCTCAGAAGGGGAGGAGAAGACCTTGTTTAGACACCTTGGCATGGAGACAGCGAGGCTGTGCTATGCCATGACCAGCTTTCCCCTTGATGCTGAGCACAGAGTCCTTCACAGGCAACACGCTGCATGTCCCCAAGGCAGGGGACTTCCTAAGGTGTTAACTACCCTGCAAAAAGCTGGAGCATGCCAGTGAGATGCAACGGGGTGCCACAGCAGTGATGAGGAAACCCATCCCAGAAATCACCAAGGTACCCATACACAGCTCTTCTTGCATGGGGAGTGGAGGGGTGGAATAGCTCCTGAGTTAGCAGAAACTACTGCCTGTTTCTCAGGTTTTCATCCCCATGATACTCCATTAGTCACTACAGGCTGCAAATCTCCATGCCAAGAACATCCTCATCAGCAAGCTGCACTTCACTGCCACCCCAGACATCTGCAACCCTCACCCATCTCAGTGGTGTTGGGCCTCACCACAACCCACAGCCACTGACCAGTCTGGGCCATCACTTAGGGACCACAAGGGAAATTAAGCAATAAGTTCCCATTTTGACTGTGGGACTAAACATCCTAATGTCAATCAGCTGCCCTGAAATTTTGCCTTTTTTAACCCTGGACAGACAGACAGACTCCTCGCTGCTCATGGCTCTGATGAGAGGCAGCTTCTCTGTCCAGAGCAAGGGACTGCCAATGCAGCATGAGTCATGGCACAGTTGGTTCTCCTGCCTTGCACACCAGTCCCATGGACTTCCTTTCCCACACCCAAGCTCCAGTAATTAATTAACTGCTGTAGCTGCAGAAATTCACTGTCATCACCTGCCAACACGCCAACATGTCATCATGCCAACAGTCATGCATATGCACATGCTCACCTTTGCTCACCCTTCCTAGAGGGTGCTCATTCCTGAATTTAGGTGTAATTTATATTTAAATTAAAGCATTTAAATTAATCTTCTAAATTTAGAAGGGACCATTCAAGGACAGGTAAAGATTTTGGTCCTTACCAATAGTCTGAGACTGGCACAAATATAGAGGAAATATCTTGCAGGTCTCCTGCTTTCCACCAACACTTCAGAAATGAACCCTTGTGATACACACTGAAGTACTGCTGCACCATAGGGGAGTGTTTTTGCCTGTTTTTGCAATAACATCGTGGAAGGGAGTGCAAAAACCCACATGGTGAAAGGCACAACTGAGTCACCATCCTGAGCCATGCCTGTTCTAACCATGGGAGCCACCTCTCCAAAACTGAGAAGCACTTTATATCCTGGCAATTATTGGGAGCAGCACTGTAGCTATGCCAACAACAATATCTGTGGGAAGATGCCCCAATGGGGCAGGTTCAGTCCTGCCAAGACTATGAAGCACAGTGAAGCCAACCCAGGGAAGGAAAGATCTGGTTGTCCATATGCCTGCATCACATCACTCCCACAGACCATTCCTATCTCCCAGCTCCCAGAATTCAGACCCAGAGGAAAACATGCCCAAGCAAAAGGATTATGCAAGGCTGAAGCAAACACAGAGCAAATTGCACCAATAGGGGAAATAGCAAATAGAGCCACTCCTGGTGAGCAGGGAAGCTCAGATTCATGTCAGAGTGGAGCAAACGCTTTCATTCATGACAAAGGGATATGGAGCAACCCAACTAGTTGTTCCAGAAAGATCTTCAAGAAAGCAACTCCAAAACCCTAAAGACATGGCAAGCATGGCACCAAGCTAATGAACTCTGCTCCAGTTCTGCTGACAAAGAGGGAGAGAAGGCTATCAGCACCCAGAGGTGAGATCATCCCCCCACACACAAAGAGGGAAAGTATGAGCAGTAGGAACCAGTTTCAACCCTCAACATGGGTCAACTGCTGCAAGATGTGTTTGACACACCCTTGGAAAACACACTGAGCTGACATGCAGTGCTGCTGCACACAAGTGTTCATGAATCCTAAAGGACTCCGTCCCAGGTGCTCAGCACCAAAGGTCCAACCGTGTAATGAAGTCTCAGCCCTAAACTTGTATTTGCAAATGCTCCATTTTTATCCCCTTAAACTAGAAAAATAATTAACCTTTTTTCCTTTGCCTGTTTATCTACAAAAGCACATAAAACCAAAAGCCTCTACTTTTAAAAGCATTTTTCAGTTTCTCTAAGAAAAATTTAGTAGTTACTTCCAAGAAATGGCAAACTGAAGCTTGCTGAAGAACAGAGCAGAAGAAACCTTCAGAAGTCAGAGCAACTCACCTTGCACACAGCAGCCTGCAAAATGGCATCGAAGCCGCCCTCTGGAGCATCTCTGTTGCGGGAAACCTTCTGTTTTCGGACTTCTTCATTGAAACGGTCAACTTTATCTGTCAGGGACAGGAGGTGGCGGAAGCCAAAGGACGGGACACAGCTGGGGAACAGCTTATAACTGTGGGAAGAACAGAGGAGTGGTCAGCTGGGAGGAACCACACCCACAGCCAAGAACTGCAGAAGCTCCCAGCTCCACCAGGTTGGTCTCCAAAATTCTGTTCAGAGGGTTGGAATACTTTCACAATATTTCACTTTTTGGACACTTCAGTTTCTGGCTGTTTTTCTACAAAACCCTACAGTACAGCCCATATTGTTTTGTTTCCCCTCAGGGACTTCCAGAAGCTGAAGTTTCCAGAGATCCCACCAGGACCTGAACATCTCTCTCCACATAGGGTGTGAGTGGAGACACTGAGCACCAGCCCACCCTGGGCCATGCAGCTCTGCAGTTTCAGCAGTCACCAAGTGGTTTTCACACTGGGAATCTGCAGTCGAGGATGTGACCCAGTGATGGAGAGGCTGTGTTCAGGCAGATCCACCCTCCCCAGCAGCCCAGGAGGGCCACGGGAGCAGTGTTCCATGCCTGCAGAGCCAGTAGGCTGGTGTCAAAGGGCAGGAGCATCACTGCCAAGAGCTACCTTTCCTCTCCTCTGCAGTATGGATTTTCACTGTGTCATCCAGTTTTCTTGCCCGTACAAGCCACTCTACTCCTACTGCACATCACCAGGCACCTGGCAATCGCCCAGTATGAGACAGAATAATAGCCAACACCAGCTCAAGCTTCCTCCCACTCTCCCTGCAAGCTGGTGAGCAAACACCATCTCTGCTTCCCAGGGTGCCACCGGAGCAGAAAGTTAGGATGGGCACCCTAAGGCAGAGAAATGATTTGGCAGGCTACCAGAAAACCCTTTTTTTTTTTCCATACAAAACCATGAGAAGGCAGTTTTGGTGCTCACCTGGAGAGCTCAGCAAAGAAGCTCCTGTGGCATGGGAAATCAGTGAGTATGTGCAGGAGAGAGGGATGGGAAGGGTTAAGAAGAAATGTGTTTAAAAAGGAGTTGGCCTTGCACTATCTCACTCTTATCTTTAAATATATAATCCAGAGTACAACTAAAAGCCTCTGCTGACACATGACCCAGTATGGGTAAGTTGCAAGAGGCTTTTTACACAAAGGAATATTTAAAATTTACCATCACTGAGAACCCAAATCCCTCACAAGCAACTCCAGAGCAAGGATTCCCATCCATACAGCCACACACACACACCTACCCAACAGGCAGGTCTCATTGCCCTGGGCTTGGCTGGCAACCAGAGCCATCCCTTTTGATCCATGATCCATGTCCAGACTTGCATCGCGCTCACACCCAGGGCAAGGCAAGGAGTTTGCCATGTCTGAAAACTCTGCACTGCAGGGTCTCAGCAACCTGCCCTTAGCCCATCAGGATGCTGAGTCAGGAGCAGAGGTGATGAAGGAGACAAGGGAAACACCCACCCAGACCTGCAAGTCAGTCACTACCTCAAGGAAGAGGAGGGGAGAGCCTGGACCAGGGCAAAAAGCACCCATAGAGGCTTGTGTTCACTTGCAGCTTTTTTTAGATGCTGAATGGTTTGTTTTGACACCAGAAATAGCTGCAAACAAAACCATGCCTGACAACCCCCCTCGCTGCACCAGTGACACGTGAGCCCCTGCACAGAGCAGGCTGGGGAAGGAGATGCCATCACAGAGCAGGGAGCCAGCACCCCTGGTTTGGACAAAGAGGAGACACGTGGCCACTAGAAGGGAGCACCAACCAGATGAGATGCCGTGGGCAATCCTTCCTAAATATTTTCCCAAGACCAGGCTGGCTTAAAGTAACCCATAGAAAGAAAAGCAACCACCTGGGTAAAGCCAAAGGAACACGCAGATAGCCTGATCATGGTGGGAAAAGCTGAGGTGACAGCTCTGATGTTCTTGATAAAAGGTCATTGGAAGTTTCAGGTACACCTTGTTGCTGAGCTGTCCAGTTCCATCCTCTCCTCCTTTTGCACTCATCTCCTCCTGTGTGTTTTACTCAGCAAAAGCCATTTCACTCCAATTAAATCACACACCAGCCAAACAAAGCCTCCAAGATTTCTCCAGCTGGAGCCTGTCCCCAGCCTGAGGGCAGGTGTCAGAGACTGAGGATGACAGAGATGACAGATGATCCCTCAGAGGCTATGCCAAATTTCTGGGAGAAGCACTATGAAGAGTGTGTGTGTGCAATGCCTTGGTGGCAGAGACACCTTCCTGGCTCAATGTGGTCACTTTCACCTCATGATCAAAGCAAGAATTTTCAGTGTTAAAATCCATTTGACTTTCCACTCTGGAGAGAACTGGCGAGAAGAGAATACAGATAATTTTTGTCTGGTCAACAAGCAATATGCAGTGAGATGCCAATGCTTAGTCAGTGCCAAAAGCTGGCCTAGAAACTCACAGCTGATGCAAGCTGTCTTTATCTGTCTCTCAGAGCAAGCACAGAGCTTGGAATCCATGCACGAGATTATCTTACAATATAAGTATCCACAAATGGCTCAAATGAAAGGGTTCTCCTCACTGCCCTTACATGACTAGGAAGCATCCACTGATGGATGAGGTGAAGATGGGGATGACAAAGGTGTCAGTGGTGACACTCTCCCAGGAGGGCACTTGCTGCTGTATCCACCCTTCAATTCCAACATCCAAACCCATCTGAGCCTGGACACCCTTCCCCACACCCAGCTTCACTCTGGCATAATCCTCAATTCAATGGACTTGGTCCCAACTCTGGTGGTTAAAAGGCAAACCAAAAGACCCTTCCAAAGGCACAAGCAAAAAAAAAAAAAAAAAAAAGGAAATAAAGGGATGAAGGCTCTGATATCACCACAAAGTAAACCACATCATTTGTGTCTTTTATAACTGCCAGTTTGCTTTCCTTCCACAGCAATAAAGATGAAAAAACCTGCCTACAACCTTAAAAACACTCTAAAAAAATCATTAATCAGCATTAAAGACCATCACAAATCTCAGTTCCTCCAAACACTTTTGTTGAGAAGGATTTACATTGCCTTGGTTGCCTTATCTGTAAAATGCAGACCAAAAAGTTTAATTGATTTACTCAATGCCAGACTATGACTCAGAGCTAGGACAGAAATCAGGAATTTCTGGCTCTGGCTCCTTTTCCTTAAAGGCTGTAAAAAAGCTTGCTATGTCTGCATCCTTTTCAGGTACTTAAAAATAGCTTCAGGCTCCCTGGTACAACAGTTTCCCATGTCTACATGCAGAGATCTCCCAACAGCCACAGCAAAATTAGAAGCTGTCCTATTTTGAATTGCTCAAGTATCAGAGTGACAAGCCCCAGCTAACCATCATTCCCAAAAGCCAGGGCTGAAGTGTGGTTCATTATTTAAAGCAAACAGGCACGTGAAGACTGCAGCCAGGCTCTGTTCAAACACAGGCCTCGCCCCTTCAGGGTGCACCCAGCACTTACCCAATGCAGGGATTGTTTTGGTATCTTGGTGCTGTGTAGGAGAAAGGGGAAATGTTTTTGTCCACGAAAGAGCCAAAGCCCAGACGGAAATTGCTGGTGAGCTTCCGCATCTCCTCAGCCAGCTTGGTCCCCAGATTGCGGATGTTATCCAGGTCGTCGTTCATGGACAGGGAGAGATCCATCAGGTAGTAGAGGTCCACGGGATAGTCCTCCACTTGCCGCACCTGAACTCGGAACGAGGTCCGGTCACCTGCACACACACAAACGTTGGGCACGCTGAAAAGGAAACTCCCAGCACATACAAAAATCCAGATCACACACTTCTTTTTTTTTTCCCCTGCAGAGCAGACAGATCACTTTTCAAAAGAAGAGGGTGAGAGCAATAAGCTTTTCCAAATATGTATTTGGAAATACAATCTCCCTCAGGAGACTAACAGGAAAACAGGTATTGACTTTGGGTCCTCTTAAGCTATGTAGTGTCACAACGTGACACGAGACCACGAAGCAGAGGTAGGGTAATCTCCAGCAGCAAAAGGCAAAACTTTATTTACAAGTTCTATTTTATACATTTGTGGGTCTGGCCGTGGATTGGACGGTGGTACTACCACCTCCTGAACCCCACCGGCCAGACTAGCTGTCCATCTACTTTCTCCTCCTAGCAGAAAGAATGTAAACAGAAGGGGACAGTTAGAGAAACAAACCATGTTTACAGTAAGAAACTGTGAGAATTCTTATCTGACTCCGAAAATTGCAGAAGGCCTATTTTAAGTCTCAAAAAGAACAGGGCGACAATGTAGCATACTGGCTGGCAAGAAAAAGACATGGAGTGCATGTCTCTACTTTAGCTCTTTGGAGGTATCAGAAAGGGTCTTTCCATCTCATCTGAGAGAACATCTAAGGGAGGGACACATGAAAAACACTGTTGCCCTGCATGCAGTCCAGGGATGTTTTCCTAGAAAACGGGAAAGAAAGGCAGAGTGAACCTTAAACGGATATTTCATGGACTACTGGAAAAGGGACCCTGCCCACACTTACTTGAGGACATTCTCAAAGCAAACCAGGAGCAGTCCAAGAAGTCCTGCACAAAAGAGAGAAGGAGATGGAGCAGGAGAAGGAAGAGGATCAGGAGAAAATAGCCAGCATGAGGTGAATGCAAGATGTCCTCTGAGCTGTGCAGGGAAGTTAAGGTGAAGCACACACAGAAGAAACACCTTTGAAAAGGATCTCCCCCCAAAAACAGAGCTGGAGAAATCAGGGCAAAAGGGAAGTGAAAAAGAAAGGTGTTGGGGTCACCCAGGGAAGCATTGAGGCAGAGGTGAAACTTCCTGAAGTGAAGAACACAAGGGAAGGAGCTGGCATGGCTGAGTCACAGGCTGTGCAGATGTGAAGAGAAGCAGAGGAAAGCCTGTCCCTGACCTTCTCAGGGAAGGCCACCACAGGCAACGCCTACACCTCAAAAAAGCTGAAGTAGCTTCAAAGTGAACTCAGCTTCACACTAGATGGACCTTAGTGGAGCCAGACAACAGGTTGCAAAAGTTTGCCTTTCACTTTGCTAAGGGAAGGGTCTAAATAAAACCACAAACCCCAACTTCACAAGCCAGGCTGGTCTGGAGATCCCATGTTCCCAGCTTCCACCTTAGCCCCTTTTCCAGTTCACTGGGGTCTCAGCCCCAGGGAATTGGATCCTTTCAAAACCAAGCTCCCAATTCTGCCCTCTCCCAGCCCTTCACGGGCAAGGCCGAACTTGGGGCAGTGACAGGTTCTGCAAAACATTTGTGGCTTCCCCTCTTCTTCCCCAGAAATGGAATCACATTTTTTAGTATCGTGAAAACATTTCCCTAACCACTTTATTGTTCTCCTCCTTGTGCACAGCAGCACAGCTGCTCTCACTTACTTCCAGCCCAACAGCAGCAGTGGCATCCCAAAACTGCCATGCTGGCAAAGCACAGCACAAGGAGCTCTGCAGCCTGGCTGGCAGAGCTCTGCCTGGCACCTGGGGTCAGGCTGCACCAAGCTAGAGCTCCTCAAACAACACCCTCCTTCTCTTTCAGCATTTCCCTGCAATCTGCTACA
Source organism: Nicator chloris (assembly GCA_013400495.1). NCBI lineage: Eukaryota > Metazoa > Chordata > Aves > Passeriformes > Pycnonotidae > Nicator > Nicator chloris. Next base: position 308,331 of record WAAE01021750.1, read on the forward strand.
ACCCCACCTGGAAAAGGCAGGGCTGCAGGAGGCACGAACATGCACATGTAGACAGTGCCCAGCTGCAGGAAGCAAGAAGCTCATCCCACAAATATTCCTCCTTACTCTCCCCAGCTTTCTTGTCCAGCAGGAGCAGGACTTTCCTAGCACAAGGCTGGGATGTGGAACACAGCAGGTGCTCCAGGTGAGCCTCACATTGTACCTGGCATGCATTTTGTGAGGGAACAAAGAATAACATAACTCATGTAGCACAAAACCTGTTAGCACTGATTGCAGGGTAAAAGGCTGTGATTGCAAGCTTGACTTTAATTCAGTGCTGCAAAAATGTGTTTAAATCTGGGAAAACTCTTTCCCATGCCCATGTTTTTCATTCCTACATATTTTTCTCACTGGAAAAGGGGATGTGTCCTCTGTATTTTGCAACGTTTTCATTTCCAAAACACTGTTCTTCCTGCCAGAAAGGGTATTTGGGATGCTGTGATCAAACGTGCTTCTCTTCATAGTTACAAATTTATTAGTCCCCGAGAAGCACCAAAACCAACAGGACCCTGTGGCTGATTCTTCTTTCATTTCTAACTGCACAAACCAATTATGTCAGAGAAAATATCGCTAATGTATGTAGATGTAAGTGCAAAAGAATTTATTATTCTCTATGGACAGTATTACTCTCACACTTTTAGGGATAATCCAGTCCCCTCCTTCCTCACGTACTGCCGCCACCATCCTCTCCTTAGGGCTTTTACTGAAAAGTTTTAAACTCAGAGCTTAATTCAGAAATTTTTCTTGGATACCATCAAGCAGAGGCAGTGCAGAAACTGGAAAAATTGATTTTGGTCAATTTAAGAACATAAACTCGACAATCATGCTCATCCAGTTAATTCCTGCTTGGTGAGGCTTATGGCTTGATGGGCAACACAGCTTGCATCAATTCATTTTTTAAAGTCCTTTTACACTATTTCTATTTCATTTAACTAGGACACACTGCTTTATAGCTGGACTCAAGATTAAAAAGGAGTATTTTAAAAACTAAATGCTCAATCCAAAAGCTACCCTGTAAGGAGATCAAGGTAAGGCCTTTGGAGTTTAGCTGAGGACACAGATTTGGGGATGTGACTTCTGCCACACAATGATGAGATCAAACTGCCTGGGTGGGAACAGCAAACAATTGACAATCCACTCCCTTCTGCTTCTGCTTAGCGGTCTAAGAATAAAAGATCACCATTGCCACAGACCTCCACATGAGTTCATCTTTGAAATAGTACACCCCTCATGCCCAAAATTAAATCAACATAGTCTCCTTTTTGTCTTGGGTTCACAGGGTGAAACCTGTTCTCCCAAGCTCAAGGATTAATGGATAATTTAAACTGGGCCTGCTAATGCAAGGGTTTAGGAAGTCGTCAGCCTCAAGGTGAAGTGCTGCCCTACATCAAAAAGAGAACAAAAATGGGAGATACTATTACAAACATCTAGGTTTGTCCCTCCTCCTGCAATGACTGATGCTCTGGGAGAGGAGCACAGGGAGAGGAGTTCACTGGCTCAGCATGGGAATTGCTGCAGGGTCCTCAGGGTGATTCCTGCAGCTCCGCCCAGACCTGGAGGACTTCTCCATCCCAAAGAACTGAGGATGGCCATGGTGTGGTCCCCACAAGGATGGGCCAAAGCAGCACACCAGCCCTGTGCAGCCCAAGGTTTCCATGAGCACAGATCCCAGGAGGCCACAGGGAGATGGATCCCCACACCTCGCCACTGACTGAAGCAGTGGACATTGGATGGGCAAAACTGCCGGGGATTGGGAAAGCAGAATTTGCTGAGCACCAGGTACTGTGTGTGGAGGTGGACGTACAGGAGATGAGATGTGGAAGCTGAGCCAGCCCTTTGTGTCAGGAATTGCCTCAAGACACAGCAGTATTAACAACTCCCTTTTGCTCCCTCTTTTAACACAATATTCAGTGGCAGAAGCCATCCATCCAGACATATGTACAGCAGTGACTGCTCTCAAGTATCTGATTTTAAGGCTTTGAAGCAATTTTTTTTAGATTTGAGAGTTTGACCAATGACAGCTGAGGAAGTTAACTGAAAAACGTGATAATTTCTAACTTACACAGCTAAAACAAAAACTCCTGCAGCAACTGGTAGGCTCTGGGGGAGCACTGGTAGCATAAGTACCAGCTCAAACCCCTGTTTTTCTTTGGCAAAACATCAATATTTCTCTTTTCTGTATGCTCGTGAGAGCTGTCACAAAACTGTAAGCCTTAGAAACCCACACCAATCGCTTATAATGAATCAAGCTTTTATATTTGCTTATCTTTGCAATAAAGGGCTTTTTTTTTCCCTCTTCAGAAACGTCAGCTGCCAAATTTTTGCAAGAATTCTAAACCCACATTGAAGCCTCCCCCCACCATGCAAGAACTTTTGATAACAAACATGCTCACATGGCTCAGAGGAGCCGTTCCCTTCTAATTTTTAATTAAAAGGAAGAGATTGAAGAAAAGTGATGGCTCAGAAGAATGAGAGGGACTTGGCTACAGTCCAAGGCCTGAGTCACAAGTTCAAATCTCCATCTTCTGCCTTGATCCCATAGCTCTTTTGCATACTGACAGAAAACAGATATGTGGGTTTGTTTCCAATTTATAGAAGGAACTGTCTCAGTTTAGAGTCATGCCCTGTCAGCTTAGCGAAGGAGCCAAAGTTATTTTAACTCCTTCCATGCAGTGATTCCATTTTTAAGCTGAGCAGGTCCCTTTTAAACACGTGCAGGTGTTAAGACCATTACTGATAGCAGTTGTGGGTGGGCTTTGACTGACTTTGCCCTCTCACAGAGGACACGTGCTGCAGCCCCAAACCTGTTTGTGATGCACTCCCAAAGTTCAAAGGCATGCAGGGGGCCAGCAGTCACCTGCTTTAGCGGGCTGCAAGGCCATGAGCTACAGTGAGCTCTTGGCATGTCCTGGCCACCCCTTCTCCCTCTGCCCACACCCCACAGAGCCGCTGGGGACTCACCAGGACGAAGATTCAAGGCGACTTTCTGAGGAGTGATCTGTGTGACGTCCAGGTGGGTCTGGCCGGAGCCCTTGCTGCTCAGAGGGACATTCTTCACCACGCTGATGCTGCTGCTGGGGTTCTCGATGGCTCCGGCACAGCCGTTGGCTATCAGGTTCTGCAGGAAGTCGCACCGGGATGTGATGGACTTTGTGCTGCCGAAATCCTGGGGGGTGAAGAAGGGACAAAAAGGAAGTGGGGAGGAATACATCAATCCCACAGCAGGGGCTTTGTTTTGGCATGCTGGTATCTAACAACTAGGTGATGACAAGGAGAAGCTGGTGTCCTTTGTGATGACTGTACTTGGAAGGAGCCTGCACTGAGCCTTGAGCTTTTCAAAAGGATCAACCAAAAAAGGAAATTCTGTGAGGATTTGAACACTGAATTCGCTCACAGAGCACTGAAATGGAAACCTAAGCCTGGGTTTTCAGCCCAGCCACAGCAACAGCACTTGTTCCCAGCCCTGGCCACAAGAGAGCGAGGCAAAGCACTTAATTTGCTGCAGGGACAGCCCATGGCCATCCCTATTATTTTATGCACATGCATTGTCTCAAAGGAGCTGTGCAAAAGACAGAAGAAAGGACAAGTAACTGGCACTGAGGGAAGCAGGACAAACCCACCAAGGCAGAGAGGGCCAAGTAAAGATGTGAAGCTGAAGATGGGCTGGGTGGCTCCCTCTTCCCTGGCTGAGACACCACATGTCCCCACACAAGCACTGCGCAGAGAACAAGGGAGGTGGGAGAAACTTCACGGGAGCTGGCGAAAATGCAGTCTGTGCCTAGCACAGGCAGTTAGGAGCAGGCAGCAATGTGCAGGCAGTGGCCCACTCCCAAAGGATGGCCAGGAGTCTCCCAACACCCATCCCAGAGCTCCAGCCCTTGCTGCGAGCCCCGTGCGTGGTGCACAAAGCAGCCTTGTGCAGGGCAGCACTCAGGAACAGCCAGGAACACAATGCACCCTTTTGCAAAGAGCCTGTTTGTTAGAATGCCTTTTTTTTCTCCCCAAAAGTGCCAAAGGGAACTAGTCACATGCCCAAAACTTACTGGATTTTCAACAGTCGATTCCTACTTATTTCTGCACTACAACAATAGAGACAAACCTCTTCAGCTCCAGGGCTGAGGGACTAATACGACATGAAATAATGCAGGGAAGATGCTTGCAGCCATGCCAACCCCTCCTTCAGCTCCTAAGCCAAAACCAGTGTGAGGCTGAATAAACCTCACTTATTGCTGAAACTCCAGCATGGCAGAGGACAGGAGAGACATCAAGGAGGGAGAGGCTCCTGACAGATCCTCATGGGGTGATCTCCAGGGGTCCCTCAAGGACAAGCTTGGATACAGGGCCCTGGGACAAAGACAGAGGCTTCCAGCTGCATTTTTCTCACTACAAGGTCTCAATGCTATTTGAAAAATGAGAGATTTGCATTCCAGCATCCAGCAGCAGGGTCCAGCCAAGAAACCAACAACGGCACATCAGATGGATACGAACACAAATTTCTTGGAATGCGTCATGTAAACAGATGAACTTCCAAAAAAGGAGGACTGGGACTACTTAAATCATCTCCAGCATGACAAAATAAAAATCAGAATCCCTCACAAAACTGAAAACAACGCCCAGCCTTTCAGAGCTGCATGTTTCAGGCAGCCTTGGAGAACAGTTTCTCTCGGATGTGGCTTTTACCTGAAATCAGCAAAAAGCTGCTGGGGTCCAGGTGTGCTCCTGGGCCTACCCCCCCAGCAGCAGGGCACCCAGGGGGAGATGCTCTCCTACTCTCCCAGTACTCAGACCACAGCTCCAGGTGAACACCTCTGCCAGCTCATTTCTGCTGCCACCTATTAGAAAGGACACTCAAAAAGAGTGTTGCAAAAAGCAATATAAACAGGCCAGGAGCACAGCTGGGAACTTTTAGTTACTCTCAAGTAATTAACATTAGAGGGAAGCATCCAAATAGGACAATATTTAGGGCTGCTTACATAACTGCAGCTTCTGTCAGGTGTTTCCAAGCCTTCTCAGGGTCTGCTGCAAAGACTCCAGAGGAAGTCCAGGAGGTCAGGGGAAAGCCCCTACACAACTCTTAGGTCAGCAGTACCTTTGCACTCTTCCCAGGTCCCCCTTGCTTGATCCAGCTATTTTCTCTAAACTTTCTTCTAAAATTCATCCAAAGGACTTGCCAAAGGGCAGCAATTGCTCATCTGCAGTTCCAATCAAATCCAGCTATTTTCTTGTTCTGTGAAAAGCCACACTACCTGAGGCAGAAGAAAATAGCCACGCTCAGGGGTGCAAATGCCCGAGGGGAGGGTGGTGCAGCTCAGCACCCAGGGGTGCAGGACTGACCCCTACTTTGTCCTGATTTCTGACCCAGGCAGAGTAACACTGAGCAGGGGGGTGACAGTGGCCTTGGAAAAGTCCCAGCAATCACCACTGCACCCTGCAAACAAACACCCAAGCTGCACCCAGAGATCAAAACCCAAAGCCAAAACTGGGGCTACCAGGTACCATCCAACTCTAGTGCAAGGTTTTCTGTAACAGGGAAAATCAAGGCTTATGGAGGTTCAGTAAAGGGAAAAAGGAGGAGCAGACCTGGGGAATAAAGGGCATTGCACAGGTGCAGACAGCTCATGAGAAACCACACCAAAAGGCAGCCCCACAGCAGCTCAGACACAGCACGCTGGTTCAAACCCCAATTTCCCCCAAGCACACAACACCCTGGGGTTAGTTAAGCAATTCAGTGCCCATGTATCTCCCAACCGTCTGCCTGCAGGCCTGCTTGGGCAAGAAACGCAGCAGATGCCCCTCACAAGGGGGAACCACCCCAAACTCTGCTTCGTGCCACAGAGGAGCACTCTGGAAGATCCCCCAGGCCCTGTCAGGAGCTCTGGCTGCTCCAGCCCCCGGGCACGTCGTGGCCCAGCCTCAGTGCTGACAAGCTCACAAAGGCGAAGGCACACAAGCAGACAGAATGAATGGAGACAACAGCGTGACAATTACATGCTCATCCGTTTGACAGCTTTAAGACAAATTGCTTGGTTCATGCTATAAAAGCGGAGAATAGCACTCACTGTATCTAATATCTAATTCCTGACTAGGAATGTCGCTACCATTCAGCCCAACCTGTTCTCTTTTGCTGAAGGTCTCAATCATTTTTTGCTTTAATCAATCCAGTTCTGCATTCATTCAGTCTGAAACATGTCTGCTTTCTCCATTTAAAAACAAAACGAACAAAAACAAACAAACAAAAAACCCCCAAAAGACCCCCACCCCACTTGACATGTTCCCTTTAGGAACATCCTTGATTTTCTTTCTTCAGTCTCTAGGCATACATTTCTGAGATGGGAGAAGATGGGCTAAAAGCACCTGCTGGAAAACAGAAGGTGCCACTGGGGAAATTTCAGTTCACTTGCTCAAAAAGGACATTTCAGTTTAATTAATGTGTATCTCTGGGTTCCATGTACACACATAAATGCATCCACATAGTAACAGACAGATGAACACAGTTCATCCACCTAACAAAGACATCTAACAAACAAGAGGAGCCTCTGCACACCGGTACACTGCTCCCCAAAGCAGCAAAAAAAGAAAATGTCATGGTGAAATTTCCCCCCCATACTGGTGCTCTCAAATCCTCTTTTGAAGAGCTTTGCCCCCTGCAATGGCCCAGGAAGGTTTATCACAATGACAAGCCCCACCTGTCTATCACACCTGCCCTGGCAGCTCAGAGGACAGCACTGAAGCCACTTCCAGAGCTCCCTGCTCTCCCCAGCAAAGCCAACAAGTCCTGCAAATATTTCCCCAAACGAAATACAAGAAGGTATATGTATACAGGAATACCAATTCTATATATAACTATACAATGCAATTATGTATATAACTATACAATGTATATATAAAAATATATATAAATATAAACCATATAACAGACATCTCTAAACATACCATATACATTATATATAGAATTATACTGCATATACTGATAGACTTCCACTATATACAAAAATTATTAATTGTTGCTTACAAAGTCAATAAAAGCTGGCCCAATTTGCTCCTAAACCTGTAAAGTAAATGCAAAGGGAGCACAAAGTACACATAAATCAGCTGACTGAGGTTCTACCACAACACTGCTGCCATCTGTGGAACCTATTCCAATATCTTACCCCTGATATTTAAAGAGCAGCAGAGCTATAAAATTTGACTGGCACCCAGGCAACATAGATAGCAAATGGCAGCTAATGGAAAAAGCTAAGGAAAACACATTAAGAGCTATTTAATAAATTTAATAAACCTGACTAGGCTGCAGCAGAGGGAAGGGGAATAAGGTGGTGAAATGACTATGAAAAGAAGGCAGATATTATAGTTTCTAACATTACTTTAAAACTTTCTGAAGTTGAAAAACTCCAGGTATCTTTTGAAATCCCATTACCTCACCTGATGATCTCAGCTAAAGAGAAATAATTAGTTTCAAACGGTACAGTCTAAAAAAAAGATACAAAAAAATACAGAATTAGAACTTGCTAAGTTTTAGCATGTAGCATGTAATGGGAACAGCAGCTTTTAAACACGTAGCTCTTGGAACAAAACACCTTGAACAGTGTATTTTTAAATAGCTGCTGCAGGCTAAAGGTCAGGAAGTATTACAGGACTTCCCTGTAAACAGGCATCTTCCTCCTTGGCCCCTCCACTCCAGTCAGGAATTTTCTTTTTTTTTTGTAACGATCCTGTTTGCATGAGAAGAGTCAGGCTGCCAGTGCCATTAGTACAATTAGTGGTCACAGTGACCACCAGATAAACATTTCCACTAGCAGCATTCTGCAGAAAGTTGTCTTTTGACGCCAAGTAAGAAAAAAACAACAAAAAAAGCACAAGCTATTGGGTACCCATAGCTTAATAGCCAGCGTTCCTGGATCCAATCTCACCACCACAGATTAGATGGCTGGAAGAGAAGCCCTTTCCAGCTGTTTACAAGATGTCTCAGAAGCAAGATCTATTGCTTTACCCTTTCCCTTCTGCGCACCAATTGCCTGGCTGGAAAAAACAACCCACAAAAGGTATTACGTGGTGTTTGTAGCATTACCAGGTTTGCCCTGGAGAGCTGCAACTGTGCTTACCAGTGAAAAATCCAGCGAAACAGACCTGGAGAGCCAATGGCTGGGGCATCCTCCAAGACCCAGCCAAACCAGAGGGATTGGAAGCCACCTTCCACGCCAATCCATCTCCATCCCCAACCCCATCCTCTGCCCTGGAGCTGGCACTTGCCCCAGGCAGGCCTGGCAGGAGGAGGGATGGGAACAGCAGAGGGGACAGAGCCTGCATCCTCAGCTCAGCAACACCAGCTGCAGCTGGAAGGTGAAGTGAGTGCTCAAAAGGGGACAGGGCCACACTGGAGGACTAAGGGTCAGCAGGGAAGAATACAGTATCATCACTGGCCATGCCCATCAAGAGGTTCAAGATCATCCACTGCTCTGGGGTTCCCACATCCCAAAACTGGTTCCTGACACAGCAGTTGTGTCAGCCTGTTTTTCAGATTTTTCCATGCATCTGAAAGCATCCATACTTCTCTCCTGAACACCTAGGACAGGCACTAAGCAGCCAATTGCTTTCTATGCATCAGACATTATTAGGTCTTTCACACACCTTGTTCTCTCGAAGTTGTAAGTCTACTTGACAAGACATATATTGGATTACATATGTAGATCTAAACCCATGAGCAGCCCCTAGAGAGCAGGAGGACGTATTTACAATTCCTCACAAACAAGGAGGCACAATTGAATTATGAGTGAGCAGCTTCAGCATCAACACAAGGATGTATTTTCCCTCTGAAGTGCTCAGTTACTCTGTGCAACTCATGGCACCGATGCCAAAACCACGGGTCGCCCCCCCAAAATGACACAACAGATTCAGAAAGGAGAATTATCTTTGTTACAAACAAAGAGCCCATGCCAGGCCACACGACAAGGGACACGTAGCAGGACACTAGCCAGGGGCTTGGGGCTTTTTAGGGAGAGAGCTTTGGAGCAAGGCTCCTTGCGACACAAAGCCCATGCAGGGACCCACCATCCATGAAAACAAGAAGGTAATTGAAGGGACAGAAGGACTGAAGGAACAGTGCTGCTCTGTTGAGGGTGTGTGGGGGCCAGTGGGGTCAAAGACTTATTTCCTGTGATGTCAAAGAGCTGAGGAGTCACACCCAAAATACACTCGGCATGGAGCATCCTCTGCCCTCACTCACTCCTTGTGGCACGAGCCAGGACGGGCAAGGTGAGAAAAGAGTTCCCTTCCAGCACTACAAAAAGCATGAAAGCCAAACGAGGAGTGCCCACCTACCTCCTTGGAGCACCAGGCACACTTGGGATGGATGAGGAGACATTCTTCACAGGACGTGGCGCTTCCACTGGTGCACAGATTGAGACCTTCAGCAAGAGAGAACAGGATGGGCTGAATGATTATTCCACTCCAAAACACTGTTTAGGGGGGTTCTGAGACTTTAATGCCAAACACATTGTGAATTCAAACAAGAGCAAATAGGAGCTCCTTTTAGCCAGGAACCTAAAAGGCAGGAGAAGTTGTAAATCCCTCTTCGCCTGTAAGGAGTTCTTGTTTTCCTTCCCTAAGGTAAATGAAAAGGATAGAAACTTGCTTTGGGGTGCTGAGAACCTCTAAATTATGACTGAATATGGTGATTTTTCTTTACTCTTTTTCAATGGTGTGTGGTTAATCCAAGAGTCCAGCTATTCATCTGCCTAATCAAATACTCCCATTGCTGTGGACAGAAGGCAATAACTGTTTGACCAGCCTGACACATGGAGATGGCTGTCCAAAAGCCGTTGAGATGCTGACTTTTAAAGCCACATAGGCATATCTTCTCATTTTTTCTAGCTGAATATATTGGGGGCCTCTCCCCATAATTTTCATATTAAAGCACTCTCAAAACATACTCATCTCCCCTTCCCACACAGGTGATTCTCACAGTGGACTCATGTTACAGTAAATAACTTTTATTTTACTACAAGAGACATTTCCACAGGATATCCAAGTTAAGTCTTGCAGTGTGTTTGCACTGGGACACACCCAAGGCAGCAAGGGTGGAAGACACCAAGGGCTCTCCCTGCCTGTGATCCCAGCAGGGGCATCAGCCAGGCTGATGCTCTTCGCTCCTGGATTGCTGGTGTCCAGCAGCACAAGGGGTCCGGAGCAGATTTCACTTACAAAATCCACAATTTGCGCTTTGGGTTTTAAAAATGAAGTGGAACCACACAAGTAAAGCCAAAGTAGACATCAATGGTATGGGCTTTGAATGCAGCAGCTTGTTCAAGCATGCCTGTGGCTATGAATGTGCCCTTCGATACCACTGATGGCCCGGCTCCCCTGGGTGCAGCTATTAACTTCCACTGTCAATAAATGATTAAAGAAATCTTCAACCGAGGCTTCAGCACAGAGGCTGCACACTCCAAATGAAACGCCTCAGGCTTGAACTCCCAGTCTGCTATTTTTTCCAACCCAAAAGTCAATAAAAGCATTGTTGGGCCTCTATTTTCAGCCAGTTGCATCTGCAGATACCAGCGCACCACGCTGCCACTGGGAGTAATCTGCAGATTCCACAGACTTGCCAATAGCTGCTGAAGAGTCCCATAAAGTTTTCTCCTGACCCAAGAACTTTCTGCCATGAGAGCTTTGGAAGAAGGATTTTTGCTCTATCCCATGTGAATACTGCACGAAAAAATGGAAAGCTGTGGCTGCCTGGGTCGCTCCCATAAGGGGCTGAGCTCTGAGCACAGGAAGCAGTGAATCAAGCTGGACAGCTGGAGGAAAACCTAGCGTGCCCTGGACTAAAAACAAAAAGAGGATAAGTAGGTCCTGTCAGTCATTCTCAGTCATTGCAGAGGCCTGACCGTGCCAGAGCCCTGCACTTCTGCTGCCCACAAGGTGGTTAACTCTAACCCCGAGAGCCAAGCCCTGCACTCTCTCTATGGGTCTCATTCAAACAGGCTCCCTGGGCTCATTCATACCAAACAAGAGCCTTCTTAAGAGTGGTTTTTTTTTTCCTTCTGGCTGTTACCACATCCCCAGGCATTTCATTCCTTGTTCACATTCAGAAGTTATATTCCAGCTCCTGGACATTGCAAGAGTTCAAAACATAAATAGGTAGTATAAAGCAAAATGTAACTTGTTAAACTGAGTTAAAATTTAGACAGCAATTAACACTTGCATTTGCAAACCCTACAACATGGCCCAGAGCCTCCCCTTGAGAGCTGCTGCTCTGGCAGCTGTGCACAGGGTAACTCAGCAAAAATAATGGGCTTTATGTAGCAAATACTTGCATTCGTACCCTGGCTACCCAGGCCTGGCTCTCCCACAGCTTCACTTGCCCATCTGCATGGAAATATTTACCTCCATTCCTGACTGCTGGATTTTTGAGAGTTTACTTGTAATAGCTGAATGAAAACCAAGGTCTCCTCCCTCCACTGCGTGCCATGACCAAAGCAGCCCACGCTCCTGTGGCCAGCCGTGGGGTGACATTCCTCCCGGTGGCAGCTTTTGAAGTTTCCAAGTATGCTTTTCTTTCCACTCTGCAGCAACACTAAACCATTTCCAGCATTGTTGTGAAAACAGAGCTTTGTGAAGCCCTCCAATTTTAGACTGAAACTTGAGCTTTTTAAGTTGGAGTAGAAACACAGAGGATTTTCCAGATGCAAGACTTGGCTGTGCTTGATTCAGTGCAGTCTTTCCTGAATCAGGCAGACCAAGGACCTGATGATGCTCATGCCACTCCAGATCCTTGCATATGCCGGGGAAAGTCACCCAGTGAGACTGGAAGGAACTCAGCCTGCTCTTTGGACTGTGATACATTTAATGAAACCACTCCTGAAAAAATCAGCTAAACTTCTTATAATGGGGGAAATTCCATCCAGGATTTAGCCAGGATTACTCTGGAAGTAAATAATCCACCCTCACGGATTGCTGAGCTGCACAGCCCACATACAGTCCTTCATACTGATGCCACTGAGTCCTAAGCCCTGCACCCTATTTATTTTGCACAGTAGTGTCCAGCGAGCACAAAGAACATCTCCAAATGACATCCTTCCTTTGGACTGAGCTGCAGGAGAGCCCAAAAGAGCAGAAGACAGTGTATCCCACTAGACAGCAGAGATTTCAGTACATCAAACTACAGATGGAGAGCAAGATAGGAAACTCTGATGAAAGGTACTCAGCAAATTTACTCATAAAGATGCTCCAGGCAATCAGACCTCATTTTAAACCTGTTCTGCCAGAAATCCTAGTTTGGGCAGCTCCTCAAAGGGAGGTGAATGTACTGGCTTGCTTAGGGAAGACAGAGAAAAAAATAAATAAAGTGATGCACTTTGTACAGCTAAGCGTGAAAAAAGAGCATTTCATCTGTGCTTGCAATAACCATTCTAAGGGACTTGTCCCCGAGATGGTCTGTTGCAATACTGAACCATCTATTTCATGGATCAGACACACAAAAAACAGAGTTAAGAAAACCTCTTCTGAGCTTTTGCAGTTATGTGCCACAGCACTCTGGGGGGTGAGCCGCTCCTTAGGATTACTCATTAAAATATCAAGCACTGAGAGTAAGTACTGGAATGGTGGATTCAGGCATTTTGTGGGCTTCCTTCTTATATAAAAGTTTCCGCAAGTGCTCAGAAAGGAGGGAAAACCTATCTCCAGTACTGCTGGAGCAGAGTTCCAAACTGCACTGCAGCACACGTGTGTATATGGAAACCGAGAGCATCCCCACGGGGGACAAGAACCTCTCTCTCTGGGCGCTACGCAGACGAGGGGGGACGGTACAAGGTGCAAGTGAGGAACGATACAAGGTGCGAGCGTGGAGACCGGTCACCGGCAGCGCGACAGCCTGTGCGTGGCTTTCTGCTGCTACTCCTCATCCCATCGATTTACACACAGCGCTCAGGCAAACATCCCGGGGAAGTGCTTATCCCCGAACAGAAGTGGCTGCAGCCGCTTCCATTAGGAATATATAGAGAGAGATCGAGGCATATAAACAGCAGTTCTATGCTTTTTAAGGCGAAGGTGTAACACCCCGCGGATGCGGTCCGTGCCCCGCAGCGCTGCCGGAGCGCGGGTCCCCGCCGCCGCAACCGGGGCACGGTGGGTGGTGTGGCTGGCGCAGCGCCGTGCCGGGGCCGGCGGGGATGCGCCGAGAGCCCCGGCAGTGGCCACCTCCGGGCACGGGGACAGCGGGGACCCGCGTGCCGCCGGCTACGGGCACACGGCGAAGCGGGCGCCGCGGGGAGGCACCGGGAAGGGGGGCGAGGGAAGAACACAGACGGTAACAGAGAGCACCGAGGCGGGTCGGGGGGACAAGCCGCCTTCCGGAGCGGCGTTCGCAGGGCCCGGGGCGGCGGGAGCGGAGCGGCCCTTACCTCTGCCGGGCTGCAGCGGGGCGGCCAGGAGGAGGAGGCGGAGGAGGAGGACCACATCCAG